>VXBL01000334.1:338972-391247 GCA_013400195.1 Aramus guarauna | reverse complement strand
TTTTTTTTTTTTTTAGTTACTCTCTATTTTGTGAGTCATTATGATTTTTAAAGCATATCTTGGCCATCATGAGAGCTCGTGGCCCTACTTTACAAGCTGGGATTGTCATGTAAATGCTTCACTCTGCAGCACACCCTTCAAGAAAGGAGACCCGTGCAGTTATTGGGAGCTGGCAACGCTTTGGTTTCTAACGGGGTGGGGAGGAAAAGCGTACTTACGCTGGGCTAAACTTGCTGTCTGTGCAAACAGAGTTTGATGCCTGCTGCTTTGGTACCTGCTTGGAAACAGGTGAAGAAACATGGCTAGTTTGAGCTCCTAGTTCTAAAGGCTGTATCCCACAAGCTAAAGAACAATTTCCTTACCTGCACAATGCTGGGATCTAACTCTTTAATGGTCAGGAAAGCAGCACTTGTGTCTTGTGTACAACCCAAACCAGGCATGGTGAGCAGGCAGATCCCTGGTGTGGTCAAGGCTCTGTGCTGTGTGTGACAGGAGATGTGCTGCAAATCCGTGATGGTGCAATGTGAAGCAGTCTTAGAAAAATTTCTTACTGCTCTGGAAGTAAGATACTTTTTTCTTCCTCCAGCAGAAGGTGAGGAGCTTGGTAGTTTTATTCCCCAAATCACTCTACTTGCATAATATCAAGAAACAATGGGCCCAATTTTAATGGTTATTTTCATTTTATTCCTCAATGAGCCCTTCCAGGGCTCTTTAAGCTTAAGAGACCACTGCAGGGATGGCAAAGTCAAACAAAAGTGTTTATTTTAGTTATAATTACTTCTGTCTGGTACCAATTTGGAAACCAGAGAGGCTAAGCCAGTTTGTAAGTAGTAGTAAGGCTACGTGTCTTGAGAGTTTTGGATTGTAATACACTTTAAAATCAATTCTTCAAAAGAAAATTATCAGGGAGAAGTCTTTAAGGAGAAAGATAAACTAATGATGAGAACTTAACTCTGAATGGAATCTATTTACACCACCAAGGTGACCTTTTGGCTTTTTAGGAAAAAAAAAAAAAAATCTACTGTCTTTTGTTTAATAGTAAGACTCTATATTAGCTTACAGTAGTATTTCAGTAGCCTTTATAAAAAATCTCTGAGAAAATGTAAGAAGAATTGCATGATGTAATTGATCTTAGTTTGGTATAAAAGAGTAAATGAGATGGCTGGCTCCATTTTACGATTCCTTAGTTGAGCTACAGCCAATTGCTGCCTAGGATGCTGAAAGGGCAAAGCCGCTGTTTCTTGGTGCTGTGTCATCGCTCGTTTTGTTCTGTTCTCTTTCTTTGGCCACCTAATTGCTGTTTGCCTGCAGAAGGGAACTGGATGATCTGTGATGAGTGCTGTGCCTTTGGCAGATGGGCATTGCCGTCATGCTCTTGGGCTTTCAGTTGCATGTTTCTTACATCTCTCTATTTGCAGAGGAAGATTCTTAGAACACCTGAAAGTTTCAATTAATTGTTGCATAGAAAATCATTATAAAGTTAGACTTAAGCTTTTTCCCATTTGATCAACGCTTAGCTGTTTTTTAAATGGGGTAAGCCACCCTCTCTTAACAGGCACTACGTTCCAGTAACACTTGCTTCTCAGTTGTGTATGCCTTACTCTGGTTATTGGAAAGAGCACGGAGCATTCCCATCTGTGTGAAAAATTTCCTGGCGTGTACTCACGCTGGATGGCATGAATTTCTCTGAACGGTGTCAAGACCAGCATCTCCCTCTTCAGAGTGTGTGTAACTCCAGTGCTACCGATGTACTTATCCTGAGACTCTCAGTGTTAATGCTGCCGATGGTATGTACTCTCTGGGACTGCAGTGAGGAATTCTGATGTCAGCTTGATGCTCTCCTGCACACTATCCAAACTTGCATTTATAACTCTGTAACTTTTTTTTTTTTTTATGAAAAGCTTATTGTTTGCAGCCGATGTTACTATAGAACTCCACTGTATATTGAACAGACAAGGATGAAACTGCCATGGAAGTGTGTTGTACCTAAATGTTAGATGTGATAAAAACTGCTGATGTGGCTGTAGGAGAATGTTGGTTGAGGAAAGACAGGGATTACTGCATGCTCAGTTTATGATACATACATACACATTTGTTAAGTTACTTATGAAAAATAACCCAGATATATATTCATGGGTATTAATAATTTCCTTAATGTGATGTTATAAAAAGGATTTCTTTAAAGGAGATACAAGACTGTTAATTAGCGCTGCTTCCCCAGTCAGCAAAAGACAAACCACGTTTAAGTGACTTGCCGAATGAGAATATAGTTAATCACATCCATAAATGGCTTAAAGAACTAGATGAACAAGTGTAAATGTAAGAGGTGTAATCATCTTTAAAATAAGAAGCAAAAATCTCCCAGATTGGAATGAAATGAAGTAGAACCTACACTTGAGTGCTTTTGACTACCCACTCTTCATATGAATAATCAAAACATGAAGAAGATCAGCTTGCAAACCTTGATCGAGTGTGGAATATTCCTGAGACAGGCTAGCAGAGAAAGGGAAGAGAGCAAGGAGTGAGGACACCCACAGGTAGTCCAAAATGAAGTTTTACATGGCAGGTTTCTACCTGGGGGCTGCCAAAATGCCCAGTGCAATGAGCATTTTGTCCTCTCCAACCCACAGTTGTTACAGTAAAGCTGAGCCTTTCACAACAAAAACTCTCTGAACTGAAACAGCACATACTGCTTGGTTTTTAGGATGGAAATGGCACGCAACAGGAGGGGAGGAAAGGATTAAATGAACCTTGACTTTAGTGATCAGTGTTAGAATTCAGTGTAAAGGAAAGTAAACATCTTAAAGTTTTGGTCTAATTATGGACTTAGGACCAGTTTACTTTAGGAATGGTTTCATTTTTATCTGGGATTCAGTGGTGAGAAATTTAAGGTCTCTTATTTGTACCCATTTCCTTTTGTTTCCCTTTGCACCCTTTGTGTCTGTTAAACCTTGTAAATTCATACTTTGTTGTGCCTTTACATCTGTCTAAACACAAATGATGTTTCTGATGTCTTTAACACCCTGGAAGAATTTATAAACTCTCACCCCATAGTTGATACTAATGGGTCTGACTGATCTGGTTTGTTTTGGGCTGTCTGTCCTTGGACTGACTGGTTACAGTCGTGCTGATGTAGGGGGCTGACACTCCAGTTTCAGCTGCAGGATTTAAGAAATAATTGGTTTAAAGATGAATTTTCTTTGAATTGATCAATAAAATGGGCTGGCAAGCACAGTGCTTCTATATTTGTGCCTATAAATAGCACAAATTTTCTTTTCAAACATTTGATAAAGGCTTGAACCAGTTGAAATGCCTACATTCCAGCCACTAGCAATGAAATGGCTTTAATATTTAAGTAACTGTTTTTATTAGACTCTGGTAGGCTTTAAGAGGTGTTCCTGGAGTGCTGTTGACTGGCTCTTTATTGGTTAGCTGGGAGAAAAAGCTTTTATTCTTTTCCAGCAGGACCCTGAGGGTGTCATTCAACACCCTGGGGCAAGATGCTGAGCTGAACTCAGCAATAGCAGGCAATGATAAATCTGGATTTGATGGAAATACAGCAGGTTAGATCTCGGCTGCACTCTTAATTTGTTAAGTTCCATTTTTTAGACATCCAAAACATAATCATCAGATGCTATTTCCTACCAATTGCCTTCAAAATATGCTTATTCATGCAAAGTCATTTCTGTTGGTGCTTTGAGCTGACTAACTTTTGTATGAAAGATGATTCTGATAAATCATCTTCTTGCCCTATACCAGACAACTTTGTGACTTTCAAAGAAATAATTTTAAGAAATAATGAACAATAGAAAAATTTGTACCAGAAGACATTAGGTCTTATGTGAAAGTAAGACTTCAAGTGAGACTTACTGTCCTACGATCCCAGTTCTGCTAAGCATCGTCTTAACAGGAGTGGATGAAAAGGATTTTCATGTTAGGCTGGAAAAACAGAACAGAAATGTCTCTTCCACTGGTGTAATGTTGAGTCCTTTACAATTTATAGTGGCATCCTTTTGTATTTGTTAGTAGGTTTGGGAAAGAATAAGAAACTTCTGCCTTGTTTAAAAACAACAAAAAAGCAGCAATAATATTTGCTAACTGGGGTGTTGAACATTGTTGAAAATTTCACGTTTGGGCTGATCACTTGAATTCGGGAGAGAACATATATTTAAACTCTCTCCTAAGCTATAAGATCCCTATTTGCTAGATAAATACTGCGTTCCAGTAAGGATGCTGAAGCATCATTTGTTCCCACAGGCGTTACAACTCCGGTCCAAAGAGGTGCGGTGCAAGTGGGCTCAGCCTAAAGCCTCGCTGAAGGGAAAAGTCCTGCCAAGGCTCACAAAGTAACGCTGGAGCAACCACCAAGGCTGGTCAGTGCAAAATGGGGTTTTAGAGATGTTTATACTTGCAGGATATATGATTATAATGTCCAATCCTGGTACAATTACAAGTATATGAATTAGTAGTATTAAACTTTTTAGGCAATACTGTTTAGAAGTAGGTGTATCAGTTGAAAGGGGTTTTTTACATAGAAAAAAGGTTAATGAATACTTGCAGAAACTACATTTTGCAGAAGTATAGGTATCAAGTGAATTGTTTGTACCATAGATAAACAATCCTATGTAAGCTGCCTGCACAAAATACATAAGCTTGACTCATTATTCCATGATCCAAGGAAAATGAATGCAATTTTAGAATTTAAGCTTTAGAATTTAAGTTTCTCCATCCAAATTGCAAAGTAATTTTTGGAATTTTAACTCTAAAAGTCGAAAGTAAAAGACTGCTTCCAACTGATTTTGCTGAAAATAGTAAAGGAAAAATATCATCTTAACCTAAGGTCTTTCAGAAGGAATACCATCTGAAAAGAGTTGTTTTTATAGAAAGCTCTACATGTATGAATCTATGTTATAATCAAGTAACTACAGTATTTGCTGTCAAACTTGTATTCTAGGCTGTTAAACAGTTTAGAACTGAGATCTGTATGTGTGTTTTTATGAGTTTTCACTTTTTTTTTTCCTGTTATATTGCTTTCGGCAACTGCTGTTGTCAGCTGGGCACTCATGATAGTTTTTCTTTTGCACAGAAGTGTTGATGGGTTGCGAACACTGCTTTAGGGTTAATTTTCAGAAGTGATGTTTTGAAGTGTAGTTATTTTTGTAAGTCACTAGTCAGAGTAAAGTAGACAAACTAACAAAATGTGAAATATTAGGGCTGCTGGGGATGGATTGAAGGCTAAATATAATTAAATTGAAAGAACAGGATAAATGATGTCAAGCTCAAAATAGAACTCACATAATTTATAGTCCAATTTGATGCACTTAGTCTAGCAGGTCTAGGACACTGAGCAATGGCTATTTAGTGGTTAGTATTTAAAATATTACTAGAAAGAGGAGTTTAGTAACAGAATTCATTGTTTAATGTAAAGGACAGAGTTTGATATAGAGGGTAAATAAGGTGAAGCTCTACTTGCTAAACAGAAAAATGAATTTTTTATTTTTTTTGTGGAAATAGATTGTCCCTTTCAGTAAAAATGTCTTTAGGATGAGATCAGGGAAGCAGAATCCTGTTTTCCTATTATAATTTTCCACAAAATACTTTCTAATCCCCAACTCATAAACCTCAGTGGCACGGTGGGACGTGTCCTTCTAAAGCAAAGCATCTGTGTGTGACTCCTCCAGGCCTTCATCAGTTTCTGGCTGCTCTGCTCCATTCTTAGGTGCTTCCTTAGCAGTGGCTGCCTGCCTGTGCTCAAGGGATCTCTTTGGAGAGGAGACACTAGAGAACATAGTGCCTGGATCCAGTTATGCTCTGTCAATCAAACATGTGAGAAGAGGTGGAGAATACTCGTGGTTTTGCTCATTCACACAAGAGGACAGCTCTTCTCATTCAGTCCCTCTTCCGTCCTCCTCACAGAGATGCGTTCTCATGTCCTGGATGGGGCATTTTACGGCTGGGCAGCCACAGAGCCTGAGCCCCAGTAATGGAGCCTCATGTGAGCTGCACACCCTCCCTGACTGACCTGGAGAGAAGAGTCTTCAGTAGTGCCTGAGTTGCTACACCTGAGAGACTTTAGTATCTTTTCTCTTAGAAGTCACCTCACTTTCATTTCACTAATGTGTATGTATTAGAATGCATCGTGCACTTGTGTAAGCACAATTTGTAATCCACATGGGATACTTTATAATGGCTCCTTTTCTTTTTTTTTTTTTTTTTTTCTCCCCAATTTCCTTCCAGGTACCTGCTGACTCTTTTCTAATGCTGAAATTCAGCAAATTTTGAAGGCAAAAAGGAGTTTCTTCTGCCCAGAGTGTGAGGTAGGATACTGACTGTTTTTAAGATGTATCGGTGTTGCAGCGTAAATCAGGGATGATCACAGTAGCCCCAAACTGGCTACGTAGGTACTGGATGGAGCCTAATTGCATTTGCACAGGTATTTGCTCTTCCTGCTGTCAGGAGGTGTTTATATACTGTGCTGTGGCTGCATATCCTGCTGTGAAAGGATGGCATACCCAGCATTTGTTCACTGTGCCGGCTTCAGCTTTCAGATAACCCATTTCTCTCTGGTCTCTTCCTCCTCTAGTCTGGTCCTTTTCTAGTTGTGAACAGAGGGCTGCTGATGCCCAGAAACTAAGTTCATTGGTATTTGTCACAGTGGATTGACTTTTGCGCAGCTGTTTGAGGAATTCAGGATCATCTCTGATTATCCAAAGTACATTTACCTATGACTATTAAAGGTGACCAGTATAAATTATAGATAAAAATGAAACCTTTTGCCAACTCAGGCCACCGTTGCAAGTAGTGAGAAATATGATCGTTTATATATATATATATATAAAAGTAACATGTAAGCATTGTATTTTATGGACATCTGTGTATAGATATTTGCATGTATACATTTGTAATTCTGCTTCTTTGTTATTGTAGACTTGCTAGGAAAAGAGTTGATTAGCTTTTTTTAAAAAAGAAAATGGATGAAGAAACCTCTAGAAAGTTGGAAAGATTGTTTGGCTTTTTGTGAGCATAAACATGTCAAGTTAAACATCCTAATCTAGGCAATTTAGTTCAGCTCTGACATTTTTGCCTTAGGCAGTGATTGGAAAATTGTGGTTTATGTCACAACCAACCAGCTAAGCTGCCTAATTTTGATCTTGAAATTTCCACGATCAATGTATTTTGCTTTGTTTTGTCCTTGACATTGAAACTTCTTTACTCTGCCTGTTTTTTAGCTAATTAATATTTTCCACTCTTCCAAAATGTTTATACTTACCATGAAGTAATGAGGTATTGGCCCTTTTGTAAGCAAATGTAGTTTACAGTGATCTCTTTGAGACATTTTTACAAATGCTGTAGGTTTTATTCATGGTTCCTCTTCTCAATTGAAAAACTTTCCTGGAAATCTCTCACGTATTTTACTAAGCAGTCATAAACTTCTAGGAAAAACAGTATGCCATTCCTTCTGAGGCACCAGGCTTTTCACTGTGATAGGATGAGAGACAACAGACATACATTGAAACAAAACAGGTTCGGACTGGATACTTTTTTTTTTTTTTTTTAAATATATGAGGACAGTGAGACAGTGGAACAGGTTGCTTAGAGAGATTATGCAGTCTCCATCCTTTGAGAGTTTCAAGACCTGACTATATAAACCTTGAGCAACCTGACCTGACCTCATAGCCGACCCTGCTTTGTGTAGGAGTTTGGACTAGAGACTTCCTGAGGTTCCTCAGATTTCTTCCGAAGTGATTAATGTGCCAGGTCACCCAATTGCTCTGAAAAACATGCAGAACAAGCCTTTTTTATATGCAAGGACTATGTATCTATATTTGGTATGAAACACTTGGTCTGAAAATGAAAATCTCTGAAAACAAAGCCGTGCCTGAGACACTTCAGTAGAATGAGCAGTTAAAATTGTACCTATTTTAAAAATATGTCTAGCAGGCACTTTCTTCCATCTACTGCTGTCCATTCTTGGGAGCCTTTCTGCTTTTTCCTGCCTTAAAGACCAATTGTCTTCATCCTTTCTTGCTTATTTAATCAGATGTGGAAGCACCTGTCTCAGAATTGGTTGCTATTTGACAGCACATTACAACTTGAAGCTCCTTTTTCATTGTGTGAATATGTGAAATATATATTCTGGGATATGCCTGAGAAATTACATTTATGCATTGAAGCTGTTTCTGTTTTTTCCTGTAAATGTAAAGGCCTGGTCAAGGTAAAAGAAGGCAGAATTTCAATAGAAGGGCGATTTGGCAGTTGTTGTTGGAGTGCACTGCAACATTTATTGATGTAGGACCTACTGAAGCATGCCTTTATATGCAGGCTTAAAGAAAGTCCTTTAGTTTCATTTAGGGTTAAACATGCTGAATGAGGATGGATTGCAGTGTGTACTGACCACTTATCCTGCCACACAATGGCTATATCGTGCGTATCACCGCTAAACGGTTTGGGGCTTCTGTTAGTGTGAACTGGTGGAAGGCGATAGCAAAAGTGCAACCAAGAACGATCTCGTGTTGAGTGGTGGCCTGCAGCGCGGCACCGCTGCTGTCTTTGAGCAGCATTTTTCTCCCCTTGCTTTCGTATTTCTTCTGTCCTTCACCTGGTGCAGATCTGCCAACCTGCTGCTTCTGGCACGAGGGGGTCAAAAACAAGAGAGAGGCAGCAGTGTCAGGCTGCAGATACATATGGTGTGGGCACCAACGCGAGGGAGTATGAAGTGGGGACCAAAAAACCAAGTCTCGATGTATGAAAGGTAACAAATTGCATACATTAATGGGGCTCTGGGCAGACACCAAAATGTTAAAAGAGGAGGAAAGGGTTCCTGATAAAATGTCATACTACTCACATAGCTGCACGTAATCCCTTAGCATTATAAACGCAGATGGAGACACTATTTCAAGTTTTTATACTTTGGACACGTTTTAGTTTCTACACAGGCCAGCTGATAACAAACCAGTACCCTGTTTGCCTCCGTTAGTGAGCTGTGCAACCAGTAAGGAAAAATTCCCAAACTCTGAGAAAAGAGAAAGATGAAAGATACAATTGCCTGACAGGATGATTACAGAACAGGAAAGGAAGCAAAGTGAAACTGAAGAAAGAGCATCTCTTTACTAGGAAGGATGTGGCCTTACTGGTGTAGAAAGGTTTATTTCTAACTCTCAAAGCTTAGCAGCTCATGGCTTGATTAGAAAAGAAACCTGCTCTGTTCATACAGACTTCCCTCCCCCCCTTAACTAGAGCTCTGTTCAATCCTTTGTCTGTTGGTCTGATGACTTTCTCTTCCCCAAATTATTTTGCTGTTTAATGTAATTGCCGTATTACTTCTTTTTGAAGTCTGGCTTGTCATTTAAGTTGCACAAAGAAAGTTCAGAGAGAATTCACTGAGCTTTAAACTTCAACAAACAAGAAAAAAAGTGTAGACAGACCGTTTCTTTCCTCATGATGTAATCAAGTGGCATAGAGTTTTAAATGAAATGATTCTTACCTCCTTTTTAAAATTTCATTTAAAAAAAAAAATCCAAACCCACCTATTCCCATTTTGCTGTAGGACCTTTTGGAAAAGTGCAATAATGATGGTAAAAGAGACTGAACTTTGTTTTGGCTCATTCCCATGTTGACCCTTTATTCTGGGCTAATTGATCAGCTCTCACAGCAGAGTAGTTATTCCCAAATGAAAATTTACTTCTGTTTTCCCAGAATAAAGTGCCTTTTCCCAGAACAAAGTGCTCACGTGAATGGTTGGGGGAGGGAGGCTGTCCCCTGATTGCTGAACTGTATTGGAACAGCATATATATACGTCCTTCCTATATGCTGGTTCTGTAGCAGCCCCGAGTCCGTGCAGCTGCAGTGGGTTACTAATGGTGCACATAAAGAGCTCCAACCTGGGAGTTTAAAGAACCAGCTTTGAAGAAAGCAGGTATTCAAAGGTCTTGGAGCTCTATTGAAAGCATTAACTGTAACATACCATAAATGAATTTAAAAGAATGCAATATCAAAAGGATGGAAGGGGAATGTATACATGGGATGAAACAGAGTTCAGATCCCTGTATTTTTTTAAAAACCCACAAGTTATTACTCGTATATGGCCATACTTGACATCTTTGAGCTTGGATGGGATTGATTCTTACATTGCAAAGATGTGAAGGCCTCACTAGTGCAGAATTGTAGTAATAGAAATACAGAAAGCAGCTGAATCTAAACTGTCTTCCTGTGTCAGGAAGAATAGGTCCACTTCTTCAGAGTCACGTTGTTGCCCGTGTTTACCTGAGCACGTCAGATCCTGTGCCTTGTGCTTAGTTGTAGCTTTCAGGCGTGAGAATCGCTCTGCCTTCTGTTTCTCAGTTCTGAGTGCTTCTCTTGATTCTTTTCTTTCACGACCGTTCTTTTTTGCCTTTCTTATGCTAAAAGATGTATTTTTTTTTAAAGCCTTTAACTTACAAGACCTTACTTCATACAGAATTTTAAGGCCAGCTGAAAAGGTCTACAAAAGTCATGTGACTACTACATGCCTCTGCCTTTCTTTATACGTGATTACTATTTGGCCTTTAGGGAAAGATCAGCCCTTCGAATCTGCATTTGCAAAGCACCTGTGGGGTCTTAATGTGTGGCTGGGACTCTTAAATCATACTGGATCTAGGCTGCTTATACCAAGCAGCTGTGCCTAGTGGGGGGGATTGAGGTACATACAGCGTCTGTGCTTTGACTGCCCGCGGGAGAACGTTTCTTGGGCTCATGGTTAACTTGTCGGTGGTGATCAGACGTCTTGTGGGATCTGAGCTGCACCTTCCATATTTCTGTCACTGCTGTGAACGTAACTACACAGAAGTGTGAAGAAAAAAAAAATCTTGTGGTTTTTGATTTGCGGATGACTTGCTGAAAGCTGATTAAAACACAACTGATGCTGAGTTTTTGTTGTAAACTTCGCTGAAGTGCCCACAATGTTATCTGGGAAACAGAATGCAACTCTGAGTATGCCTGAAAAAAAAAAAAACCCAAAAAAAACCAAACCACAAAAAGGAAATAAGCTATTAATCCTAGAAAACAGAGGGAAAAGGACACAAAATAGACACTTTTTTTTTCTGTGCCGCTTCTTCAAAGTGATTCTTTATGCCATCTGATGTAGTTTTGGTGCTGGCTGAGGTGACGTTTCTAGCAAACCACTTCACTCTGTGTTTTGTTTTCCTCCTTTTCATCTCTGATTGACAGTCCCACCAAGAAATAACAATGAAAAATTCATGAGGTCAATCCTCAAGTGATTCAGAAAGGACTTTCATGGGATTAGATAGAGGCAGTTAAATTTCCTGGGGCACAAGTGTGTTTTGAGGAATGGGATAAAAGTGTATTATTCTCTGGATAATCCCAGCTGAAATATAAAGGACCACTTTTGGTGAATAATTATAGAAAATGTCCCAAAACTATCTTTAATTGGTATTACATAAAACCCCAGTATTAACAGAGATGAGAGAAATATTTTTGCTTTGGCTTCAGATAAGTGAACAATGTATTGTATTTTACTTGCGTTTGATTGTAACTTATATTAGTGGCTCACTGTAGTGAGAATGGTGACCCAGGAACTACAACGGGATGAGTCAGAAGAGCACAGAACTATTCATGGAGTGTTAAGGTGCATTTTTATTTTATGGCGTGACTCTTCTCGTATTTTCCTTCGTTTTCTTCCTTTATAGGGAAGAGTTTTTGGTTTATTTTGTTTTTAACTGCTGACAAGCAAGTATCAAAATGATGTGTATGACTGACATGAATTTGGTTTTGTGATGTGAATTGCTAGGAGATAAAAAGCTCCTTGTTCCTATCTGTTGGAAAGCATGCAAAAGTGTAGCAACAGAAACACTAAGCAGCATTCACTTCCTTCATATAGCTCACTGTTGTGTGCGGGGAATCAACCATAGGGCTTGAACCAGGAGAAGGTAAGCACACTTCAGGAAACCAAATACTCTTTTGTGATGATCTGCTGGTACTTTTAGAGGGACTTTCTGAGGAGAGCAGAGGCAAAGGAAGTTCAGCTCTTGTGATGACACATACCCAGAGAAAAGCTAGTTCATGAGCTCTGGAAATAACCACCCAATAGTTCTTACGACGTGTGGGAAAACTGGTCTGTTTTCAGCCTCGTAGGATATTGAGAGAACACCAGCACCAAACCACATATGCCCAAGGGCTCTGGCCAGGATCCTTGTGTGCAGCCCACAGGACAGGGGTGCTGGGTGTTGAATCCTCACTGTATCTTCTGGGTTTCACTTGGATTGTGGTGATGAGCTGAGTTTTGGACAGGTCTTTCATGTCCTTGATGTGTCAGCAGTTATGGCATGGGACTTGCCTCAATCTTGCTTACTTTATCCTGCATGCATCCTAAGCTGCCCATTTTCTTTGTTTCTCTGGTTGGTGGTAACTTTATGGCTGCAGTATCATCTTCTGTTGGGGTAAGAGGAAGAGAAATTACATAGTCCGCCTCATCTTGATGGAAACAACATCCTTGGTGCTTACCAGTTTGAATGCTGTCAGTCAGGTCATCAGCACATGTCACTGTTCTGACTCCTCTTCTGCTGTTTCTTCTGGTGCTGGAAACACACGGATGTTTCCACTCGTGCTTCATTCAGACCAATCAACGTCTCTGTTGCAGGTATTTACGTTACTGTCTGTTGCTCATTGATGCTATGTCCTGCTTTCTGTGATAAAATTACCACTTACCTCTCAGATGCAGTCACTGGAAGCAGGCAAATTATTGCTTAAGAGTGATTTAGTCGGAGTGATAGCTTAAGAACGCATTTACCTCTTTGGGTATGATCTGTGTTGTAAGTACCCATGAACAAAATTGTATTTGTTATTAGTATTGATAGCTTTGGAGAAACTTTTTTCAAACTCTGGCATACAATGATTTTAGCAACTGCTGCCTTGTAGTCTCTTTGCCCGTGAGCAGTAAGCTGCCAATGGGAGAAATGCTGGGAGAGTGATGGAGCATTAGTAACTGTGAAGAATTGCTTCACTGCTGACAAGTTCTTTTTCATCTTCCTGCCTTCATTTATCTCAGCGTCATATTTCATTTTTTACAGTGTGGATGAGAGCTTTTTAAAGAGGAAATTGAATTTGGTTCTTCAGAATCTTTGTGCTTGGCTAGTTCGTTGCCATGATAGCAGTAAACTGTTCACAAACTGCTTTGCCCAAAGGAAAAACGTAACATTTATATGGAGAATTCATATGGAAAATTGGTATTTAAAAAAAAAAAAAATCTGTAGTTTTTATGACAGTTGTTTAAAGTAATTTTGGGCAGTCTAGACATGTTGTGGCAAAGTAATTACCTGAAGGTTAGTGCTTTCTTTGTGTTTTACTCCTGTGTATGTATACATTTAGGTATGTGCTTGTTATGGCTGCAGTAGGTTTTGTGTTTTGGTTTTATTAAAGAAACGATGTGTCCCTCTAACAAAAAGAAAAAAATACGCTCCCTTCTTCTGATATCTTGGCAGTGCATGTTCTCTACCCATCTGCTTCTCCCTGAGAATTGTCCCTGCTCTTCCGTGTGGCTGTTTTCCTTCTGCTGAGATTGCCTTATCCCAGGGAATGAGCTATAAATAACACAGAACAAATTCGCAGCATTTAACTTGTTTTGGGGAAATATTTGGGTTATAGTGAAAGAAAGTTACTTTATAACTTCCCTGTTACCACTCATGTGACACGTAGCTTCCACTATTGCTTAGTTTAATTAGATCTACAGATAACGTATACAAAAAAGATATTTTTTTTTTTTTTTCCCTGATTAGCACATGATTCCTTAGTGCTCTCAGAATCTTTGGGTCGCCTGTTACTGTTTTACCCAAACTCCTTTTCTGCCTTTCAGCTTGTGCTTCAGCTCCTTTGTTACAGGGAAGAGCTGACTACGTTTGCCTTGAAAACGAGAGGAAGCTGAGGGTACGAGCACTTTGATACTTGGAGCATTAACTCGGGTATTGCACAGAAAGCCTCTGGAGAGGTGTTGGAAGGGCTCTGAGTCTGCGGGGTTCCTCAGTTGGGTGGTCTGCTGAACAGCCCACCTCGAGCCTGGGCGAGGCAGGAAAGGAAAGAATGCAATTACAGCCTAATTAGAAATCCAGAGTCTCTTCTGCAAAATGTGACGTTTCCTTTTTCTGCTGCAAAAGTGAAACAGACCTTTCAAGCACTTGAAAACAAACTCACCAGCAAAGAAATGACATAGTCCAAAATAGCCGGTAACCACTGGCTAGATTTTCTGCTCAATTCACATCTGCAGTCTCCAACCACTCGCCTATTGGCTACTCTGATGGGAAAATAGACCCCAGTCATGAAGAATCTCTCCCACAAAACCTCTTTGAGATGGGTATGTTCCAAGAAAAAGGTTCTTTTTCCCCTTTCTCCTCTCCCCACCCTTCAAATGAGCATATTCTGACTAAAAGACAGGTTTTTGGAATACCCCGGACACGTATAGCTAAGGCCTGCTGAGTAGGTTTTTTTGCTGGTTTTGCTACACTGCTGAGGAGTGAAATAGCATCCTCTGAGCAGCATGGGAACTGGCCTTTCTAGAGGAAAGAAAGTCCTTTATGAACGTGATTGATGACGAATCCATGCTGTGATACTGACTTGGTACTTGCTTTGGGTGCAGGCTAAGGAATTTATTAGTGGGCAAAAACAGTTGCAGAAAGATCAGTTTACTAAATGGGTCTAGCAGACGTTTTTCTTCAAATTTATTACACATTTTAGAATTGTAGGAAAGCATCTCTCTTCAAATGTGTCATTAAATTCCTAGTGGAAATATTTGTCAGATGTTCACAGTCAGATTTCATACTCGATTTAATGCCTACATAAATGTTAACTAAATTTTATTGATTATCTATGTTAATTGTACAATCAATAACCTTTTAAAATGTCAGTTCCCCAACTGCACAGTTCTTGGATCATTTAGAAGCTATATTGTTGTCCCATTAACTTGAGAATTTTTCCCTTGACTTAGTCATCTCTCTTGAATCTAACCAAGGAAAGCAGAAAACAGCAGTGTCGCATGGAGCTGGGTGAATCACGAGCACCAAGCAATATTTGACCTTGGGGTATCTTTCCTTCCCTTGCAATGCCTACTTCACTGTCAAGAGATGAATTATCTATGAGTCCTGTTAGAGCCAAGTTGTGGATAATGAATTTCCAGAGCAGAGAATGACTCAATACTTTCCAATGGCTGATATAGGAAAGAGCAAAACAAATGAGAAAGATCTGCTGTAAGGCCCAGTCTCTCACATCTGAGTCAGATACGTCTGGCTTGGGCTTCTATTTCAGTATCCTTTTAAAGCATCTGTTCCTCTGCTGAGCACCATCCAGCTGGGATTGTTTACAGTAATGCAAGCAGATTTTGTGAGCTGGGCCCTCTTACCTAAGCGGAGATGAGGAAAGGTTGCAGACTAAACTGGAGCAGAGGTGCACCTTGGGTGTGTTTCCTTCCCAAAAGGTTTTGCAAGAGATAGCACGGATGAAATTAAGTTAAAACATTTTTTAAGTAAACATGGTTATTTTGTCACTATGTTGATGATTGGTATACTTCATATTGGTAACTGACTGTTTTGGAAAAAAAAAAAAATTTGAACAGCTTAAAATATTTGAAAGTGGTTAATGCACAAAGATGAGGATGTCATCTGAATGGCAGGGGGGCAGGCTGGGAACAGAGTGGGCAGCAGTCCTGAGCAATAGCAGAATCACGGGAAACAGGCTGTGCAGGATTTGTGAGCTCATCTCATCTACTTCTCTGGCCTAGGGCAGGATTAATTTAATACAAAATGTTCATTTACATGGCCAGGCAGAATTTGAGTTTGCCCGGAGTACTGAACTAGCTGGTGAATATAGGCTGCAGGAATGGAGGAACTCTGCTCAGAGTACTGGTCTGGGATTTGATACCTGCAAACCCCATTCCGTGATCCATCAAATACTTCTGGTCATTCTTTTCCTATTGTACTGCACCCAGCACTACAAAAGGACCGAGCACCTCTTAGGTTCACACAGATCAGTGGGGCCTCACACAGGTACTGGGTTTTGTTCTTTGAAACGTAGCCCCAGTGGCAAAGTGTGTGACCTGCTAAGCTCTGCTGATGTGACTGTGCTGCTTTGTTTTCCGTGTTACTTGTGTAACAAGTAAGTGTCTTTTTACTGTTCTTTATTCCATGATACAGGTATGTATGCTCTGTGCAGCTTAGGCCAGCTCGTACATACAGGCACCCATGCACAGCTACTTGTTCATCTTGTAGGTACTTACAGCCCACAGATACCTACATGTGATATATATCACAGAATCATAGAATAGTTTGGGTTGGAAGGGACCTCAAATATCATCCAGTTCCGCATGTCTCTCCCTACCTGAACGTATACATTTACCAGAGCATTTGTCCCTGTTCTGCTGGATTTTTGTGGTTTATCCCAATAGATGTCCCATCTGTGAAATAAAAACAGTTCTCCTGTCTCACTGTGGTGATTGTGAGGTATGTGGTGACGGGGAGTGCAAAATGCCCACAGCAGATGAAAGTTCAGAAAATCTATACTAGTGTAAGAAGTCTCTTGGGTCACTTGTCCCTTTGCCTCTATGAAGTTATTCCCAATTTATATGAACATGATAGAAAAAACAAGTCTCGATTGAGGGGGGAAAAAAAAAAAAAAAGAAAAAAAACCACCACAAACCCAAAAACCAACAAACAAGCGAATCTAGTATGGCTGAAAGGAGAGTCTTGAAAACTGAAGCTGTGTACGTACGCAAACTCGCCCAGTTAACTCCCAGGCATAGTAATACAAGTTGTGCACAATGGCAGTGTCCCGTTTCACGGCTGGTGGGGTTACTTCGCAATCCCATCGCTGGGTTTACATTTTGAAATCTCTCCATCAGCTTTGAGGAGCATTTGGTGTTTGTTTTTCTCAATGTGTGACACTGTTCCTAAGGCTATCGCTGGACACGCATAAAGGGTCTGCTCATCCTGAGACATCCCAGGCGGTGGGGTGCCTGGCCAGTGAGCACCTCCTCACAGGGACAATGCTCCTTTCCATTTCTGAGGGTAAATGTGAAGAGCTGCCTTTGAGTTTTGGCTGGTTTGGTTTCTTTTGAATTCTCTGCACATACTAGCCTGGTTTAGCTTCTTTATGTGGCTTTTTCAGCAAAGAAACTAAAACAATATTGAACTATCGACCAGGGTACTTAAACTACTAAGTACCTTTGACTCCTTTTATTGAAGTCTGCTCAGTCTGACCTGAATCTGAGGCTCTTCTGCACTAATTCAAGTTACTTTTAATGAAGACATTTCACTTCTGCATTCGCTTCTTTTAGCTTCTTGCTGTGAAAGTCTGTTTCTATATGTGCTATGTCAGGCCCTATGAAAAGCTCCTTCTAGAGAGTTTCAGAGATGGCAGTACAGTATGAGACTGTTACCTACAGCATGACTTAATCCCGTTTTCCCCTTTTCGTCTTAATCAGCTGTTACGGGTTCTGCCACGCGGTCAGCTTAGTGTCACCATTCGTCTAGAAATCTGCCTGTGGTGTTCTTTATCCTCTCTGCCTAAATCAGGGCAGGCTAATGGAAGAGCTTCTCTTCTATTTCATATTTATGTAATGGTCGTCCTTTAGAGGTCTTTCGTTTTCCAGCATTGTTGTCCATAGAATAGTTTGGGTGAAAAAGCCCACCGGTGTTGGTGAATGAAGCATTGTTGGAATGTTGGCCCATGAAGCAATATGGACACCAGTAAGTTCAGCACATGCCAGCAGTTTGCTGCAGTTATTCCTCATTCTAATTATATCAGAGCTGGCCAGCCCAGTCAATACGTTGCAGAAACCCTTCCTGTTACTCTCTAGTGCTGAACCTTCTCTCAAGCTGAATTTAGCTAGCTTCTTGTGTCTTTTCATCCTTCTTAAACAGGGAGCACAAGATACATTAGTGAATGGCTCGCTTGACCACTTCCATTGCTAACGAGCCCAGGGCAGGTCAGTGGGTGCCCTAAAAGCTCAGTGGTGAATCGATTGGTTTCCATCCCTTGGAAAGAGACTGTGTTTTGTGCTAAGGGAGGCATCTCATTCTGACAAATTCACGTCAGAACAGTGTGGCTCATGCAACCTTCTCAGCTTGGTACAGACTGGTATTGGCAGTAATATTAGTAGGTTCATTTGCAGTAGCTTTGATGCTGTTCCTGTATACAATTCCCTGTGAGAGAACAGATTTTGCAGTGGACAGACAAGGATCATGTGTTGCAGCAGTAATTAATGTGGTCCCCTAGGGTTTAAGAAAATGTCCATGGACGACAGGTATTGTTTTATAGGTGTTTGGTTTTTTATTGTTTTCTTTGGGTTTTTGTTGTTGTTGTTTTGGGGTTTTTTTTGTGGGTTGTGTTGTTGTTTTTTTACAGAAGTCATTACTTCTGAGCAACACATTTAGATATTCTTTAATATGCCTCCAGTCCCCAAACCAAACCAAAAACCCCCAAACCAACCTACGACAACAACAGAACACCACCAAAAAGCAACAATCAAACAAATACAGAGTTTCAAGATATTTTGAAAGCCTACAAAAGGTGGGAAAGGTGGATGGTGGTGGGGGTTTTTGGTTGGTTTTGTTTATTTATTTATTTCAATCTGTCTAACTACTGAGATGATAGTAGCACTTTATTTTTTTTAACTATGCACAAAGAAAATCTTGAAACTTGAAATCAAAGACAGAATTCCCACTGATTTTACTAGTTCCATTACATTCTAGGAGTTAAGCTAACCAGAGTAAGGTAGGGAAATCTATGGAAAGCACTGTGCAAATCTTAGCTCCCGGTGTGTCTAAGCAGGATGTAAAATACTAAACCTGATTATTTTTTTTCATTGATGAATGAGTCTTCAAGACAAGCTTATAATAGATGGAAGTTTCCTTTTTTTCTATGCTCATAATATCTGTGTTTCTTATATTGACACAATCTTGACAGTTTTTTCACTTCAGTTATTTCTTCTTAACTCAGTATTAGGAATTCCTATCTCATTTGTTTGCTTGGAAGCTTCAAGAATTTACATACTTTTTTTGAAAAACAAACAAACAAGCTCCAGGCTAGTAAGAGTTTGTGAACCTCAACTTTAAATAAAAAACAGATGATAGAAAATAAAGGTAAAATAAATAAAAAGTCCAGCTTGGCTGTTTCTCTATAAGATCTCATGCAATTTGTGGCCTGACTCATCATCTTTGAACACTTGGATTTGGTAGTACTGCATCATCCAGAACTTGTCAGCAAATCAAAAGATGACAGATAAGAAAAACAAACAAGCAAAACCTCAGAAACTGTTCATTTAATTTCCACTCCAGGTTTAAATTTTGTAATTCACTTTTGTAGTGGTAAAGAAAGTGGTCAGGAAACTTTTGAGACCATAGTGGGTCTTGGCGAAAACAGTACTGGTCTCTCTTTCTAATAGACATTGATCCCAAAAAAGGCTAAAACCAGTGTTAGCAGTTGTAGGTTATGAGCAGTGCTCTTGCTCCCTTTACAACATTTATTATCAGAGTGTGTATTGCCACTCCGTGGAAATCCTCCAGCAATACTGAGATTAGTAAAGAGTTTAAGAAAGGATGAGCTCTGTGTTAGCAGTAGAAATTTTACTGGTAACAAATATTTTGAAAATTGAAATGGACCAGATAAAAAAATGTTATTAAATGTTTTTTCATGTCCTACTCTTTCATGTATGGCTTTTCCTGTACAACTTCTGACATTCTTTCACTTTTTTTTTTTTAAAAAGAAGAGCAAACAGAGACTTTTCTCCCACCCCTGGATTTCTACCCTAAACATTTTGATGTGCAGTCTACTATACATTAAACCACACTTGCTACCCTTTGTGTGATCTTTCACTGGACTCAATACAATCAGGAGGAACAATTAAATTCTGTAAACTACAGATTAATTCTTACTGATTGCTCTAGTTTGAGAGCCCCTAGGGATTTAAAGTCTTATTCACTAGCCAGTTATGTTTATGTTTATGTATATCTTCACCTTCTCTGAGAAGTCATTTTGTCCTGGGGCTGGAAACAAGGGTGATGCTCCTCACCAGCTGCGGCAGTGGCCCCTGTGGCTTCATTTTGTCTACCTATATATTTCATCTATATATTTAGCAGCATGTAGGTTCTGCTATTTGAACTGGCAAAGGAGGCAGGGGAGGAAAGGGTTAAGAACAGAGCTTTAGCCAGGCCCCACACAAGCTGTAGGCATTCACACCTCCCTGCTAGTCTGATCCAGATAGTGGAGAGACAGGGAGAGGTGTCAGCCTCCTGCCAGGGTTAGACCACAAAATCCTCCCACGCTCTTGGTGACAGGCTTCAAAGGTGGCTGAGATGCCCAAGCCAAGAAAACACAGAGGAGGGACAACCTGCAGACCTAGACTGGGCAAGTTGGAGGAAATTTTAGAAGCTAAGGCTAGGTTTATTTGGATTAAGACTTGTGGAGCAGAACAAGGTGTTTTGGGTGTACTGAGGCAGAGCTTGTTAGTTCCTATTTCTTTATTACGTGCTTTCAATGGTTCTACTATTGCAAGGTGATAAAGTAGCAAAAATGTAGCCATCTGCATTAAAGCAAATCATCTTAATTGCTCATCCCTTTTTCAGCATGATACACCTGCAGATGGCTGCTAGTGGTGGCTGCAGCCTGAGCAGTTAGCAACTTGCCCGTCCATATGCTGTTATCTTTGGCTGCGTGCTGGTCACTGAAGGAATGCTACCGTGGACTGCTCGTGTGTCATAGGAAAATATATGCGTTTAATGGAAGGTTTTCAGAGTTACAGACTTTTATCTTAATAATATGTGAGGAGATTTTGAATCCCGCACAGGGTTTGCAACTGTTACTTCCCAGAAAGTTTTATTTGCAGTTCTAGTCATGACATATATAAACCAAGGAAAGAAAATAAAGAAATAGGTGAAGGGAAGGTAGGAATTCTTAAAGTAAGGGAAAAATCCTCTTTTTTTTGGTGTATAAACTCTTTATTTTGTTTTATTGCTAGTCATTTGTGTAGCGAGCAGCTTTATAAGAAGCTCATCAGTGAGCAGGTTGTGCTGCAGGAATGGAGATGCTCAGGATGTCAGTAAGGAACGAACCACGGTACGGCCCTGCAGCTGCAGTCTTACCGGCTGGGTAAAGACCTGAGCTGTAAGTAGCTGTGTATGGTCAGGTGCTTCTTCTGGACTGGCCAGGTGGATGGTTTGGTTATTAACACCAGCCTAGAGATCAGATAGGATATGTCACGTAGCTTGTTCCTTGTTTATAATGCTTTTCTCTGTCAAACAAAGTCTCTGTAGTGGTGAATAATGACTTCCAAATTAATCTCACTTGTTCGTCCAGATGTTTACTGAAGTGTTGGCCCTTTTTTCAGATAATTTTTCTGTTGCTAAAGCAGAGCATGGACTGGGTCCAGCTGCACCCCCTGGTTTACTCAGCATTGGGCTGCAGAATTTTCTGTGCAGAAGGAACTCACAGGAAAACAATGCTTTTTTTTTTTTTTTTCTTTTTCTAACACCTATCTTAAAAGCTTTTTATGCTTAGGACCCACATTAATTGGAAATAAACACTAGGGACAAATCTAAGATTGTTTTCAATAATACTTTTGCAGGCATTGAGAATAAATACAAATTCTCCCTGAAAGAGTTTTAAATCTTCATTTTAAATTACTTGGGAAATCTAACTGCTGTAAATGCATAATTGCAGTTGGCTGTGCAATCTGCAACTGACTGACAGTGCATTTAAAGGGACTCTCAAACCCGTAATGGCCACATGCACTTCTTTACACATGTAAAAGAGGTATATAATTATGAACGGTTAGCGCTATCACTGGATTTCTTGCTTTCTGAGAGGACTTGAGAATAAATTTTATGGTAAACATATGATGTTACTATGAATTTTCCCAGTAATTATTAACAGGAAATACCACAAAATTAAATAATGTTTGAACTATTAAAACTACTAATGTGCATGCGCTTCAGTACGAATTTTTATACTCCTAGTGTTTGTACTTCGGTGGTACGCATGTTCTCAGTTTCCTTCTTAATTACTTCATCTTCATGGGTTGATTGATTGTGTGTCAGATGATCAGTTATGCCATCAGAAACTAATACTTATGCAGGTTTCTTTCAGAAAAATTCTACAGAAATTGGGTTTTTTGAATTATAATTATAATGGGGTTGACATTTAGTAGGCATGTCTTATGAATTTAGAATAAGTGGTGTTCTCTCCTAGAAATTTTAAACTTTTCTCATGAAAACGCATTCATGCAACAGAATCCTATTACATTCTATAGGATAGTTTTGAAGCATCAAAACTACTCTATTTTTAGTATACTAACTTTTATTGAGTTTTGATAGCATACAACCTTCCAGGGTTTTCCACTGAAAAATTAAGGAAAATTCAAAATTATGATTGATTAAAATGTGATTGATGGTCTGCTTGTCTTTTGAATTCAATTTAGTATTCAACGTCCTTCATGCCTTTTAGTGCAAGTAGCAGTACAAGATCATGTTGCTTCAGCCTTAATTTTAAGTGATGTTAACAGAAAGGAAGGATTCTGTAAGTGTTTATGCACTTGAGTCCCACTGGAAATTAATTTGTGTAGAATTACTCAGGTAATGTTAGTGTATGAAAAAATCAATGGAAGGGGGAAAAAAAGTAACTCCAGTCAGTGGTTTGGGTTTTTTTGCTTTTTGGTTTGTTTGTTGGTTGTTTTTTTTTTCCACAGCACATGATGAACTTAAAAATTGTGGGTATATAGTTACATGACCTCATTCATTTATTTAAATGTATTTAAATCTTGTAAATCTTTGGTTTTATGCTATAGAGTTTTTAATTTGTTTATACAAATGTTGAAAGTTTGGGCTCAGTTCAACTCAGTTCAGCTGAAGGTGATGAAAGTTGTGGGTCTGATAAAGCTCTTCCTTAATGGCCTCTGTTTTTTATATGAAGTAGATATCTTTAAATTATTTAAGAATTCAATTTAAAATGTTTCTTTAAAAAATTGGGAATGATATATTGTGGCACTGGTTGTCTAATCTGGGATGCTATTGATTGTACCCTGATGCTGACAGAACTGTTTTTCTTCCCTTTGTGGCTTTTTCACCTTCAGAACTTACACAAGGTGACTCTGATATCCACAGCCATCTTCAGTGATACGTAAAATGGATGAATTAAAAATCTCCAAGCAGAATCTTAAGTTATAATTAAAAATAAATGTTTTTTTCATCCAAAGTTTGTAGATATTAATATGTAGTCAAACACGTAGAAATTAAGTTCTCTGAGGTTTGCAATTCAGAAGCCTGCCTGTGCCATGGTTCGGAGTCCACAAAGTAGGGTCTTTATTAAGATACAAAATTAATGTAAAAAAATCAAATCACGTTTTGCTAGGTCTCAGTTGAACCCAATTTTCCCCTGGCTTCCTCTTCTTCTTTTGTCCAAAATAGCAACCTTAAACTGGTCCCTCATTTTACAGCAGGACCTTGCGATTCCTGTGACTCACCACCATCCTAATGTGAATACTCCCATGAACTTTCTTGTGTTTAAAGAATGAGCAAGGAAGTAAGCAAATGTTCAAACTTTTTCTTAGCCTGGGAGCAGTTAGAGATACTGTTCCCTGAAAAGTCCTCATTTGGATTTCTTAGTATGTCAAAAGTGAGAAGAGTTACTTTTCGCATTCCCACGTGGCTGCACGTTCTTTATGTCCGTGATTCCTGCGCTGTTACCGATGCCGTTTGAGCGGGTGTTTCACCCAGCACAATGGCTTACGTCTGTCAGGCCCTTTCTGTGCCATCGACACGGTGTCAGCAGCATCTCCTGACCAGCCTGGAGCGGCTGCCCAAAGAGATGGGGAAGCAGGACACGCTCCTGGACTTGCTGAACATGGCGTCCAGCCCTGGCTGTGTGTGGTGCGGAGCTGGACCTGGCCGGGCTCACGTTGGCCCTCGTGAGCTGGCCGGAGGTGCGGCTCCTGCGATGCGTCCTTGCGGCCCAGAGCGGAAACGGGAGCTGCTGCCATCACCATCGCTGTCCGGTTTGAGAACTTTGTTATGCTACCAGTTTAGCCATGTGCTCAGACCGTCTTACTAATTGCCAACTGCCTTTCAAGGCACTAGCTCATTCTAAAGATATTTGTTTTTCCATTTTTTTATCTGTCTTATATTTTACAGGAACTTTCAACTCACAGAAATACAAGGTATGGCATAATACAGAGCATACATAACTAACCCCCTCTCCCCGACTTCTAACGTTTATTTTGAGGCTTATGCCAGTTACCATATGACATAACTATATGCACTCTTATTAGTACAGACTGCAAATACACAACTGAGAATCCCTTATCTAGTAGTACTTTTGTACTAGGAATCGGTCCAGATTTTAAGACTACAAGCAAGTGGAAGTAGTAAACAAAAAAATACAAACCCCTACAACCATCTGCTTAGGATACTGTAGTATTTGAAATCTATGTAACTGGAACCAACAGTATTTGCTTTTCAGATTAAAATGCCATTGTAACTCAGGGAGTAAGTTAGTAGTTGTGAATGGGTGAATTGTGGCTTTTTCATCTTTCTTTGTACCCGTTGTTCTCAAGCAGATTGTGGAGAACTTTTTATTTATTTAGAGTGGTTTGTTATTCACAGGTTATTTCAGCAAATCATTGGAGTCCTTTGCTGTGAAAATTTGCTGTTCATTTGGGATTCTGTTCCACAATATGGTTCATATGTATAGGGTCATCTTTAGTTTGATGCACCGTCCTAGTTTCAGTTGGGATAGAGTTAATTTTCTTCCTAGTAGCTGGTATAGTGCTGTCTTTTGGATTTGGTATGAAAATAATGCCAATAAGACGCTAATGTTTTAGTTGTTGCTAAGCAGTGTTACAATTAAGTTGAGGACTCTTCAGCTTCCCAGGCCCTGACCCCAACTGGCCAAAGGCATATTCCATACACTATGACGTCATGCTCCGTATATAACTGGGGGGAGCTGGACAGGGAGTGCTGTGGCTTGGGAACTAGCTTGGCATCAGTCAGTGGGTGGTGAGCAATTGTGCTGGGCATCACTTGTAATCAGTTGTATTATTATTACTATTATTATTTTTATTATTATTTTCTTCCTTTTCTGTCCTATTAAACTGTTTTTATCTCAACCCATGAGTTTGACCTTTTCCCGATTCTCTCCCCCATCCCACTGATGAGGGGAGTGAGGGAATGGCTGTGTGGTTGTTTTAGCTGCCTGCTGGGTTAAACCACGACATGCTCTTAGGTGGAAACTTAGGAAGAGTCATATAGTGAAATCAGAGTAGAAACAGAAATTACCATCTCAAAACTGTCAGAACTGAGGTATATTTTAATGTATGTTATGGTACCTTATAAACCTATATATACATCTATAGACCTATATATAGTTCTTGAAAGAACTGTAGTTCACGTAGCCTGTACAAAATCAGAGACAGAAGTTAAAGCAAAGGAAATGATACAATCAATTTTCCTGTGTATTATTTTCATTCACTTATAGTCTGAACTACTTTGGAATCAGAGGTTATTTTTAAGCTGCAGAAATAAATTATACAAGTGAAAATGCAGAAATCTTGTCACACAACTTTTTTTTTTCTGATAATTTTCTATTTAGAGCTAGCAAGGGAAACTTTGTCATCGCTGTGGTACTGATTTTACCCAGCATGTCAGCGGAGAGTGGGGCAGTTGGTACTACAGGTGTTGTAACATAATGCTCCTTATTTCATAGTTACTGCTGGATATTTGGGAATTTGGAGGGGGAATGAGAGTTTGTACAGCTTGATGGAGCCTTAGTAAGCATTACAATCTATGTTTTGTACCACGCTTCTAAGCAATAGATTTCTTTTTTTCTATAGCAAATGGGGCAGATGATCACTGGTCTTTACATCCTTCAGGAATATGTATTTTATGTTTTGACTTGCATTCTGCTTGCATGAAGCAGAGGAGTTTCTTTCATTCACTTTTTAGATAGAAAAATATGATTTAAATACTATGTTGGGTTTTTTTCCTTCTTTGTAGGAGGCAGTTTAAGATGTAGCTTGCCTTTTTTGTTTAAGGTTCTCACCAACTTATTGCCACCACTTTCAAAAGTGGAGTAAAAAAGTGACCTCTCTTTAGTGCTTAGATGAAGTCTCTTAAATTAGTGGAGGCATTATAATCCACGCAGTAGTGACGGTAGGACAACACCAGTGGTACACTGCATTAGGGCTTGGCATAGGGTTTATTGGTTATATGTGAAACATCAAATGATAAAAAAGGATTACGTGAGTCTTGCAGTGACTTCGATGTCTCATGGCTTTGAAACTATTTTTAGACTTTTCCATCCTATACTCGGAGATTGGCTGATATAGAGCATTTTACTGACAGCATGTTTTCGGTGTGTAGGTGGCTGTGTAACTTGCTCTTAATTGTACTCTGATTATGCTCTGCAGGGCTGGCATGCTATTTGTTTTACTGCCCAAGCTGTCATAGAGCTACACCCCATGTTTGCCTTTCTGAACTAAGCAGTGGTACGATATCCTTTGCTTGGTATCTTCCCTTGCGTAGCTACTCTAGGTTTCACGCTCTTATCTGGGGTGTAAACTGGTAGCAGAGTTTGCACACGAACTATGAAAATGTTTACGCTTCTGAGGACTGAAAAAGAAACTAGTTAATGCCTGTGCAAAGAGTCCTACACTTTCTAAACATTTGAGAAATCCGGATTGTCAGCACTCGCGCAGATGTTAAATGACGTGTGTGATTCACTGGAAGATGACTACCGGAGGCAAAGCAGGAACTCAGTTGTTCAGCTGGTCTTTTGCTCTGCCCTTCAGACTTATCTGTTTGGACGAAGCAGCCACTGAATCCTTCATCTCTGATACTCGCACTGGCTTACAGATAGGAAATTTATGTCCTTAAGATGAGATACCATGGTAATGTTTTAGAATATTATCTTGTTATATAGAGGCTTAGTGGCCAGTACTTAACAGCTAGCACTACTACTTACTAGTATTTAGTCTTACAGTCTTAGTGTATTTGTGCTGTTTTTTATAGTGTGGGTATTTAATACATGATCACAAATAACGTTTATGAAATGTGTTTACACTGGCGAGTAGCATCTCGGGAGAGTAACAAACAGTCACTAATTGTCCATTCCACATAGACCCGCAGTAGCATCAGTTTATAAGAAATACCTTTGGAGTAAAAGTGATCCTCTTTCTATATCTGCCTTTATATTACGGAAATGAGCTTACTCGGGGCTTGCTTTGCATGAAAAACCCAAAACCTTCCAGTCTGCTAGAAATGCCCATTATTTGCATACACTATTGATTTAAACTCTCTCAGCAGAATAACATGGCAAGATTCTTGAGGAAACACAAGTACCTGCTTGTGACAAGTTCACAAAGTGGCGATGGTGAAACATTTGCCAGTGGTATCTGCAGATGCTTCCCTCCCCTGCAGGTTATGTGGCCATCGCCAGGTGTGGCCAAATACCGTGAAACTTCTTTGTTTTCTCCTCTTTCAGTGTTGAGACGGTATCGGTCCCACGTGCGAGAGGTATCTGTCAGCAGTAAGTGGCACACAGAGGCCTCGCTTGCTTCTTGAGGAAATTAGGTTGCCAGGTCTAACCAACTTGTGACTTTATTTGATATGTCAGTTGTACATGTTATATTCTCAAAACCTCTGGTGTGATTATGTGTTCTTGAGCGGAGGGTTAAATGAAGATTAGGGAGAACATCAAAGCGGCAGTTAAAATGAAGAAAGACGAGTTAAAGCCAAATCATTAGAGATCCCTTTGAAGTGTTTACAGATTAAGGCCTGTCTCTTTTAAGTGGGATACTTATCTGCCTTTCAATATTTAAATAATAAGACATGACAGGCAGTGCTTTTCTGAAGGATTATTGTATGCCTATGCTGTGTTGTAAGGCATCAGGCCAAAGGCAAGTGACTTCAGTTACGGAAAAACTGTAGTAATCCTTTAAATTCACTGCTGGAATATCTTTCTGCCAATGTTAAGCAGACATTTCACAGGTGAGAAGACCACACAGTAATGCACTTTCAGATGAGTGTTGCTGATGATAATGTGACACTGGCATTGGCTAGAGTTGCGTTTGAATGTGATGTTTATGTTTTCGGATAGATAATAGATCTTCCTGTAAGATGTTTTAATGACATTTTACAAGAAACAAATATATTATCCCTTGATCAAATTGAAATGCTGCTTATTCCTGCTACCTGCGCTAATTCATTTTGGCCTGCCTGTCTTAACACAATTGCTAGAACAAGCACTGCACAGGAGACCTGGGGGGCTGTAACCATGTGTATGTTAATGCAAACGGGTCTGAGAGTGCTCTTCTGCAGAGACCCTCACAGCTGGCTTGTGCGTGGATCTAGTCAGGAAATAGTCAGATATCGTCAGAAAACTGTTAACATGTCCACTGCTAATTCTACATATCCATAGCCATATCCAGAATTATTATATTTATAGTGTGAAATAAAAAATAGTGTTTTGGTTTGGTCTCTGTACAAAGTGCTTTTTCCCCAGAGAACCTGCAGTACAGAAGTTCATGGAATGATAGAATAGTTTATGTTGGAAGGAACTTCTGCAGGTCATCTGGTCTGGCCTCCTAAGCTGAAATAGAACAAGAGAGACACAGAGGAGGTAGGGATGGAAAAATTGGTATCAATACAGAAAGTGGGCAGTTCTCATCCAGGTCTGCACAGGCGGGTGGATGCACTCCTCTCTGGATTAACAAGCAGCGGTGAGTTGTGACAAGTGCTTTGAGGGACAGCTGGGTCAGTATGTGCACGATAACTGAATGGCACTGATGGAGAACGGGAGGGAAAGGTAAGCCTGTTTCTGCTTTCAACTGTAAAAAAACCTGTTCACCATTTTATAAATTTAAATTTACATTTTATTGAACGGTTTCTGTGCTTGGTTTTAAAAGCAAGATGTGTAGGTACTGGATTGAGATACACAGTTCTGTCAAGTAATGACATTTATTGGGAAAAAATAGTCATAATAATGGCTTTGCATAATTGCAACTACATTTCACGTAAATGTGGTACCCTAGACAAATATCTTGTGTGCAGCCGTAGTACAGCGTGTATATTCATCCTTCCCCTTGAGAGCTGTTGCCTGTAATTTCTACTGAGTCACTTCAGAGACTGTTGTCGATGGGAGTGTGTTAGTGGCTGGTAGTAGTTGGTCTGTCAGTAGGAGACTGGCATTAGACAGGATGTTACCGTCATCTGAGGCGAGGGGAACATGTTTCAAAAATAGTGACTGTAAAGTAAAGCTCCCTCTGTTTGAAAGACTCTTGAATACGTACATATGCCTGTGGTGGGTACGAATCCATCTTGGCTGCTTGTCAGCAGAAACTTGATTTCACAAGAATCTCCTTTCCTAAGGATTAAAAACTCTTTTTCCAGATGATGTGAAGACTGAGACCTGACAACTGAGGTATTGCTAAGCAGCTCGCATGCTCGCTTGGTTCCAGAAGTCTTTTTCGCGAGGATGAATGCTACAAAACGTTTACCTGTACGTCTTCAGGACTCATTGTTTAGTTCCAGGCCTGCTTTTTTTTTTATGGAAGGAAAATATTTCTTTTTATCATGGTACCATTAGAGCTACGGGTCATTCACCTGCATTGATAACGATAGGAGTATCAAACAACATTTATTCAGGTTGTCATTGCTGGAACTGAAGGTGTCTGTCTGTAGTGCTTTTAGCATGATGAAGACTGGTTACCCCCTTCCATGCTGCATGGCTGCCATCGTCTACAAAGGTACCTCTTATTGTCAGGGCTTGTTGAAGCCGTCTACTAAGATCTGAGAAGCTGAATATTTTCCTGGCTTGACATTTTATTCTTATATAAAGAAGAACTAAAAAAAGAGGTTACACAGCAACATGACTAGCAAATTTCTATTAAATCCAATATGTATCTCTGATAACGGCAGAGCTCTCTAGGAAACAGCGGTTCTTAGTCTCCCAAACTTCCCAGTCCAGTCGGAGCAACGGCCGCGGCCATCTAAAGCAGAAGCTGCAGGGTGCAGGCACAGGGTGAGCCGGTGGTGCTGAAGCAGGACCAGTGGTCCCAGTCCCGCCCTGGGAATCTCTCCCGAGGGATGTGTCGGTCTGCCTGCGTGTGTGGAAGCCGTTACACAGCGTGTGTGTGCGCTTCCGCTTGTGCCGGAGCTCTGAGCCGGGGCAGCTGTAGCCGGGGCAGCCTGAGTGTTTGTCTTTGTTGGGGGATATTTCAGCTTTGCTTAGAAGTAATATTTTTCAGGTTAGCAAATACTCTTTTCTGAAAGGTTCAAGTTAAATTCCAAACAAAATTGCTGTATCATAGTGAAATCCCCTGTGGTTTGTGCTGGCATAACAATAGCTGCGGAACTGGCAAATACATTGCAGAAGGTCATTTTTCGGTAATGTGCACATGACACACAATTTTCAAGTTAATGCAGTTTTCTACTTGCAGAAATTAAAGGAGCAATATTTGGCAGCAATTCTGCTAAGAAATACAACCTTAGAAGATTGCTTTTTAATGTGTTGGGTTTTTTTAAATTCAAAGATGTATTTGGAGCACAAGTTAAACAAAATGATAACTTTATAACATACCTTTGGAAACTATCCCCAGGCACAAACTTCTAGGTTCTCCCTGTCAAACACAACGGTGCCGTGGAAGAGGTTCTGTTACGTGAGGGAAATAGATACAAAGAAATTACAGAATTCTCAGAGATGTTTAAAGGGGAATTGAAAAGTTTCTGCTGTTTCAGAGCTTTATGGGTATCGGATGTCATATTGTATCTTGCGTAAAATGTTTTCCCCTAACGTGGAGATAACTATCAGCATCACATAATATGAAAGCTTATTAATCATTCATGACTCTCGTATTGACTATTTCTAAATGTACCTTAATTTATTATCAAGAAGACACAGGCAAAACAATTCTGGAGAAGGCCGTAATTTATGGCGAGAATTCCTATTTTTGTCTGCTGCAGGTTTTAAGATTGCTGTAAGCTCTCCTTGCTTAGGGGACAGCTGAACGTCTCTCAGGCAGTTTCCTGACGAGCAGCATTTTCAGTTTCCATTCTTTTTTGCCACTTCTCTCCAAAATCGTCAGTATGCTTTTACGTTTTTCTTTTTCCAGTGGAAAGCAGGAGAGTGCTTGTGTTTCATTGCGAGGTTAGGTGGATTGGTAGATGAGCTGCTTGTCGTGTGTCAGGTGAGGAAATTCCACACACCATCCTCCTGGGCAACAAACCTGGAGAAGGAGCCTCCTGGGCACCTTGGGGCAGGGTGGCAATGACAGCTCAGGCCGAGGAGAGAAGGAAAGAATTGCTTGATGAGAGTAGCTGTACTGCAGGCTGCGACAAGAGGGGCCTCCAAGTTGGTCTGCCAAGGTGTTTGGGTGGGAGACCGCTTCCTTGGAACGCTTCTTAAAAGCTGGGACTGTTGAGTTGGATTTAACGCAGTTTCTGTTTTAACTTGCTCTGTTTTACTGTTCGGCTCTGTAACAGGATGTAAGTGAGGAATGCTGTCTGTCTGTATTCCAGTTCCCAATCTGTTCGGGATTTAGCCGTTTGGGGAACGTGCAGTAGGTGATGTTATTTAAATAGAAAGTTTTCCTCTTTGGTGCCTTGTGTGACTCTCGTTGTTTTAGAACTAAAGGAGGATGCCGCTTACGCGTCTGGAGCTTTCTCTTCCAATTATATGTCTAAAAATGAGTTTCACAAACATGTCAGACTTATTATATACACAGTAAAACTGTTCCCTCAAATTATAACTCATGCTACTAAAATATGTGGCTCCCTCAGATATATTTCGTCTGCCTGCCCTTTTTGTTTCACTTGGCAGATAGAAGGTGGTAAGAAAAGTCTTTAGGGTAAATCTTTAGATTGGAATTGTCGGAGCAGCCTCAGGGAATTCAGGTGTCCAAATCCCTGCCCCAGCCAGAGGCTTTAAACCAGTATTTTATTCCTGCCTATCAGCTCATCAGCAATGATGGGGCCAGATTAAGTCTTTCCATTCAATCAGGTTTTGTGGGCTAATGTTTACTAAGTGTTTGACGCTGAGCCACTGGCTTTTTTCTACAGCACCTGCTGTTACACCCCAGGGGTTTCCCTTTCAACCCAAGGGCTGGTCAGGCCCACCTTGGCTGCCCTGTAAGGTCAGCTTGGGTACGGCCAGCCCAGTATGCGATTGGGTGTCTGTAAAATATCATTTGCCAAAAATACTCTTTTTTTTTTTTTTTTTGTAAGATTGAATTTTCCACTATTGATTTTTATTGTAATGAGGGATTATAGTACCTAAACAAAAAAACTGGTAGTGGTTAAAATAAACTAATTTTCTTCTTGTTTATTTCGCTGAGGATTGTGCCTATAAAGATTTTTATTGACTACAGCATTGTGGATGTCTCATTAAAAATATTCATCATTGCACGCTGGCATCTTTTATTATGTCATAAAACTGCAATGCTACATGATGTCTGATTTTTCACCCTACCATGGTATAAAGCCAAATCCTGCTTCCCTTTCAAAAGGTAGATAGGTAGTTTTATACTAGCAAGATTAGTGCTACGTGTTACCAGCCTCGGCTACATCCCTCAGGGAAAGATAAAACAAAAATCAGCGGGATGGTTTTGAGGTGGGATTCTTTTTTTTAATCATAGTCTCTACCATCCAGTAGGTAGTGTAAGGCAGGAAGTCTGTTAACTGACTTAAAGAAAAAGAGCTGCCTGATTTAAATTTAAATTGTATTGTTCAACAATGTTGTGTAATTAGATGGGAAAGCAGAAAAGTCCTTTTATTAGAGATGTCTTTGTAGACAGTAGCCATGAAAGCCACAGTGGTTGATGCTAATTACCATATTTTGTTGAAACTTCCATCTAAATGAAAGGATCATTCAATTCAGAAGCTGCAGCCATACAAAAACCACAAGTGCAGTTGAATTGCTGCTGCCAAGCAGATGGGGCTTTGATCAGAATAAGTTATTCGCAGCTTTATTGTCTGGCTGCCAGGGTGGGGCTTGTGTTGAACCACCTCGCTCAGAAGAAGGGGAAGGGGAGAAATGGGTCTTGCTGCTTTGGGATAAGTTCATGGGAGAATTTTCCCATTCTTAGATTATTTTTGCAGATGAAAATCCAGGCTTGGGAAGAACAGCCGTAAGGTACTTGATATTGGGCTACTCTAACATGTCAGATGCTTTTGGTAGGATACATTGGGATGTTCATTTTACTTTTAGTATGGGAAGAGGGGGAACAGAGAATGTTGAGTGCAGCTGACTGCGTGTTTTTCCAAGGTCAGTTCTGTCTAGAGCATATGAGTTAAAACTTGCACCACTACACTTTTTTGCTGATGTATTTCATACTGCATGGGTCAGACAAAAACTCAGCAGCTTCACACATCTGAGATGCTTTCTGCAAAGACAGTGTTGGAAACTGGTCGATTTACAAAGCCATCAAGAGAGTAGGACTGGGGAAGTGAGAAAGAATGCAAGATGTGGGACACCACCCTGCTAAAAGTTTAGTGTTTGGGGGGGCTGGGTTTTTTTTTTCCAGTTATGTAACATTTTGGGGATTTATATGATTGCAGCAATTTACTGATACAAAAAATGATTTCCATCAATGAGTGGAGAAGGTAGGAAACATTTCCTGGCACTGTGCGCATATGAGGTGGGAAATCTGTATAGAGGGAATATACTAAAGTATAAAAGTAGAAATGATCGCTGTAGAACAGGACTAGCCTTAGCAATACATAGAAAACATTTTTTTTTCTGTTTTGGAATTATATGGATTGTCCTCAATCTTGTCTTCCAGTGAATGTAAAAGCCTAAAAGTGAGCATTAATAATGGCTTCTGTGAAGTTGTTAGTCAAAAAGAAAAGCTATGAACATGGTCTTACTTGGACCTGTACCCTAACTATCTACTTCAGGCATTGAAGCTTTCTCAAGCATAGAAAGTCTTTCACATGCAAAGGCAGAAAGGAGAGGAGTGGGGGAAAAGCCAAACCCAAACCTGGTAACTCTGAATTTGTTCAGTGCGGCACTCTAAATACTGTGGCAGAATAGTATCATTTCCAGGCAATTACAATTGGGAATATTTGGAGGCCACTTCAGAATTACAGGGTTGTTTTTTTCTCTTTTTCCTGAGATGATTCTCCTGTTTGTGTGCGTCTTAATACCTGTCGGTGCTCGGAGTGTTTTTTCCCCACACGCATGAAGTTTGATAATGATTTCCTCCTAAATAACAGCGCATGGTCTTCAATTGGTCTACATGTTGAGATCTGTGTGATCAGTACAGTTGAAGTGGATTTGAAACAAAACTGTAGACTTGCTGAGACTGACTTCCATTTTCACTTAGTCAATACAAAACCAAAACAAAACCCACAAAAAAAACCCCAAACCTCCAAACCAAATCCTTTTGATCTATTTTGCTTTTTTTCCTTAAAAATCTTTCTCTTTCTTTTACAATTTCACTTCTTGTTATCTCTCTGAAAAAAAGATCTCCATGGTGCTTTACACACAAGAGGGTTTCAAAAGAAAAATGTTACAACAATCTAGTCTTTGTGCCAGGCTATCTTAAAAAAAAAAGCATGAGAAAGTTTAAAGTCAAAGGGTAGTTGTTAGCACTTAGAAATTTTAATCACATTTTATAAGTCAAGCTTTGTTTTAGAAGCACAGCAACACAGATGTCTTTGTTCTAAGTAGATTGAGTGCTCCTCCTAAAATAAATAAATATGAAAACTATTTTTATAGTAAAAAAGAAACCCAGATTTGAGTTGCTGTGTTAAATCAAGCAGATTTTGAATGCAAATTCCTAAGCTTGTTTCAGAATTCCCGCCCATCTCCCAAATGAAACCATCGTAGAGAACATGTCTCAGTAGCCTATGCGGTGGAGTGCTAGCATTGCCATTAGCAATCTGCTCCTCTAAATGTAGTGAACATAGAGTTAAAGGAACTCAAAAGGATGGCCCACTGTCACAAGTGGTACGGTAACACATGAATGAGATGCCCAACAAATCTCCAGCTCTTCTGCAGAGGTGACATGCTGTAACTATGCACTTATGAGTAAGGCATTCGAATGTGTGTTCCAAGATTGTATTAATCTGAATTTCTGAAAGATCTGAGAGGAATTTGAAACCTCCCAGGGCATAATTTTTTGAAAGTCTGTTAAGCTGTAGGACAGAATTTTTTTTCTTTTCCCCTCTGAGTGGTAGTGGATAAGCAAAACCTTTTTGTCATATTTTTGGCAGTAATATAACTTTAAAAAAGTGGTGTGGGGGGGTGTCTTTTAAAACCTACTTTCTATAAGTTTTGGCTTTTCTCCAGATACAGAAGGCATCAGTGGTAGTGGAGAGAGAAGGCATTGGTGGCAGGCAGGGAGCAGAGACTTTGGGGTTTTGGTTGGTTTTTTCATTGTGATGGGAGAGTTTTGATTTCACCCAGCTGTAGAATTTGGTCTGACAGGAAGGTATGGGTAAAAGGCTCATGGTTTGATCATATTTCAAATTCAGTGTGCTGCCAGCATAACGAAAGAGTTTTGTCATCTTGCTCTTGAGAAACGTTTGGTGGAGTACGTGGATAAGCAGAGTCCGGGGTCTGCTGAACACTCACGCTCCGGGTTGGGGAGTAGGACGCATCTGAATTGCTCCAAGAGATGAGCCTGCTGCTTCTCGCTCCGACACTGCCTCATTCCAGGGAAATAACTGGTGTAGGCTGGGCTGTATGTGGAGAATCACGGCTGTTGGCTCTTGGGGATTTTTTCACTATGTCAGAGAGCATTTCTTTGATCAGTAAAACCTTTTTATCAGTAAAATGTTCAGATCGGTCCTCAAATTGAATTTGCAGGTTACATGATACTGCATAATTGAAATACTTTTTGCTATCGAAGTAATCCTTGACATATAGTAAGATGCAGTTCTGAACTTTTCAAAAATGAGATTGAAAATTTTTTAATGTTGAACTTGTTGTGGTAAAGAATAATATGTCTCCATATACTTTTTGTTGTTCAAAGACCTGTGCAGATGGCTAGTCCTTCCACTGATCCTGTGCATGGAGCTAAGGGCTGACGTTGCAATTTGTTATCTTGGCAATAAAATGAGTGTTGCAGTCTAATTTGCAGCTTTAAGAATTAATGGTGAAGTGATAAGTGATAAGAGGTGATAAAGATCATTATCTGTGTGAAGTAACAAGGACCAGGACAGAGTTGTGTCATTGACTGATGCAAGTAAGGTATTTGTCCGGCATTGCTCTGCTAGTTCAAGTGAGGTGAAACAAATGAAGAAAATCTGGGAAAGCACATTTATAAACAAGAGTATTTACCACAGATGTCCATTTATCACCATGTTATGCTAGAGACCGATATATTTTTCTTGGCTGGTTTGTATATTTACAGTTGGAAATTTTTACAAGAATAAAATAAAAAATTATTAGCTAAAGAGCACTATACTTCTGTGAGTTGCTTTCTTTTTTGAAACTTCAAGGTATTTCATGAACCATCATCATAATGACCTTTTGATTCACAAGTTTCTGTTCTTATTAGTGGTTAATTAAAAAATGTAAGGTGACAGCTTTGTGGCTGTTGTAGCGATGGTTTGAAAACAAGAAATGCAGCCTTTTCTTAACCAGGAAGGAGCAAACCAAATTTCTGATTATGTGTAAATAATCACAAACTGGCAGCAATTCGGACAAGAACTTCCCAAAGTGTGAAGCGTGGATTAGAGCCATTTGGCATGTTTTTCTCAGTTGTGTAATGTCATGTAATACAGTAGCTGGATAATTTTACCATATTTTGGGAGACTATGTAAGTACTTGAAAGCTTTCATGTAGTGACTTCAGTCTTTTCAGCCTCTCAGGAAATAGTTCTATTTTTGAGTATTCAAGTTTAATGGGTATCTGTGAAAAGCATTACGGATTACTAAAGCAAAAAGCTCTCTGGGTTCTGTATTTCTGTTCCTTAGTATCTGCAAAGCTGGTGGTGCATTTTGGGGCGGTTTTTTATTTATTTGGGCAAACGAGAGTTCCATAGGTTGAGGGTGAAATTACAGTGTATTCGTGCTGTTGTACAGAGCTTCTATCTTTAGACTCCTCACTGAGGCTCAGAGGATCCCTGGACACCTAAAAGAAAGACACAGGTACCCCCAGCAGGTGATTTATAACATAACTATAACATAACTCTAATAGCTCTCTAGAGGAGCATGCCCATATCCATACAGGAGACACCCTACCCGTGTCTTGGTGTGGGTTATGAGGAGAGGAGACTCCTACCTGAGCTATCTGAAGTCAGCACCGTGACTCACCTCCTGCGTGTCTCGCGGGTATGACTGCAGAGGGACATACAAATCAGGCTGCACGCAGTAAATTCACATCGGTGCCTATGACGTGCTGTTTTCCATGGGCAAGCGCTGACCACCCTGGTTTTGAACACCCTGAAACGTTGTGGGCTCTGGACTTGTAACCGCACCTCGGCACTTACGCTTCTTCAGACTTTCAGAGCTTCTGATGATCTCATTTTATCAACGTACTTGTTGACGCCGCCTGTGAATCACGACAATCTGAGAACCTGTTGATGTGGAAAGGTTGCTCCATACAAGATTTTAATCTGAATGACATGCTTTAATGTAGATTTTGTTTATTCCCTGGCTGTTGGTTGCCCCATGTGTAGTGAGTTACGATTAACTTCTGTTTTCTGCATAGTAGAATTTTCATTACGTAATGTTTACAGGACAATACTTGTGCAAACAAATGTTCCTCCTGTTCATGGCGAACCTGCCCCTCATTTCAAAGACAGCCTACTTATAAAACAAGTCCAGGTGTGATTAAGGAAATTGTTTTAAAAATACCGGTCTTGGCAGCTTGTAATAGCTTTGTAAACTTTCACCAAAACTTGAAAATTTTACAGGGAATACTTGAGAAGGGCATCCATAGAGCATTTAATCTGGGTGTATGGCCATGTGCTAGATGTGCAAAAATGCATTTAAATCTAATTTTTTTTTAAAATAAGAAATAAAGCTTAAAATAACAGATCCTAATCTAAGAAGAAGGGTTTCCTGCATATTACTAAAATTAATCTATTTCAGAGTGGGTTCACTAGAATGCTGAATACTTCTAGTAAATTGATCCTTTTTGCTCTTCTGTAAGAAAATCTACATGGTGAGTTGCTTAAAGAATTGTAGTTAACTCATACATTGAGAATTACTTTCTTGTAGAGAGAACCTAATAGTGCATTTAACCAATTTCAGGACAATTTCCTTATTTAGAGCAGAACTTCACTTCTGCAGAAGAAGCCTGGAGGGACAGACTGCAAAGGAAACAGGGAGAGCTTCCTCTGGGTTGTTTTATTAAGATGTTTTTTCCCTTACAAGACTTTCTCCTCTCCATTGGCTCAAGGTCAGCAGTGACTTTCCTGGCTCGCTTGAAGCGCAGCAGTAATGAGAACACACTTCTGGAAATGTCTTTGTTGTCTGTTGCCCTTGGAACTGGTCCTTAAAAAGGGTTTTGTCCTTAAAAGTGTGGAGGAGCAACGCTCAGCTGGAGCTAAATTACTTTCCATTAGATTGATAGTTGGTAGGATGGGAGACCGCTGATGTTACTTACGCTCCCTGAGGATTTCTCCTCCTCTGTCCCCTCCCTTGCTGACCTTGCAGAGGTCCTTGGCTGGAGCCAGAGCTGCAGTGGTGCTGGCTGACACGCGGCGAGGGAAGTCGGGGGGATCCGAGCCTGAACTGCACGGCTATTAAAGCTGCTCTTCGGTATTTGCCAGCCGTAATTCCACCGCAGCTTTTTACATTAATTAAGACTTTGGTACGTTGTCTTGAGGATTAGTTAATCCTGTCATTGTTTTAGTGCTGCCTACTGATACAATTAACAGGTATTAATCCCTATGCTTTTTAAGAAGTGAACAATAGTAGAATTTCCATATCAGGTTGTTTTTCGCAAATGTTTTTACCGAGCTATACCTCTATGGCAAGACAGTGCTAAATGTAGCTGTCTGCAGTTCTCCTAAGTTTAATTTGAAACGGCTTAAGGGGCCCTAAAAATACATTTGAGTTAGTCAGCTTCATAAGATATTTCAGGTACCTGTACCTGATCTCTATTTTTTTTTTTTAATTTATTTTTTAAAAATGTCCATATTCTCAAAGCAACACATTACAAGTTAAGTTGTCAGCAGCATGAATTAATGTTATCAATCTTCCTTCCTCCAGACAGTAATTTTCTCGAACCTGCATTTTGCTATGTTGTAATGAAAATAAAGTTGATGCCTTATTTGGCTAAATGATGGTTGAGATTTTGTTATGTATGTGGTTTGGCTCTTCTTCTATTTCTTGTGGCTCAAATTGGTGTTACACTTAATGTTTCTTAATTACATCCCACCAACATTTTAAGCTACATGTCTCATGGTCTCAATGTTATATAATTAAATCAGATCTTAATAATAAATGGGATCTTAAAATTATGGAATTCAATTTTTAATAGCTATGTTTAGCATCTTCATCTGAGTAATCTCATAATGAGATTATCTTTTGCTAAAGAATGAAAAATGTTTCTGTTATCTTGTTGGTAACAGTCTGTAGATTTGCATTGGGCTTTTTCGTAGCTAGAATTTTTTGAAGGTGTCTTTGTTCTCAGGGTAATAATTTTTTAATGAGGAAAAATATTGACACTTCTTTTGTGTAGTGAACAAACTTTTTTGTTGTAGTGAAAATCTGTAAATATATACAGTTGAACTAACATTTTTAAATGTTGCTTGAATTGTATTTAATTTTTTCAATTATCTGGATCCACCTTCAGAAAAAAACTGAGAACCTTCTCAGAAGTTCCTTATTCAAAGTCGAGTGTAGCTACCAGTCCAGAGAGCGAAACACATTCACATAGAACCGTGTCTCAATAGCAAGATTTCAAATGTTTCAAAAGCAAACAAGCAGTTATTTAAATAATAAAACAAACACCTGCTCCTTAAAAGCCAAAAGCAAAGAAAATCCACCCCCCCTGCAAAAACCCAAATCCAGAAGCATCCTCTTTGGAAGAAAAGGAGTTAGTGCCTTAGGAGTTTGCTGAAGTGAAAGATGATTGGAAGCTCACCGGTTGAACAATACAGTTATGTTTATGGTGTTCGCTTTAAATAAATGTTCTTTGGCAAAAGCCTCCTTTACTGAACATGCTTTTTGTTGGGTTTAGTTTTTCTGTGGCATCCTTCTTTCATCTTCTAGATTTTGAATCCTTTTTTGACAAAGTGAGATTTATGTTTGTTTAAAAAAAAAGAAAAAAGCATTATGCATCTTGTATGTGGGACTTTTTTTTAACCTAAGAAAATTGTGAAGGATCTTGTCAAAGTTGATTTCTTTGTGTTGATCTAAAGAACTCTAGTGAAACACTTCTTGAAGTGTGCAGCAACTGCAGCAGCAATTTATACGGACGGGAGATCAGAACTATATAATAAATAGTTAGCTGCACATATATAACTTCTAAAAGCCTGCTATCTTGTCCATTAAATAACTTTTTTTTTTAATTGAAAAAAGCCTCTAATTAATATTGTGGTATGATCAAGGGAAGTTTAATTTCAGCTAGAATTCATTTATTTGCCAACATGAATACATTTTGGCAACATACTCTTCAAGTCCATCTCTGAATTGAGTTTTCTGCATCATAGTGCTATTATTACAGTTTAATGACAGAGCTGCTGACTTACAATTTAACGAGCACGCAATTATGAGGCTCCTTGAGCAGCCCGTTCCATCCCCAGCTCTGCTTCCACGGATGACTGCCCCAGAGAGGGCTGGCACGCCGCGGTCATGGTTCACTGCAGCACCCCACTGCAAAATATCTGGGGGGGAGAGACCCGCGTTCCTGAATTATTTCTGGAGGGAAGGATTGAATATCCCACCCCTGCTCTGTTTTATCAGGCTTTAACAGGGAACACTGAAGTTCTACAGCAAACACCGCAGCAAAATCTGCCTCCACGCCCTCCACTATTGCCTCCCGTGACTGCATGCTCAAGCTTTGCTTTGCTTTGCTTTCCTCCTGCTTGGCTTAGGGAAAGGGTACCCAGGTGAGATCATTCCCTGCCTAGGAAAAGGTGGGTGGTGAATTTGGTTTCACGCCCCTCTCACCTGCCTCACCGGGCACTCTCGAGTACCAGCCGCCGGATGAGGGACGTGTAGGGAGGATTGCAGGGTTGGTTCTCCTTCTTGCTTCGCTTTCTCTGGGCTGGTGGAACGGAGGAGCTGCGCTAACTTGGCAAAGCCCGCTGGGGGTGAGTGTCTCATCGGAAGCAAGCGTCCCGTTGTGCCTGCTCCTGCTTGGAGGCACCTGGTTATTCCAGGGAGCTCACACCCAGCCAGGACCAAAAATATTGAGCATGTGCTGCTAGGACATTCCCTCAAACTGTTTCTGATGTCTGATGTTATGCTGCTGAACGTGATTATTTTGAGTCATATTGAAACATGAGCTGATTTTGTGATAAAGTACCTATGTAGTAGACCTCTGAGCATCATCTGAAGTTTAGAAGTCACAGAAATTCTCTAATCATGTGTTTTGGGATTGGACTGATTGCTGCAGGATTAGGAGAGGGAACAAAATTCATTTGAACCCTCCTTCCAGCGGGTTTGATGCTAAATTTTAGTTTCCTAACCCATGATTGTAATAGTTGTCTGTAGTGCTTTCTTCATGTGAAAAACCTATGGCAAAAGTAGTTAAGCATATGATCTCCAGTAACATACAGGATCTATAATTTTGATTTGGCTCATGCTGATGGTGTTCTATCTACTGTATGAAGACAAGGAGAGGTGACAAGATGACAGTCTTCCCTTCCTTTTTTCTGAACAAAGAGGATTGTTTTTCCATATGTGTTTCATACTAAACATTTTAGGTCCCACATCTTTTCTCATCAAATGTTCATTCCTGCTTTTTTCGTACACTTGAAATAGACTGCGTCTTTTGTTTGTAAGGAATGCAACTGACTGTACAGAAGGGGTAAGAAAATGTCTTTCTGGCAAAAATGGCCTAGAAATTGGGCTTAAGCCAGTAAAGTGCAGGTTTTTATGTCTCCGTGTATATATATTTAGGTATCATCAGTGATGTATATGCGTGCTTTGAAAGATCTGCTGTTTTGTTTTCCAAGTACAGGAGATGGCGGGTAGCTAACGTAAGAGACGAGGGTTATGTCGGACAATGGCAGGACAGGGCAGAGCCGGGTAAGTCAGCACCCTCTGGGTCACTGAATTGTAACTTGCTCTGTTTAGATGAAAGCTCGGCAAATGAGTGTTGGGGAGCACATTAGCATTTCTTGTGCTGAGGCTTTTTCTACCTGGTACTTCATAGGCTTGTAATAAAGCAGAAAGGGAGCCTGTAAGTAGTATCAGTAATCCCCCAGTAGTTGCAGAGTGAGTGAGTTTGCTTTTTTTGGAGGGCAGTTCTGATGAGTTTTAGTATTCTGCCTCTCTTCAAGACAGGTTTTATTGTCCTGGCAAACTACCGGTATGTCTGATTGCCTGAATATGCTATTATTACCACTTCACTTTCTGAACTCAGACAGTGAACAACATAAAATTGCTGTTACATTTTCTTTTTCTTTCTTGGCTAAATTGTTCTATCATATGACAGAACTGGGAAGAAGTTACTGTTCAAATGTAAACATTTTTCTCAACAGAACAATCTGCAAATGTTCCATCTCATGACATGTATACAGAATGCATAAGATAATTTATATGTTGGAGCATACTCTGAGGATATAATTTATTAATACAGTTAAACAATGACTAATTTGTTTCCATTAAAGATGCCTTTTGATAGGTCTCTGATTAAAAGAAAGAAAAAAAAGTAGCTTTCTCTCAAAAAGTGAAAACAGCTGAAATACATTCAGTTCAGCATTATGAAACACATAATACCATGCTATTACTATTTTAGATACAAACCAGTTAATCTTTAAAAGGAGAGGAGTTCTCGGCATATCCAGTGTCACGCACTGGCTGCGCTTCTTGGTGTCACCAAGCGAGGTGCGTGACAGCACTTCTGCCAAACAAGCAGTTCCCCTGTTAAAATGTTTGGGTGGTGGCATCCAGGAAGAAATCAACTAGACGTGAATAGCTTGTAGGTAGGAATGCTGTGTTTTAGACATATGTTGATCCAATTAACTGGGAGAAAAAAAAAAAAGGGAAGAAAATTAGAGTTTATGAAGTCCTTGTTTAACTTCCAGCGCAGAAACGCGTTAACTTTTCCTCTCTCGCTCTCCACAGTTTCTGTTAAATGTCCCTTCCTCCCAGTGAATTCTCAGGGAAGCTCAGGCTGTTAACTAGCTTGTCGGATGGTGTTTGTAGCACGTTGGAGTTTGTCTCTAGCTAAATGCAGGCTAAAATGGGAAGCAGACTCACCTTAGAGACGAAATATACAGTATCATTAACTTCTAAGGAAAATAGTTCAATGTAATGGGAATTCTGCCTAGCTCTTAGCTACATCGATGTGAACAGGACCATCCGATTTATGACTTCGTGTGTAACTCCAAAGGTGAAAAAACAATGCACGTCTCCAACTGCACCACACACTTTATTTTCATTTTTGAGGGCTGGATCTCTGCTGTGATAGAGGTACAAAAGAAATCCTGGCTCTCGAGGATTAGGGGCTTTTACACCAAAATTGCCGCTAACGAAGGGGACTGTATATTAGTCCTGAACAGCTTTTCCTTCATTCCCTGACTAATTTAGCATAGTGTTGTTTGATTTCTTTGCTTACACTTTTAAACTTGCATTGTGTCTTCTCTGTGCTGATATGGCAGTGACACATTTCTACATGTGCTCATCTCAATCTCATTCAAAGTTCACACGGTTCCCCCGTATTGGCTCTCCTTGCTTTACCCCTCATCCTTACTCATCTGTGACCCGCTGTACTTGTCGGAGCAGCTGTTACTGTGATACTACCTTTTCCCCCATCTGGAAGGCAGATGGGCTAATCCACAAAGAGCCACTATTTGTTCATGGATCAATTTTCAGAGAGTCTAAAGTGAACAACTGACAACCTTCCCAAAGATGCTGAACATGTCCATGCCTGGGCAGTGTTCCACAAACCAAGAAAAGTCTTTCAAGACTTTCATATATTCCTTTCTCTATATATAGGAATAGGAAGAAAGACAGACCATAGTAATTTTACTTTCAAATTAGGAGATTGTTTTGCGCACCCCCTTATGCAAGTGCCTCAGCATTTTTTTTATTTCATTCTAGTTTTTAAGAGAGAAAATATTACAAAAGGAAAAAGGAAGGACTTACTCTCCTCTCCTAGACAATGGCAACTGCAATAGTTTTAAGTATTTCACAAGTTCAGCAAGGATTGTGTCATAGCAGAAGATTAATGCTCATTTGTATCGACCTACGTTCTCTTAGATTTTTCAGTTTTCCTGCTGACATCCTGCTCTTTCTTTAAATATTTAGGCTTTGTTGCCTGAAAAGTTACTGCATCCTTGCTGTTTAAATATGATGTAAAACTATTTATCCTCTGGTTTTGGAAATTTTGGAGAAGTACAGGATGGGCTAGAAGTACACTTGGTCTGTCCAAGTTTAGTTAGCAGTGGGATGTATGCCATAGTTTATCTGACATCACATAAACTGCATATACGTTACAATAAGAAAAAGCTCTGTTGGAGGGCAACTTGTTACTTTATGAATCCTATTTTTAAATCAATCATAACGGATTGAAAAATAAGTGAATAATAGTTTTCAGGTGTATTTTTTGGTGAGTTAAATGATTGTTTTCTTTGTCTCCTCAGACTTTGAGTTTCTAGTCTAAAAGACAGTCGGTGAGATGCGTTCCCTTTCACAAACAATTATGCCAGACCTGTATGTCTCCTGCAGTCCACGTTGTTTTCCCTCACAGAGATTGCATCTCTCTTGTGAGCCCCGTGCGTTGTCCCAGGCAGGGTACGGACTACTGCAGCGAAAATATTAACAGAGAGTCTGCGTGTACTGGGAAGTTGCTGGGAAGTGGCCCTATAGGTGTGACAGTCCCGTAAAGAAAGTGATACGTTTTCCCTTCACAGCACAGGCTGTCACAAGAGTTGTAACACAGTTTAATTGAGGAGTGGAACTGCTTTCTTGTGTAAGCTGGCCCACGCGTATTGTGTGCTTTTCACCTTTGTTCACCATCTGTCCGTGCTGGAGCTGACGTCTGCCATCTGAGGGCTGCCTCCCTGATGCTTCATTCTCTGATTAGATGCTTATGGCACCCTCAAAAAACCCCCAGAAAACCAAAGACAATCGGGCGTCTTTGTATGGGCCACACTTCCATATCCCCACGGCGCTTTTGTGCGTACACCCTGATGAACAGCCTTTTGTGTGTCCAGACCCCAGATGGTTGCCTGCAGTCACAGCCTTTAGTCGAAGAATCATATTCAAATTGTCTAATGGATAATAAACTGTACTGACTTTGCTTTTGATGTGAATGGATGTTTTCAAGTTGAAGAAACAAAAGATCTCCTGGGGAAAATTGCCGAAGATATGTATCATTGTAAATCTTGAGGAGGGGGCAAGCTGAATAAATTGCAGCTACTTACCAGGTTAGCTTGCATGGCAGAAGTTGGAGATGAAAGCCCAGAAAATACAGTAGAATTAGTAGAATATCTCTTAAATCTTGTTGTCTAGATTATCGCAGCTAAGCAACTAACACAGCATTTTTTGTATGTTCTGAATTCACACAGCCCGTATTTGATACCTGGAATACTTAGCAGTTTAATTTTAATGAAACAAAATTCTTTCAAGAAGACAACAGTTGCTAGAATATTCCCAGAAATTTGCAATTGCAAATATCAGCAAACCTTCGAGGCTCTCTCCCCTCTGCCCTTCAAATCAGGGAACAGAAAACTGTGACATATCCTGAGAGTTTCAGATGGAGTTTCCTGGAGTTTCAGGTGTTGGTTATCAGTCTGAGCAAAAAAGAGTTCCCACAGATATTAATCAGGCTTAAGTGGTATCTTTAAGTTTGGGTGGGGGTTTTTTGGGTTTTTTTTTTAGCTTACTGAAGCATTTTGCTAAAACATGGTTTTCTAACAACTAAGTAGGGGGTTTTTATCTTTTTAGAAGTAGCAATTAGCACCGGACTTTTTTTTAACATGGAAGGTAAGATTATGAAACAGTAAAACTCTTGGATATATCTAATATTCCTGGAATATTTACATGTATATATACACACATATGTATTAAAAAACTATTAAACAAAGGTAAATGTATGGAATATGCTGGGTAACAGCAGTAGTGGTTTTTTATAGGGAGGATGTGAATAAATCCACCTTTGATACAGTTTCTACAAGTTTTGGAAAATGCAGGATTTTTCTTCCAGAAGCAAGGCAGAATACAGGGTAAATTCTGCCTTTTCAAAGATGATGATCTTTTTTGGACCTACCTCTTAATTTGTCTGATATTTTGTTATATTTTGAAATCTTGTGGAAATTATCCACTAAGTAGTTTAGGAAGGAAGTTTTGAAACAAAACCCAGTCTGTTTCAGTTAAAAAATATCTGAGAGATATATTATTATTTATATTTCCAGAGATACATCATGGGGAAATCTGGGTGACAGATCTACCCACATTAGCTCCTCATGACAGGATTTGAAAGAACATCTAATGTGCTACGGTTTTCCACACTCAAGTTGCCTGTGATCCAAAGTATGCATCTTGTGGCTTTCCGCAAGTAATTATTTTGGGATGTCGCAATCACATTAAAAGAAAAAGATAGAAGAGAAAGATCATTGCAGTCACTTCTTGCTAACTATGAAGTCAAAATTTTTCCCATGGGAGGCCATAAAGACCTGTTAATCTCTCTTGACTGCCTCAATGGACAAGTACCGGTATTATCAAAAGCATCAATAATATCTAAGCTGAGCTTCCTTCACATGTGTAGTATCTGATGTAACAGACTGAATACACAGAATGATCCAGGGGGTTGGATCAGTCATGATTCAGTCTAAATCAAGCTAAGATGATATCGATGCATCGACGACTCTTAAGTGAGCTAGTGAGCATCCACTTGCACCCCAAACTCATCAGTGTCCTTTTGCAAAACAAGCACATTATGTACTGCTGCGTCAGCGGCCTTGTAAACTGACTTGCTTTGAGGTGTTCCTGTGACGGCCATCGTTCCAGGCTCTATATCCATCTCTTCCAACTGAAAATTTTGCATTTGATTTCTCTCCCGAAATGGACCTTCCTATAGTTGCATTTGATTGCTATAATGTACTCCGGGAAGTGCTATGTAGTAATACCACTTGGAAAGCAAAGCTAGAGCAAAATATGATTACCTGCATTATTAGATTTCAAAGCGGAGACCACAATGCCGGAGTCTTGTGATGTGAACTAGCTGCCAGTCAGGTTCTGATGGGGTTTGTGGCATTGTAATGACTTGAAAGGGTCTAAGTAGTTTGAAAGCAAGTTCTAAGAAAATGCTTCTTTGTACTGGACTGCAGCAGCCAGTGGAGGTACGGGCTCTCTGGGCTTCCCAAACAGGAACCACCTCTTCAGAGATCACTCTCAGACAGAGGTTTCTGTGTTGGAATTTAACCACTGGAATTTGCCCTTTAGGTTGTGCAGAACCCAAAATAAGTAAGCAGAATGGGTTTTGGATTGTTTTCAGTACGTAATAACTTGCCTTGTTTATCAGTTGATTCTGTTTGTGTCCTCTGAGATGTCCCTATCTTGTTTACTGCTAGCACAGGCCAAGTAGTCATTACGGTGTTTAAGGAAAAACCCTTCCCTAAAAACCTTGGACTCTCTTTATGGCTGTCTGTGTCCAACTAAATCTTGCATGAAGGAAAGACTTGAATACCAACTCCACAGAGCGATCAGAGTTCTTGAGACCATGAGCTCTGAAGATAATACATGAGCAGAACAAAAGGGGGCGTGAGCTGCTTTCTTCTTACCTGAGAGTATTGTATGTGTATAGTCTGAGAAATTTTTTTTCCTTATCTGATGTGTTTGGGGAACAAACTTGACTACGTAATAGGATATGAAGTATATGGTAAGCTTTGGAAATACATCTGAGAGTGTGGGTAGCTCTGCTTTTCAATAGACAGACTTTTGACATTTTAAAACAAGCTACTTTTGCAATGTTTGGTATTTCTGAATGTCATCCTTATTTTTCAAATGGGGCGTGCAGAACCTTTATCCTCTGTTTAAAATCTTTGAACTAATGAAACATTTATGCAAGTGCTGATTTGCTAACCTCTGTGGGTTTTCCTCGTTGTGGCTGAAGAGGGATGTGCTCTAAGAAGGTAAACTCTCACTTCTGTCCAGTGGTCTATGAGAGCAGGTCTCAGTAGCAGTTTGGCAATTCATTAAGAGATGCACGTATCCTGCCTTCCTGGTTAATTGCTTTGGTAGACTCCGAGAAGCAGTGGTAAAGTCTGAATTCACTGTTACAGGTATGAGGCTGGGTCAGAATGAAAACCCCCATGTAGAGAAGCTCTGTCACCAGGTAGTGCTTTGAGCAGTTAGAGGAAGGTGTGTGCCTCTGTGTTTCGCTGGATCCTTTGATACAAATGTCCGGCGTTCATGGAAGCAGAGCTTTGGGACAGGGGTACTGTTAAGATTTAAACATCCTATGTGGGAATTTTGTGAACTTTAGACAACTATAGCTAAGGTTGTGTCTTTTCATGTGGATATCTAAAATGTGTGAAAACAAAGATTTTCATCATAATTCTCAACTTTGGTTCCCCAATAAGAATGATGACTGTAGTATTGCTGTACCTAAGAGGGCTGTTAGAAATAACACAGGTTGCTTAAGCACCTTAAATGGAAAATGTGATGCAATGAAACATAGTTCTTTACAATCCATAAATCTGAGTTGTGTATTTGTGCTGTCTTGTGAACTTCAAAGTGGGCTTTGTCCATACTGTCCATTCTGCTGAGAACCTTTTGTTTGTGACCTCACTCAACTCCCCCCTCTGCCCTGGAGCTTGCCCAAAACGCAGACCTGCCTTCAGGCCTGCATGCAAACAGGAGGAATTCTAGGGAATTAGATACACAGGATACACAAGCAGCGCCTGAATGGTCCTTTGCTGCGAGCTCCTTCTGACTGTGCTGCGAGGCAGCTCTGCCCGCAACGCTGGGCGGCTGCAGGGCCGGCAGCCCGGACTGTCAGCGGGGAACCTCGGCCTGGGACAAAAACCGGAGTCGATGTTGACACCCTGAGGATAGCAATAGCCAGAAACCAAGTGGGTACAATAATAGCAATTGATTTGTTATTTAGATGGATTGCAGGGTCAGGGCTCAGTGCTTACTGCATGCGTGTAGGAAATGTTTCCTAATTACTTTTGAGCAGAGTTGAGGGTGGATGAGGGTTCACCACGCGTTAAGCGTGGATCTTGCCTTGAAAGGTCACTGTGTATGGGAAGAACAAATTTGGGCAGTTAATTCTTTTCGGTCTGTTTGCCAAGCTCAGGTGCCAAGATACAACTTGAAACTATGACTCTCATGTGCGATAGCAGCAGAAAGCAGATTATTGCCTTCTCTCTCTTGATCTAAATCAACTTTCTTTTTCATCTTTTTTTCTGAACTGTCCTTACTCTTTCATGGGCAGCAGTGCGCAGCTTTTGCTCTCCGCTGTCTGCCCAGCAATTCCAAGCAGATAGGAGAGGCAGAAGATTTCTCACCTGCCCCTCACCACCTAACAGTGATGTTTCCCAATAACATAGAGAAATGCGTATTATTCTTAAGATTTCCTTTCTGACTGTGATTTTTATTTCATGAGGTAAATCAAACCAGCGGAAGACTTGGGGAACCTGAGTAACGCACCTTATGATACAGCCTGGGTTCTGTCCTTTGGGGTGTGCGGCTCCAGCAACTGTACCAAATGGCTCATTTTGTTGATTTTTGTGTCACAGAGTTTATCCTGAAAGGTTTGTAATGTTATACAAACGTGCACCTCTTCCTCACCTCCCCAGGTATTATATGAGTTCAGCTCAAAAGAACCAGCTGTATCTATACTGTGCTCTGAGTCTGTTTTAAAATTGTGTTAATATTTTAAAATGTGATTGTTTACTATTCTGTTAATAAGCCCTGTGGAGAGGTATATATACATTCTCATCTATACACAAATAGCATTTCTAGCCCTCATTAATCAAAATGACACTTTCTACACCCTCAAGTGTTTCCACATTTGCACATGAAGTGTGTTCCCAAAACTCTGTGCTGCCTGATTGATCTCTGCATTGTTCAATTTTCAGACCTTTCTGTCTAAAGCTGGCTGAAAAGATACAAAAGTTGACTTCTAATGTGATTTCTTTAATCTTCTTTTGTAGATTGAGTATTACAAACCATGTAGAAAGTCTTTCCAAGTTTGCTTTTTGCATCAAGCTTGGCACAGGCGCGAAGGACCACATCCCATCTTACACTGGAAAACGTACTGCTTACTGCCAAAAAAAGTGTTAGGAGACAGTGCTGCTTTGGGAAAGTGTGTAAGAGAAAGAAGTCTGTTAAAAACTGAGGAAAAGAAAGTGAAACATCCTTCCAGGCACAGGCTTGCCCCGCTTACTCTGCAAACATTGCCTATTGTAGGGCTCCTCTCCCAAATGAGCGCCATGGAACTGTTACTAGCCGGTGCTCGTATCCAGGAGGAGGATTTAAATTCAGTAACTTGTCTGCTAGTAAAGACCACAGCGACTACGCATTTCAAGACTTCCACGTGTGTATATATAAACCAGACAAAGACTGCCTGAGGGAATGGGAAGCAGTAGAAAGCCTTTTCTAGGCTTAAGGAACTGTGGAGCACACAGAAAACTCCCATTCATCCTTTGTTTTCTCTTTACTGTACTGGTACCCGTTATCCCAAAGGCTGCAGGACGGGTGTGTTTGCAGGGCCTGGAGAGGAACTTGAGTTTAGTGCTTGTCTGAAATATTTCAGGAGGGTTCAGAGTGTCTGACCGCTGGAGGCACCTCTAGGTCCCCACAGAAGGGGCACTGCCATTATCTGACACTTTTTCTGCCCACACGGCATGTGTGAAACACACGGCAGGTTTTACTGCAGCTTCTACTGAGGATTTCTTGACTGAAGACTCGCAAAGAATTTGCAGAATTTCCTCTCCGTTTTTTTATGGTCTAAGCGTGGGTATTTCTCTCGTCTGGCTCAGTTCTTTGCTAAAAGCCTGTCTGAAAATTTTAGTAAAAGAAATACAAATAACATAGAAATAAATACCACTATGAAAGAGCAGGGGAAAAAAATCTTGCCCTCCTTATCCCTAGAAGTATAAAGCATAGGTAGAATAGCAGAATTTAAGGAAAAATACTTCCTAATTTAAGTTCTTCACCTTTGTAAGTTTATTGTATTGTCCTGCAAGAGACAGTTATTTTATGTCACCTTTACAGACTGCTCTAAAGTCTCTGAGAAAGGTTAATTCAGTTCTGGGGTGGGAAGTGCATAGACAGTGTGAGGAGAAGCAGCATCTGACGCTTGTTGTCTCGAGCTCTGACCCAGGCACTGCGTGTGAGAGGGAAAACACAACATCTGCGTAACTGATGCTGGTGTTCCAGGTGTGGGGGATTTAGAGACAGAGAGGATTAGGATTAGAAAACACTCATTTTCAGGTTGGTATTTTATGATATTAATGAGTAGTGATGAAGCACTCGCCTTTTGACTGTCTTATAACCAGCCCTGGTTTGACAGGCCTGTACAGGCCTTGCCCGTAGCCATGTAGAAGCCTGCCGTGGTTTAACGCCTGCCGTGGTTTAACCCTGGCCGGTAACCGCACCAGGCAGTGCTCGCTCACCCCTGCCCCCCTAAGGAGAGGGGGAAGAGTAGGGGAAAAAACCTCGTGGGTTGAGATAAAGGCAGTTTAATAGGATAACAAAGGAAGAGAATAATAATGATAGTAATAGAACAAGCGATGCACAATCGCCCACCACATGTGGAAGGAAAACCAACCCAGTGCCCAGACTATTTCCAATCAGCAATCCCACCTCCCGGCTCGCCTCCCCAGTTACAGACGGAGCTTGATGTTCTGTGGTATGGAATATCCCTTTGGCCAGGCTGGGTCAGCTGTCCTGGCCCTGCACTCCCAGCTTCTTGTGCCCCTGGCAGGGTGTGAGAAGCTGAAAAGTCCTTGTCTTAGTGTAGACACTGCAACTACCTAGAGGCAACTCAAACCATCAGTGTGTTGTCAACGTTGTTCTCATACTGAATCCAAAACACAGCACCACACCTGCTACTAGAAAGTAGCAGACTTGAAGCTTACCTAGAAGTGTTTGGTTTTGGCATCCAAAAGCGTAATTAGAGCTTCACCTACATGTATATGGCCTAGAGAGATCAAATACAGCAAAACACCCC
>VXBL01000334.1:185918-338466 GCA_013400195.1 Aramus guarauna | reverse complement strand
GTGTTTTGTTTAGACTCAGCCCACGTGCAATCTCTGCCCGCTCCCCAGCCCCAGCTCTCCCCGGCAGAGCGTGAGGTGCCAGCCGGAACCCGCCCGCAGGATTTGGGGCATTTTCCTGTTGCTTCCTGCCCAGCGGGGCAGGCCGGGGCTGGCTGCTGCTCTCTGTTCCCGGCGGTGCTCAGCAGCCTCCCGGACCGCGCACCTCGCCCACTCCCTCTCGGGTGCTGGCTTTTCGGAAAAGTTTGTAGGTGCCCCAGGGCGAGTTTCACGCGTGGGCTGNNNNCCCGGCTCCCCCCCTCCCCCCGCCTCCCCGGGGCAGCGGCTCGCCCTGGCGCGGCGGCAGTTGCTGGAAGTCGGCGGCCGGGATCAGTCTCCCTCCCGGGGAGAGTGCCGTGTGGAGGGGATACTCCTGCGAGTCACGGCGGTGGGGTGCTGAGTTTGTTTACTTGTGGTTCGCGTCTCTCCCTCTGGATTCTCTTTCTGCTCGCATAGCGGATCGATAGAGGTGCTTTGGTGGGGTTTTATGGTAAGTTTGCGATGGGTGCCTTCTCCTGTTCGCGGGAATTCCCTGTTTTGTTCTACGGTGTGTAGAGACGAGTTTTGTTTTTCTTAAATAGTGCTGGTTTTCAAGCTAGTGTTTAAAAAATACACTTCGAAATGTTTTCTACTTAGTAATGAAATGTTTTACGATAGAAATTAGTTTTCCGAGCTCTAAAAGAATTATTTCTAGCTGTTGGATAGCGAAAGATTTACGTTTCTTATCAACTGAGTTTATTTGACTTTGCGCTGGTGAAAGCAAAACCTCTTGCCTAATGATTGCCACAAGCTAATATTTTACAGTGGTTACTGGGTGCTTTTTCCGGCAGTAAAAGCCAGACCTCAGCTCAACTGTTGAGACAGATCTGAAATACTGAACTACCTTCTGGGCAAGGGTAAGAGGCAAGCTGAACCTTCGTCAAGTCAAGCCCGAATTTGTAGGCGAGACTTGGGTTTTGACAAAGAGAGGTATTGACTGAATTTGCCCTCGCGTTACGGGCGCTTGGGTTTGGTGCCGGGGGTCGGTGGCCGTTCCTGCGGCAGGCCCAAGGGCCGGGGAGCTGAGCGCTGCCCTCCCGCTCCCCCTCGTTCCTCAGGAGAGGGCTCTGGAGTAAGGGCGGCCAAGGGAGTTGGTGTGGCAGCGTCCATGCTGCCAGCAAATCATTTTTACTTCTTTTGTGTAGACCGCTACGGGGGGAAGAGCCTCCTATATAGAGACATGGCAGCTACCACTTCATTTGCTGGTTTGATGTTGGCTGCAGCCCCTCGGTGCTGAAGTCATAACTAATGTTTTTGCAGGGCTCTGTTTGCCTTTGGTGACAAGCGGTCCCTGGTAAGATATCTCCACGTTGCAAAAGAGCTTATCCTCTGGGGTAAAAACAGCTCCAAAGAGTTACTCTCGATGCTTGTGGCTGAAACTGGCCTGGCTCGCTTAGCGCATCTCAAAGGATGCTACTTTTTTAATGTCATTTCTGTAACTAAAACAGCCCGTCAGGGACATAAATATCAAATTGCCGTTAGGTTATTTGGTGCTGCTGACAGAGTAATGCCAGACGCTGTATGTTCTCTTAAAAACAAGTGGAAGTTTTATAACTGGCCTCAGTAATGGAAATCTGGTTTTCTTGGTAGCTAATATGCCTCAGTGTCTTGCTGCTGACTCTGGATGTCCTTGGATGACCATCCTGCGCCTCAGTGTCCCTGCCAGGGCTGAAGGGAAGCCCGGTACTTCCCTGCGTCACAAGGATGATAAAACTTCACAGCTTGTGCTTGCTGAGGCCCTCATGTGGGTGTTGCTCTGGAAGTACACACTGGTGCTGTTTGGCTTGGAGAGCCCTGTGCTCACACCGATACCATCCTCTGCAAATGTCAGTTGAGGCAGCTTTGAAACGCCACGTTCCTGTTCGACAGGCTTTGGGGCTTGGCAGTAATAAAGCAGAGCCTCCCTTCTGCAAGGAGCTTTTCGGAGTTGTGAGATTTTTGTTTCTTCGCATAGAAGCACAACTCCCCCCTAGTGAAGTGCTAATCAAGTATTTTGCTTCTTGAAAGAACCAGAACTTGTGATGTTTGGTTTGACCAAGTTACGGTTATCTTTGACTCGCGTTTGTGCAGCATAGGAATTTCTGAATGATGGGCCATCTCTCCTGCGACTCCACAAGCAGCAGCTCATTAACTTGTCAGGCTCCATTGTTGCTGTGTAAACTTCTGTAATGGATTTTCCGTGTACCAAGAAAAATCGAGCAAGCTATTTTTGTCTCGTTTTCCTTCACAATTGCTGTTTGCCCCTCTTCTGTGTATAGGTCACTGTCCTCTTGTGGGGAAGGAGAAAAATTTTCACGGTGGAACTCAATGCCGTGTTGCGGGACTCGGTGCGATGGTTACTTTCAGTTGGCTTTTTCTAATTCAGGCAGCTGCAGACTTTTCCTTCGAGGAGCCTATACATTTGAAGCATAGTGACAGCAATTGAGGAAGAAAGCAGAGACTGGTTTTCTGAGATGTTAATTGTTAAAAATACTTGGCTAAAGTGATTAGCAACATCATGTGAGATACCCAGCTGTCCCATCCCCGTAATTTCTCTTGGCCAAGAAGAAGAGGGTAGAAAGAGGGATGCCCTTGCTAGATATGAAGTTCTGTAAGCCATGCTGCATCTTGGCTGTCTTCTCTCTTTAGCCTGCTTGGCTGCTCACTGCTGCTGCACTGACATCCTTCACCTTTTGTGCTGGGGCAGTATCACTTCAGTGCAAATTTGAGGCTTTCAGAGCGCTTCCAGGCATGGTAGATCCCAGCTTGAATAATGGTAACGCAAAGCGGCCTTGATACTCACTTCCATTTCCTCCCTCGGTTAGTGAGAATAAATGCATTCTTCTTCATAGACTATCCACGTAAAGAAAATCTAGATGTATTTTCATTTTAGCAGGTTTCCCAGGATAGAGGTTTGACGTCAGTGTTACTGGACTTCATAAATCCTGGCTTAAGGCCAAGGCAAGAGCGATGGCAGTGAAGAGCAGAGATTGGTATCGGGGGACTACCTGCCTTCCTGATGCCATCCGAGAAGCAAACCTGGGCTCGGTGACTCAAGCAATGAAGGGCTCCATGCTGGCAAAACTCTGCTTAGATGGACGCGGCTAATGTAGTGTAGGCTTGCTGAGCTGTGTCATGCAGTACACAGCTTGGGGCTAATGGAGGTGTAGGCCATGCATGTTGTCCTGGGGTCTTAAAGTATTTATTAAGCCATTTTCTGTGATGAAGGCAATGCTTAAGATATTGAACAGCTGACTAATTTTTTGAAGTCAAAACTCAATGTAAGAATGCTATGTGTAGCTAAATATTAGGTAATAATTCTGGAAGTTAGTGTTGTTGGATTTAACTGTTAGAAAATGAACATGTACTGTGGGCTGAAACTTGCCAGGCAGCTACCTCACCCACGTGTATCTTCCATGGGATTGTGTACGTGCTAGTGAATCGGTGTCACTCCATGCAGCACACGCATCCTTCAAGGATGCCTTAAAACTGTCTTTTTAACATGCAGTTTAGGGATTGAGAGCTCTGTTAGCTGATGTACGGTTGTGCTCTAGGATAAGACCTAATGCATCACGTGCTTCCTGGGAGAGTAGTTTGTCTTCAGGCCTCTTTACCTTTACTCAACTTATACTCAGCTTGGTTGGGGCTTTTCACTTGTTTGCTTTGTAAAGGTATGCGTATCACTAACACGCTTGGTAGACCATGCCCTACAAATATACTAGGGGATGCCACTCCTAAAGGCTGAATCTCAAGTTTGCTAATAACGAACAATCATCTGTTGTCCTGTACTTGGAGAAAGTGATTTTGTTACACCAGTCAACCTACTGTTGCTTGAAGACCGCTGTGTACTTGACCTGTGCTCTCTCTAGGGTAAAAGTGTTTGAAATGGTGGGTGCTACCTGAATCCTGCTTTAAGATGATGTCAGGAAATGCCTTTGCCTTACCTCAGCTGCTTGCGCTGCATTACAGCCCACGGTCCTTTAGATTGTATAGTGATAAAATTGGGGTTTGAGTTTTATTTGTGTGTGGAAAGCTGCTGATAAAACGAGTAGCATCCACAGCCTAGCAAGGAAAAATCCTGGCTGTGAAGAGATTTAATTTCGAAGCAAAGCTTAAAGAAAACAGTGTGCCCCTGTAGCCTTGGTGGCAGCATGGGAAAATGCATCAAAGAGGAGAGCAAGAAAAATGTGCCTTATGTTTCAGGAGCAGTGCTGCGTAACAGAGCAGTGCTCGGGGGGTGCCACGACTTTGAGCTAAGAACTGCAGTTGCAATTTGACTGGTGATAATTGATTAAATTTTGGCTACCTCTGCTCTATTAAAGACTGGGCCTGTCTATCAGGAGCGTTGGGTAGAACTCCCTTCCTTCGGTTCATTTTGGACCAAAAATGGAGTAGTGACAGGTACTAGCCTATTTAGATATGTGTATATGTATTTAGATTTGGGGGGTGTGCTTGTTGTTTTTTAAAGGAATGCTGTCTTTGCCTCAGAGGTCAGTGCAGTGCAGCTCCTAATGTGTGTAGTGATTGAAATGCAGAAATGTAACACAATTTGTGTTTTATCCATAGGAGAAAAAACCAAACAACCCACCAACCAAAACCCAGAACAACCACCCACCAAAAAAACATGAGGGAGTTTATATCTGCTTTTCTTTGTCAGTAAGAAATGAAGTACCTAGGCTAAGCATGTGTGCTCAGCTTTGACCCAAATCTGCTCATACTGAAGTCACTTAAACTTGGACCAATGCTGAGCTGTATTTTGCTTAATTTTTTGTTTCTCTCTGCTTGTTCTGTGTATCTTTGGGTTGAACATCACTGATTAATCCTGCTCATGACTGGTGTCAGATGAGAGGTTTTATTGTGTTGCACTGCAGAGCACGGGTGACTTAGCAACTTTATCTTTGAGGATTTGTCAGAGGCTGAAATGACAAGCACGCTCTGGTGTGCAGCACTAAGCGCGGCAATGTATGAAATCCATCTTTGAGGTGATTGTCAACTAATTCTTTGAGCCATACAGCAGACTCTGGTTGAGTTTGCTTTCTTGATTTAACTATGTGCATTTCCAAAAGCTCATGCTAATACTGCCTTTCTTGTTCTACCCTATGGCCAAAGCCTGGCAGGCTCTTGTCTTCTGTTAGACTGGGTTGTCCCTTCCTGTGGTAACAATTCCTAAAGAAGGTCTCGCAGTGGGCTTTTGAGAGAGAGAAAAGATTGCCTGTGTTTACGCTGTCTTGTCAGAAAAATGAAGATTTCCTTCCTGCAGAAACTGGTCCATGCCCTGGACCCTGACCAGGATCTGAACTGCAACAGTTCTGTCTCCCCCAACCTCCCCTTGGTGGGCTTGCTGCTGAGATTCCTGCAGGTGGGCTGGTGGCTCTGGGACCTCTCTGTCTTGGGGCTGCAATAAAGGGCTACAGTAAGGACTGCTGACTTGCCCTTGGCTATTGTGTTTCTTGAGTGGTTTTTCTGCTTGGTACCTGGAGACAGCAAAGCTCTGGGTGGGGGGAGGTGAGGCTAGCACCTAGAGACCGTTCAAGCTCCTTCTTCACCTAGCAGCCACAGCTACCTCCCCTGACTTTCAGTTTTTTCTCCTGATTAGACCACAATATTCAGTAGTCTGAGCAATGCCGTTTCCATTTCTGTTTAAATTCAGTAGCCTTTGTTAAAAGTAGTGTTTCTCAAATATTTAAAAGTTGGCCTATTGAGAATTGCTCTTTCAAGGGGGCGTTAATCATGTGAGAGCGCTTGCATGGCTTTAGGCGTGGAAAGAGGTGGGGTTTTTCAAAACTGCCAAAAGGTTTAGGTACACTATTGTCACTTAATTTTTACTGTTTCTCCTCCATCTCTTCAATTCATGCAGAAATAAATTCCCTTCAGCGGAGGGCTACATTTTTCATTAGATATTGGGGGTTGTACTTTGTGCAACAAGGCTGTCTTCTAAAATTATTTACATCAGTGGTACATTTCATACTGAGAATGTGCTGTCCACAGAAATCCCTAAGTGGTGATCATAGGCGTGATCATGACCTATGAGTTTTTTTTTTTTGTTTTTCTTTATAAGTATTCTGAAAAACATTTTTTACTAGGGAGGGCCAAAAATGGCTTGGAAGAAAGTTGGCTGGTGTTATCTTTGAACACTGACTTATTCCCCAAAATCTTGAACTTATTTCATAATTAAACTGTTTTTGACAGAAGCCACACAATGCACAGTTTTGTCAAGGACTACTGTATTACTTCTCAGGTGAGAAAATGCTGTGACAGTCAAACCTATGTATAGCCAAGGAAATGGTTGGATAAATCTTGGATAAAGAGAATTTTTAATTCAGAGCTTTAACTATTTTGGAAGTTACTAGCTAAATTAGAAAAGGTTTCTTATTCTGAGAATTACTTTAAAGGTAGCTTGGACATATAGAACAGTCTGGGGGTCAGAACTGATATTTCTAAGATTTGTTTTCCAAGTTAAGTATTTTAGGCTCCGCTTCCAGAGTAAGCTCTTGCTGTGTTCCTCCTCAAAGGTTGTCATGTGCTTTTGGCAGCAGAATCCCTGTAGTGTTTTGAAGCGAATAGTTGCTTTAAAAAAAAGTTAAAATATTAATTTATTCATATTAATATTCCTTGCTCAGTGATGTCATTACATATAATTTTGTAGTATATCCTATATTTGACTTCATTTATGTGAATTGTTGGCTCAAGTTAAAAATCATTCCAAAATTCAGTGTAGCTAATCTGGGGATTTAAGAGTTAAAATTGAAATCTTGTCTTTATGGCATTGGTAGTATTGTATTATTGGCTTTTCTGGCTAAAGGAGACACTTAGTTGAGGTTAATTCTCGCTGATTAAAATTTAACTACTCCATTTGTTTGGTTATCTCCAAAGTTTATCCTTATTTAACCTGTAAAAAGATTGACTTGTAGTAATCTTTTCAGATTTGTGTGACACGTTTGCGTGGGGGATTGAGTATCTGTTCCTCATAGTTCCTTGCTGGTCTACTTGGACTTAAGTTGAGGACCTCAGCCTGTGATACTAGCACGTGCTGAGCTTTTTCAAGGCCCTGGGAATATTTTGGGGCTCCAGCTGGTTCACTTGAGCAGGGCTGTTATTTTATCCTTTGCATAGGAAAGAAGCAGCAGCATGCCCTTGGGCACGTGTTAAACCTGAGGCTGTTGATAAATTAAAATCTGAGCTTTGATGGTTTTATTCCACGCTTTAGGGAAGTCCCCGTCTATGGAGTGCAGCAGCTAGGTGGTTATTTTGGGGAGCGACCCCACAAGGAGGTTTAGGTGCATTATGTCATCTTGATTTCACAAATTCTGATGCAGTGTAAAGAAGCCAAAAGACTATTTTCCCCATTGTTGAAAACTGTTGTCAAGCATGTCAGAGATGACAGAAGTTGTTTGAACTAAAGATAATGACACATCAAAGTGTATAAAAGATGGCAAACATTGCCATCCTGACCTCATTTTGGCTGCGTTGCTGCATATTAGTATTACACCTGGTTTGTGCCAGCTATTGAGTGTGTCCCTGCGTGTCAGTGTTGTCAGTCTCTGATGCTGTTAACGTCTGGGTAATACTTACTGTGATAGTCTCACTTCTAATTCAGGGTGTACGGGTCGTTCGCTAATTATTTATATAGTCCTTGGTTTTGATGTTGCAAGATAAAAAGGGTGTGTTTTTCTATCATCTTTGGTATTCAAAGGCAAATAAGCATTGAGGCTGCTGATTATTTAAAATGATTAAGAGCTAAAATAAAGAAGTTCCTTTGTACTTTGGTCAGTGCTGACATAACTGTTTCCAGTAGTCTAGAAAATCTTACATGTAGGTCATTGACGGCTTGTTTAGACTAAGATTCGGTGGTGTAAGTGCAATGATCATCTACCAAAGATGTGAGAATGTGCTCGGGAAGGATTTGTTAGGACATGTATCATGTCTTATCCCTTGAGGTTTAAATATAACAGGATGTATTAAACAAGCACGAGCATGAGACCTGGTATATGTATTGGTTGTTCTTAAGTTTTTTAACGTTTATATTAATGGCATGTGAAGCAAAAAGTGTGTGGGTGGAGAGAAGGAAGGGAAGAGAGGCTTGCCTGTGCAGTAACTCTCCCGGTAGCTGTGTACTGAAGCGCAGACGTAGCGGGAGGCGGGAAGGAGGCAAATATTCAAGAGGACAAGTTCTTGGAGGTGCACCTGGACAGAAGGTGATTCATTTCTCAGCGGGACTAAGCTTAAGTATTCATCATTATTTAAAAATGAAGTGGGGAGTGAAAATAGACTTCATAGGCAGGGTGCACAAATGAAACTGAGAGTTGCTGCAGGATACTTCTGTGATACTCAAACTCTGGTGAGAAGTCAGCACTGATGTCGTAACATACCTTCCCTTGCCTCAATAAACTGCAGTGGGATGGGAGAAGGTAAGGCTGCTGCCTTGAATTCAGGTCTACAGTGACCACAGTATTGAGGAATACAGTGGTCCTTCAGCTTACCTTTTGGTTTTTGGGTGGTGGGGGTTTTTTTTGTTGTGTGTATGTGGTTTTTTTGTGGTGGTTTTTTTTTTAGCGAGCCACCTACAGCATTGATAATTGGCTTGCATTTCCTACTCTTGAACCCTACAACAAGAATCAACAGTTTACTTTTACTCCTATGCACCTCTTTCTAGCAATGTTGAATGATAGTGCAAGAGAAGAAAAAAATCCGCATGTGCCAGGCCATTTCCGTTTTAGTGCTGGAAGACGACACCAAAGGGAAATTCAAGCTGAAGTGTATCAACACTCCAGGGAAGTGAGACTGACCGATGAGCTGGCTTTCGCCACCGTACTCGTCCACGTCCTGCTAATAGAGTATGTTGGAGTAGGGAGTCTTCATGAGTACAGAAGCCAACCCTTTACTCCCTTTATTTTTAGACTTTGTTTTCCCTCTGGTAAAATAGTTGGATCTTGGGGGAGCTATGCCTCAGGCTGGGCAGAAATGTGACTTAATAGTGAACGCTACCTGGTGTGCAATTATTCAGGAGATGAGGGGGGAGACTTCTTTCTCTTTCCCTGTAGCTAGAGGTTGCTGAGATGAATTGTTGGTGTAATGTAATTCCAGTGCGTGGAGGCCTGACATCCTGTTTGCTTCTGCAAATGGATGGAGATAGTGAATTAATGCAGCAATATTTTTCTTTTCATTTTGGGTGTTGGAAAGAGTGGGGAAAAAACTGTCGAAATCTGGCATCTAAATTTAGATGTCTGAATTAGCAATGCAGGAAATGTAGTAGTGAGTGTAGCAAGCGGCTCCGTTCCTCCGGAGCGTTGCTGGCAGTATAGACAACTTGTGGGCACTGAACTCATTCAGGCATCTCGGCTGTGCAGAGCAGGCATCTCTTCACGCCTGTTGTGGAAAATGGAGATACGCTTCCTCTGGGTATCCTTGCACCAACGCATAAGTGCCACTTTAATACAACTTCTATCACAGAGTTCCCACCAAAGTGGTCTTCGCAATGGATTTTCTGCTTGTGCTCCTTTTTTTGTCGGAATATTTGCATATAATGCTTCTGCTTCCACAGCTGTTCTGTTTGGTTTCCTAAGTGGTAAGAAATGTGGTATGTTGAAATCAAAGCTGAGCTTGATAGTCTATTGTATAAATATAATGGTAAGGGAAAATTCAAGCAGTTGCTGTATTACAGCAAAGACACGTGGGTGGATGGTCTCGGTAGAATTCAGTTCTTGTGTTTAGGTCTCTTATGGTGCAAGAAGAAATTTTTATTACATGTAATAATTAGATTTTGAAATAAAGGGGATTATCTTCCATTTTAATCACTCTGCCTTAATAGCAGGGAAGAAAAATCATTGTTTTATAAGAGTCCCAACTCAGTTCTCAGTGTTTTCTAGAATGACATTTTAATTGAATTTTATATTTATGGGGCTGATACTTAAAATTTGTCATTCTCTTGGGTTCTTACCCATTCCCCCACTGTATATTAACCAGTTGTATTTTTGAAGAGCATAAGCTTCTGTCCTGCTTGTCTTACCAAACAAAAATTCAGTAAAAAATTTTTTGTGAGGAGGATTATTACTTCTGTTGGTAATTTTTAATGTGCAACTCTAATATTCATCTACGCTTCTCTTGTTAACACGAACCGTTATATAGTTGCTTCATATCTAGTACGTGAATAGCTTGTAAATAAATAATAAAAGTAGGTTTAAATTTCAGGCCTATTCTTAGCAAAACTAATGGATGGTAATCAGCGTAATGGCTGATGATAGATTGTACTGTGCCAGCAGGGGAACTTGCGCCCAGAAAAAGTAACACGGGATCAGGAATGGCTAGAGACTGGTTGGTGAGTGTGTTCTCCAGATGCTTTCTTAATTCCTTCAATTAACTTGATTAAGCAGCTTAGCTTAAAAAAAGAGAATTTGTGACTTGGAAGTTCTCCCATGTAGTATTTTCCCATTGCCTTAGGAATTAATTCCTTTAATATTGTCTGTGTAAAGCAGGCAGCCGTGGTTGCCCCTGTCTTGCACAGGCACGAGATGGTGTATGCTTAGTATGAGGGGCACATGCAGGGCTGGTTTTTTTCCGCTCCACAATTGGATCTGGGCAGAAGTAATAAATCATAGCGATTTCCACACAGTGCAGTTGAATGGAGACGGACTACCTTATTTTCTTATTAGTATTGAAAGTTCCTCTCTGCTTAGATCACTATGAATCCTTCCCCAACAGAGAAGAGCATGTCCTTTTTCCGCTTTGACTTCTACTCTACCTCAGAACTGTGTTTCCTAGTGCCACGTTAGCTCCAAATGCCATCCTCTGATACCTGAGCTAGGTAGCCGGTATTGCTATGGTAGAGCCTGGCCAAAGCAGTCACTGAGGTTTTATAGAACACTGTGTGCCATGTTCCAGTTACAGCATTTGAAGGTGCATTTTCTCATTGCTCTCTGGTGTCCGTGTTGGCTGCAGCTGTGGCACAGTTCACCAAGTATTTTTCCTACAACGCTCACTGAACAAGTGGCTGCTCTTGTATTCTTCTGAGCACCATTTTAAGGCAGTGGTTCCCAAGCGGGATCCACTTTGGAATATAATTAAACTTCCTAGTTGTACCACCAGTGTCCTTGTAACCAGGTAACCTGGCCCATCCTCTTTCTTACCCAAAGGCTTTATCTTCACAGTGTTAGATAGGGAATAGGGATAGGGGAGTTAGATGGTAGCACAGGACTCCTGTCTATCTCTCTCTGCTTTCCTTGAGGATGTTTTCTCTCTTTCCAGTAAGAATGGTGGTTATGTTATAGTGTCCTCTATTTTTCACGGCACAGGAAAGTGGCCTGAGATTAAACCTGTTGGTACCAGAGAACTTGCCCATTAGTAATTACCGCAATGCAAACCTAGGGTTGACTTTTGGGTATTGTGGTAGCGTGGAACTGTGTGGCTCACCTTCTGTTTGTTTTGGCCCAATGTATTGTTGATTTCCAAATCGTAGGTCTTTCCATCTGGTTCTGGCTTGCCCTCCCAGCAGCAATATGCCCTCAGTTCCACTGGTATATGGCCACAGATTATTTTGTACAGTTTTCTAAATAAATACAAGTATTTTTTCAGTATTAGAAGTAGCAGTGTCTCCCATAAGTTGTCTTTAAATCCATGCAATAGCTTTGGAAATGGGGGTCTGTGTTTATAACTCTTTGGTGTGTGGTTGGTTTTTTTTGTTTTTTTTTTTTTTTTTCTCACAAGAATTTCCAAGACAACCCTGATGCTATTGCTACCTTCTCTCCTCCTCTTGATTATACTGTACTAGTCAAAATCATGATATAAATGTTTTGGTAATTACTGGTGAGTCTGTAGGTTGAACCAGGTATCTGCTGCCTCATAAGAGGTGGTGGTTGAGTATGCCTGTGTCATCTTTCTCTTTCAGGCAGTGCCAGGGGGCTGAACTAGCCTTAAGAACCTTTGCTGTGGAGTTGGAAGTGAATGTCTTTAAAAGATACTAAAATATGAGAAGAAAGTCCAAGTATTTTTTGATGGTCTTATATATGCATTGGTTTTTCACCCTTTCTCAGCGTTGATTGACAGGAACACTAAATGAGTTATGTTGGTTCTGGAGGTGGATGAGATGAATTCCTTCCCTTTCTTTCTCCTCTAATTTTGGAGAATATTTACTTTTATGTCCATTGCAAAATGGACATTTACTAGGCCTTAATTTTATCTCAGTGATGAGCTCATCTGCATCATAGAATCTAAACTTAGTTAGGTGAATCCCACCTATGGGATCTGGTTAATATTTGCAGCTGATTTTTACAATTTGTAAACAAGTGGTCTTTCAGGAATTGGAGTGGGTCAGTGCCTGTGGAGAAAATAGGAGCAGCATCCACTAGTGATTAGTTGTGATGATGAAGCCTGTGGAGTGAGGTCTGAAAGACTGACATGGAAAAGAGCTCTGAAGGTTGAGGGAGAGTTAAAGCCTTAATTCGTAAGAAGAAGAGAAAACCCAACAGGGACACACAGATAAAGTCTGTCCCTCTATTATGCAATGAGGTGAGTTTGTATTACGTTGCATCTCAATGACTAATGAAAGCCAGTTAGCTTTTATAAACCAGTCTTGCCTAATTGTAATTATTTTGGGGATGTTTCAGCTTTTTGTGAATAGTTTAGCCCTAATAGGAGAGCAGATGTAAGGCCATCAGGAAGGCTCCATGATTAAGCAAGCCAGATGTGGCTTCCCAGTGTTAAAGAAGCTGACAATGGGGCGTGTAGGGCAAGGAGTGGAAAGGAGAGGGAGACTGGAAAGACTGGGATTGTAACAGAAAGCCCTTTGCCATAAATCTGTGATGAAGATGATATGCAGGGGAATTGAAAATACCTGGTTTTCATCCCTTCCTTCACTGGCGAGGGGGGCAAGGAATTGCTGTTCATGAGAGAGATTCTTCAGGTAGGTAGAAGGATTTGTGAAGTTCTGGATTTTAATACTCCATTTAATGCATAAATTACTTTCAATACACTTGGCTCTGTTTTTTTATCTGTCTTTACTGGAAACTGTTACAGAGTTAATGATAAATATAAAAATGAACAACTGCTCTTGATGCCATGATTCTAGCAGCAGTTTCTGTGTCTGTACCACACTTTTGGGAAAAGTATAGGTCGGTCTGTCTTTTGAAAGACTGGTTGAAACTTAAAACCCCTCAGATACTCTTTTTTTTTTCTTAACCCGGTGGCCTAAAGGGCTTGTTTTCCTCTACTGAAGCAATTTGTAGTGTTTGTGCAGCTTTCAACAGAGTGGTGTGGTTTGTATATGACTTCCAAGTCTTTTGCAATAGTAAACCATAGCTTGCCTGATAAATGCAAATTCACATTTATACTCATGTGAATACCTTGGTTAGATGTCATGTTATTCTGGAAGGATGTTTGTATTAACTCAGTTCTATCCTGCCTGTGCTGTTCTTGAGGATGTGCTAAACAAAAACCAAGTCTAGCTCTGATAAAGTTGAAAAAAAGAATCATTTTCTCAGTATTTGTTGGGCAATGTGGGCCATGTTGAGCTTGTTACAGTTTAAGTCAATTGGAATTTATTTTTTTTTCCCCTAGATGTAGTCCCTTACTTTTAAAGACATTTCTAAATGTTACTTTTATTCTTTACTATGCTGGAAATCAAGGTGGTCTGTATATCCCAATGCAACCTAGGGTTTCACTTGTTTTCCCAGAATTAGAAACTCTGAACAAGTTTGGGTTTTTTACATTATACCTGTTGATGGAGCTCAGCTTGTATTTACTGATGTACCTTCTCTTTGAGTATAGTCCTGCTGATCCAAATTTAGACTGAGCATATTTTTCTTCAGGGCAAAGCAGGGGCCTGCCTGAGCTATTAGAGAATCAGTGCCTAGCAAATTTAGAGAGTGTCTTGAAGATTCTTTGCAATAATGTAAAATATGTTCTTATTCTGCAAAGATTAACTGGAACATGCTCATTTTTATATAGCTTTCACAAGACTTCCAGAATGTGATGCTGGTTATTTTATTTCAGTGACTGTACACCTAGAGACTGAGTACTAATATATTTTTATTCCCAACAAAACTTGCATCCTTGTACAACTTTCTTCCAAATAATTTTCAACCTTTTCCCCCTCTTTTCTCACAATGCATTAAAGAATGAGATTTGATTAGAAATTAATTGTTACAAATAAAATGCTGCTTGAAAGAAAATTCTCTGTGGAAGACTGCTTAGCAGTGGGAGCTTCAGCGTGAAGTTATTTTGCGAAATACAGACCTTGTGTTTGAGCTTACAGATCGTAGTCTGTGTTGAGACTCCTGTAGGTAGGCACAGAGCTGATTTATTTTTATCCATACCTCTATTAGGAAGTCTAGGGCAGGCTTTTAAAGTACTTTCCTGTGGTCAAAAATACCTGGAATTGTTGGCATTTGTAACGTGAAATTCTTCTAGGATGTACACGGTTAGGTCAGTAGTAAAGAGATGTAAATGCTACTCAGAGTAGCAACTTCTTTCAGCATGTCTTTTCCTAGTTGGAGGCCTTCTGATTTTTAACACTGGAAACAGTCTGGGATACTTTTTCTGTGTAGAACAGTATTTCTTTGTAAAGGCAGCCTTTCCACTTAATCTGGCTCTAGGACAATGAAAGATCGAGAAAGAAAATAACATTCCACGCAGCCTTCACCACTGTGAGACCCATCTTGCGTTCTCACCAAGGTGTCCCTTGTGTTTCAGAGGAGTCACAGACTCTTGATTTGGGGACGTAACCCACTGTAAATCCTTCACTCCTTAAATCCCCGTGGCCTTTCCCCGCTTCTCCTGCATGACCAAGTGCCCTATTTCCTAAATTAATAGCAAACACAAAGTAAAATACCACTCTGTAAAATGGGAAAGCTTTTATGTGCATAAGGAAAAAACAATTTTGTTGCTTGAACCTCAGGTGGTTTGTTTCTATCATATTACTTTCTCCGTCATCCTCATTTGTCTGTGCAATTGTTGTCTACTGACAGATGGGCTTTAGTAGAGGCGTGTGTTTAAGACAGATGAAATTCATTGCTGTTGCTTAAAAAATGTGTTGAGGGTTTTCTGAGAAAACACTTAACAGGAAGTTTGATTTGTGTTTTTGTTAGTGCTCAAAAGCTATGCGTAACTTCATTTGTCACCTTATCTGGGAAATGAACAATCATCTGCATAATCTGAATTTGTGATGATGCTTCCTTAAGTTATATAGAGTTAATTTCTATTCTTTAAAAGAAGTCAATTTAGAAACTGCAGGGCTAATGAAGCATTGTTTCCTGGATTTGTCTTGTGGCCGACTTAACTTGAAATCTTGAGGACACTTTGCATGCAGTTACAGCTTTGAAGTGAGCTCATTGTCTTCTGGGTTCCTTGGCAAGATGCGAACTCTTGCAGCCCAGCCTGGTCTTCCATGGGGTCACTTCCAAGATGTCTGTCCTCTCCGCAGCTGCCCCTCGTGTAGGAACAGAGTTACCTTTGAGCCTGCTGCCGTGGTGTCAAATTTGGCTGATGGTGTCTATGGACTGAAGTAGTTAAGGGGGAAGGGTTAGGAGGGATGCAGATGGTGTGATTGTGTAAGCCTATTTTCCTGTTAAACAAAAGAATACGCTTTTGTTCAGGATCAAACTTGTTCTTGTGTATTCATCTTCTACATGTTTGTGCAAATACAATGGCTGGGTTCCCTCCAGCCCTGCCCTCCCCCTCTTCCAGCACAATGCTGAGCAGAGGGAACGGTCCTGAGCCCTGTGTGTATCTGTGGCTCCTGTATGACAGATCACCCACAGTTTGTCTGAGACAGCCTTTTTGGGCATCATCTTCTGAATCTGTTCAGTTTGCTGCAGAGGGGACAATACCTTCAACTCCTGCCTGTTGTGTTTGGCCAGAGGCACAATATATTGTTGTCACTGGAGTTTGGCAGCACTGCTGGAAGTATTAAAGTCATCCAGGTCAGATCAGGAACTGCCCCTAATGAGCTGCTTCAGCTAGAGCATCTGATGGGTTTGCTTCTGGCCCAGAAACGGTGAGAGCATCTGACAGGGATTATTTGTATGTTGCCACTTCAGTTCAACTGAGAATTAAAAAAAGTAAGGCTTAAAAGCAAAAGACGACAAAAGTATCTCAGCCATTCCAAGGCCACTGCAAATTTTAAGCTGTCAGTGAATGTCTTTTTGTAGACAAAATGTAGAGAGGCTAAGCGCTCAACTCATCCACTGACTGCAAAACATATAGACCAGTGCTGTGAGAGTGGAGCCATCTCCGGTAGAGTCTGGTAAGACTCCAGCAGCCTTGTGATTAAAAAAGAGCAGCTATTAGTGGGTGTTCTTCCTTGCCCCCATCCTCATCATACTACTGCCCCTAGAAAAGCAGTTGTTGGCCTAGGTTCGTTCCATGATGATTTGCAAAGACTCACCAGGCTTAGAATACATTGATATGTATAATACTATGACTGAACTTTGAGCTAAGGGGCCAAATTTTCACCAGAGCATGTTAGTACAGTTTCTGAAGTTGCAGTAAAGTTCTGGTGAACAACTGTGTTAAGATAGAGGAGCTCCGGTCTGTCTGATTATCCCTTTCTACCATCTTTGGACCTCAACTCAGGGATCATCTCTGGCATGTCCCCTGGGATTTGCTGCTGGCTAGAATAAGGAATGATGCTTTCCAGGAGTCTTTTTCTCATCTATGACTTTATAACTTTTCTTTCATTTTGAAGGCCAACTGGCTCCACTGTACATTACAGCAAAAGAAAAGTAGTGGGAAGGTATTCAGCCATCGTGGTCATCATTTAATGAACTGGTTTTGAAATTGAAGCTGTAGGGGTATTGATCCTCTACAAAGCTGTAAAGGTAAGGGTAAAATAAATTGTGTAAAAAGTGTTAGGGTGGTGAAAAGTAGTAGTGACTGGAAAGAAATTGCAATATTAAAACTTAATTATTCTTTGGGCTTTAAATCTCATGTGGTGTGACACTTATTGATATTACTTGAAGCACAGCTGAGTAGAAATGTAAAATGGCAAATGATCCAGTAAAACGTGAAGTAGAGATGAAAGCATAGTTCTTAATTTAGCATTAAACCTTTTTTCAAGTGTTCGTTTGCTCTTTTAATATAACCCTGACACTTGAATATTCAAAACGGCTACGCCAGGCATTCAGGAAAGGCAGGAAGGTATTTACTGTAACAGAGGGGTGGCTGAAGGAGGAAAGATGCATCATTTCATGCCAGAAGGGTGAGGAAGATGTAAGCACAAGCTCATGACTGTGCTGAACTCAGACCTGACGTTCAGCTGTGCCCCTTGGCCACAGCTCCACAACTTGCTCCACAATTTCAGCTGCTGCTTATAATGGATGATTCTGCCTTTGAACTTTCTATTTTATTTTTTTTGCTCTCCCATTCCTTATGCCAGAGCAAGTGTTTATGTGACTGTCTGATGTGCCAGATCACAGGGCTTATCCACCTGGAAATAACCTGGCAAAATAATATGCTAGCGACATCCCTCCCTTTAGTTTTCCAACGCAGACCCATCTCAGGCCATTTGAATGCAGGTGGCTGCAAGACAAAAGGGAAGAATGAATAGGAGGGGGTGGTAGAAGGGATGGAGCAGCTTGAACATATGTAAGTTTATGGTAATTGTGGAATCACTGGGGTATTTCTGTTAAATACCCTGAAAAGAAAGTAAATGGTTCCTTTCAGTAACTTTAGAACTGGAATGTTGCTCTCTTAAAAAATACTTGCATAGTAAAAAAAGCGCAATTTTTATTGTATTATGTTTCTGTATTTGTTTTTCAAATTACGTTGCTGTAGTCTAACTGAGAAGTCATTATGCAAAAAAAACTGTTTATGAAATAGAAGTGGGTTTTTGTCATCTTTCATGTTTTTTTTCAGAATATATGTTTGCATTTAAAATCAACTTTCAGTACCAGAGGCGCAAATTCCAGAAACACATGCAGAGAGGTGGAAGGCATAAAACCAACTCAAAACCTCAAATCAGCTCAGTTCCAAAGCACAGTAGATGGAAGTACTTAAAAATATACATTCCGCTGTATTCTTAGCTACTCAAGATTCCTTCTGAATACTTCATCATATGACTAAACTGCTTCTAACTCTGGTGGCACAGATGGTGTGGTATTTCAGATTATTCTAATTCCAAGCAGCTAAATGCACAGTCTATTTTAATAACAAGCTTATCTTGAATTTTGAAACAATTACATTTTTGTAACATTAGAAAACAAGTTACCCTTTACGAAGGAATGTCCTTGGGATTTTCAGGATTTGCATTCCTCTCGGGAATTGAAGAAGTCATGACTTAGTGCTGGATTGTACATCCCACATGTTAAATGTCACTTGCGAAGTGTGCACGCAGCATAAAATTTTATCTGCAGCACAGGATAATTTAGAGTATCCAAGCATTTTTGGCTGGTCGCATTGTTACTGTATATTCCCAGTTTGATAAGGCAAGCCAACATTGTTCAAAATGGGCAATAAATCAACAATGTTGGATACCAGGATCTACAGCTGAATCCAAGCTGGCCAATCTTTTTAGGATGCCAAAAATGTGCTTACTTCATTGTCACCCTCAAAACAGCGTTGTCATGGTTATGTAGCTGTTTGCACACTGGGAACACAGTTGATAGACACTGGGCCTCATGCCTCTTCATTGTCTGCGTGGAGGTTAAAGTCCTTGTTCTTGAACTTACAAACTACTCTTCATCAACTTGCCCAGCACAGCAGAGCTGGTATTCTTCTTCCTGTGGAGATGTTAGGACCAAGGTACGATTCAGAGTACCTGCAGAAAGGAAAACCCAATGAGGGTCAGTAGCAAAAAGAGTGGGAACTACTGTTTGAAATGCTGGTAGATGGAGGGAACACCTGCCCTGCTTTTTCTGATAGACAATTTCATGGATCAGCATTGTTAGTTGGTACTCACCAGCTTCTCACTTTTTTTGTAAGTGTCAATTTAGCAGAATTAACGTAAGTATTAGCACGTTCTTACTGTAGTTTTGAATTGCGTTTACACGGTGTTGTTTCTTCTGTGTATTTCCAAGCTTTCTGCACGTCTAGCTCATGATAATCCAGCGGGAAACATAACTATGAATGCTGAAAGCTGACTTTGCAGAAAGCATGCTTCTTTTATCAGCAGTTGTGTTCTACTGATGCCAACACACTGACTTGTTAAAAAACGCACCCTATTTAATTACAGCAAAGTGGTGTCCCAGCAAGCCTTTCTCTGGTAAGTATAACTTGTGTTTTTGTTGTGAATAATTTCCCTAAATATTTTGGCAGTCTGCATGAGGACACTGCTAAGCGACGTTGACACACTTTTCCTGTTTGGAGCTGGCTTGGTCTTGTACAGTACATTTAATCTAATCATCATATCCTGACAAAGCGTGGCATGAGTGTGAAACTGAGAGACAGAAATAATTTAGGTTCCAAAAACTAACAGTGTTCTCATTCAGAGATTTCCAGTTGCTACAGAAGTGTACTTATGTATGGTTCTTCTCTTCCCACAAAAACACTACTTTCTTTTCCATGAAATACCTTTTATCGCAGGGAAAACTGATGAAATTTAGTGTTTCAGTTGTAGTCACTAAACAGGTAAAACGGAGAGGTCATACATATTAAGCCAGATTGAAATACTTTCTTATTTCTGAACTCCTGAGTTGGTTTCAAATTACTGGTAGAGCAGAGTTTGGGAAGAAGTGCAAAGCAAAACTGTACAGTGAAAATGTGTGTTCTTTTAATTTCAGAATACTTCTCTAGTGGGAAGGTACTACTTAGAGAAACTTAGATTTCCTTGCATACGTAAGACTACAAAAGTCACAAGAGTTGAATGATGATGCTGTGTTTTTGCAAGTTTTTATTACATAAGGAGATGGTGAGAAGGTTTTACAACCAAATATTTTGGTAAATGGCTTGAATAGTACATGCTCTGAAAGGAATAATCTTCCCTCCTTTCAGGTCAACCCACAACTCTTACTAATCCTGTTTGGTGTAGCCATCCAGCCCTGCGGAGGGGAAGCCAGTTTGGAGTGCCTTTGCCAGATGAATTGGTGGTCATTCCACTTCCCCTTGCGAGCGTTGTGCTTGGCTTTGCCTACGACCGCCGGCCTGCAATAGTTGTGTAGCTCCATGGGGAGAAACTGCCAGGAGATCCGGAGAGTAATGGTGGGCGTGCGACGTTTCCGGGGCTTTGCCGTTGGCAGTAGGATATTACCTGTGGAAGTAGGGAGGGGATGTCCGTCAGTGGAGACGGGCTGTCCCTGGTAAGCTGCGCTGCCCCGGCCACAGCTTCTGGCGGGTGAAGGAGGCGGTGATGCCTCTGCTGCTGTTCCCCACCTCACTGCGAGTCTCTGCCGTCCGCTTGGTGTAAGCGGACAGGATGCAGGCAAGAAAAGGGAGTAGATGGCCTTGGCTCTCAGGCAGGTTGCTCCTGCAAGCGACCAGCAGGACCGTTGTGAGCTGCCAGGAGGACTTTCTGTGTGAGTTGCTCCTTGTGGAGCTGACATTAATGTTGCATGGGTTGTGAGCAGCAGGCATGCGTTGCAACCCCTCGCTGCCTCCTCATATAAAGTTTTTATGTCAGCTACTACTAATGACCAGCAATCAGAGCTGTTAGATCACAGCCAGCACGGGGTTACACCTTTATTGCTGTACTGCTACAAATGATTAAGTGTTGACTTTTTTATTTTACATTTACTTGAACAAGTCCACCGATACTTGAATGAGATCGGCGTGGCTGTAGTTTGCCTTCTAACAGAAGCTGGGAACCATTACCAGCTACACAGAACTGGGATGTAGGAGAGCGTTGTGTGTTACAGTGGGGGGCAGAAGGTATTTGATGAAAGGTGGCTTTGGAGCTGTACCGCTGCTTAGGAACTGCAGCATCTTGAATGCATCAGTGAATGGTAAGATTTTTATGCTGTTGTTCAGTCCTCTGTCCATATAAAGCTATTTGGCAAACTGTTACGTTATTTAATTTAGTTATCTGGTAATGTCTGTTTATGAAGACAGGCCTAATATTGTAAGATACTGTTTCAAGGTGCGTACTAAGCGCATCCCAGAGTAAAGGCGCAGTAGTTGTACACGTATCAAGGTACTTACACGGATGCGGTTCCCTCCTCTGAATTACCGATCTATCTATCAGCAGCTTATTTGTGTTACAGTTGGGGCACGTTAGGAAGAATGTTTGTCTGTGGCTTGCCAGGTGAGTCACTTCGGCATCTATAATCTCTTGGTGATTTGCCAGGTAAACCTCTGTGCCGAGTTCAGCTTTGCGGGTGATGAGGAAGTGATACAGGAGGATGCACTGAGGACTTCCCCGGCTGTCTCCCCTGCGCACCCTGACAGGAACGTTGCAATTGTCTTGTGCTTTAAAGAGGAAATTTTCAAAGGCATGTGGAGCTAAATCTCATGCAGAAATTGCTGGGTTTCCCTTTGAACACCTGATATTTTTTCCCTTTTCATATCCTTCATTCCAGCTCAAATAATCAAGTACTTTTTTTTTTTTTTTTAAAAGAAATTACCCAATCCCTGGGCATGTGTTCTCCTAGGAAAGCTTACTTACCTGATGACGTTTACTCCCTGTTGGTTCCCTGTGTGTATATTAGCATCAGTATTTCATTTTCCCTGGGATTAGTAGTGTAGAATCAGGTATTGAACTTGCTTTGGTGGGCAAAATTTGCCATCGCACCTTTGAACCAACCTGAGAGTGCTTCTGCCGTAGTAGAAATGGCAAGTGTCAAGTTAGATGTAATTACTGTTTAAACTTTCAGATTCTTTTTATGTGGTTTGGAAAGAAGTAAAGGGTTTGTTCATGCTGATTTCACGTGGGGTGATGTTCAAGTTGTGGTACTGTTTCAGTGAGAAGCAGCTCCTGGGAATTGTTCTGGATCCTCCCGTAAGCATGGTGTGAGGGGCTTAGGTGCTTATGTTTAATTTTGATTAAGGATTAAAATTGGATGCAGAAGAGGTGGTTGTTTTATGCTCAGATGTGCACATATACCCATGTGGGACCAGCCACCAGAAAATAATATTTTTATACAGTAACTTAACTGTCACATGGATTTGAAAATAGTATTTTTTTTTTTTTGAAAACTTTCACATAGCACAGGTGTCATTTCTGTAATACATAGAGAAAATGCTTTATGTGGTATTGGCTGTTGTGAATAATATGAGGACTCAATTCACTTCTGAAACATGGTTGAACGGTAAATTTTACAAGTGTTGTTTTCCTAGATGACTTTTTTATTTCCTTTAGTTGTGAGTGCATGTTTCTGACTCATTGTCTTTCAGAAATGATCTTTGCAATGGGACAGTATTTCTGGGGTAGAAGTTCTTTAAGAACAACTTCATGGACTTGTGACTTACCAAGTAAAGCCTTGCAAGATGTTTTTGCAAGACATCTCTGCCACTGCCTGCTGTTCGGTGCTTTACGCAAAGCAGCTGTCACCTTGGCTCCTCAGGCTTTGGAGTCGGATGATTTTTTGCTTCTTCTTGAAACACTTCATCACCCTGTCAATAAATAAACAAACAGGGTGGGTCTCCTCAGCTGTATTTGAGCATTCCCAGACTTGTCACTTACTATGCTAGATGACAGACGTATGTCTGCTGGTGCAGATACTCTATTTGATCCCATGTCAATCATCTACTTGAGTCTATAGGACTCTGTCTTCATTTTTATCCCTTCAGTACTTCTAGAGGTTCTTGGTTTCCTTTTGCACTCTCCCTGAGCTCTAAAAGGCAAATTAATTTAACTTAGCCAGAATGCAAAGTATCTTTGACCACTTTCAGCTACGTTACCGTGTTTGTCTATGGAAGCACAGAAAGAATACATTTCAAAATCGTGGATTCCCCTTAATGTGTCTTACTGAGTTCTGCGTCTTTGCAACAGCCTAATTCTGTGGTATAGAAAATGTGGATTAGCCTGCTGACCAGTAGCAGGAAAAAATACCCAGTTGGAGTAGCTTCCAATATGGAAGAGTCTGCTGAAGAACTGACATTGCCATTCTCCGTTTGTCCTTCCTCTTCCCTCATTACGTCTCTTGTTTTAGCGCCTTTATAAAAAAACCTAAAGCTTCATGAAATTTTTCTTTTATCTAAGGACAGGTTATGTTAAAAGTAAACATCTAAAATTTGCAGACATTTGCTGTTGGCTGCGTTTGTTTTAATAACAGCACAGAAGCTTGAAGCTCTGTGTCACCAGGGCCCAGAGAAGAGAACAGCTCGAAATGAAAGGAGATTCTGACATAGGGCGTATGTCTAAGACTATGAAACAAAAGCGCAAGTGAAAGTGAAGCTGCCGCTGCACGTAAAGTTTATCGCTGTTGCTGGGGAATAGCGTGCGCCTTCTTCAGGTCTGCTGTGAACTTGGCCAGACAAAATGGGTGGAAGGGCAGAAGGTGGGAATGTCTGCCTCCTCTTATGAATTGGAGGAAACGACTGTCTGCACTCTGTGCGCTGGTGGGCTCGGAGTATCCTGCTGGCAGGCTGGTTAGTGCTGTAGGAGACTGAGCAAAAAGGGGGGAATTGTCAGCTTTGGTGTTTGAAGTAACTACTAGGGATGAGAAGTTCTTTAAAAATATGCTGTGGGTTTTCTGTTGGCTTTCTTAAACTAACTGGAAACTTTGTGCTTTCTTTCAGGAGCGTTTTTCCTCTGAAAACGTTGCTGCTAAAAAGCTCCAAACGGGAGAAGTAAATCCAGTCAGCTTGTCAGGTCACTGGCTCGGTGTAGAAGTGCTTTCATGAGGTAACGTTGGGCCAAAGTCAACTTTTCTTTCTCCTTTGTAAATCTGCAGCCAAGCAATGGGCCAGAAAATCTCAGGGAGCATAAAGTCTGTGGATGTGAGGGAGCCCCCTTATAGACCTGTTAAACGAGAGCTGAGAGGCCCGGATTTTTGCAAGCCGGCGCGACTGGACATGCTGTTGGATATGCCCCCTGCCAAGCTGGAGGTCCAGTATAAACATGCTTGGAACAATGAAGATCGCTCCTTAAATATATTTGTAAAGGAAGATGATAAACTGACTTTTCATAGGCACCCAGTTGCCCAAAGCACAGATTGCATCCGGGGCAAGGTCGGCTACACGAGAGGCCTGCATGTCTGGCAAATCCACTGGCCCACGAGGCAACGGGGAACTCACGCCGTGGTGGGCGTCTCCACGGCTGAAGCCCCGCTGCACTCGGTGGGATACACGTCGTTGGTTGGTAGCAACAGCGAATCGTGGGGCTGGGATCTGGGACGCAACAAACTCTACCACAATTGTAAAAACCAGCCTGGGGTCACGTATCCTGTCTTTTTGGAACCGGATGAGTCTTTTGTACTCCCAGACTCCTTACTGGTGGTTTTGGATATGGATGAAGGGACACTTAGCTTCATGGTAGATGGACAGTACCTTGGAGTGGCCTTCAGGGGACTAAAAGGGAAAAAACTTTACCCCATAGTCAGTGCAGTTTGGGGGCACTGTGAAATTACAATGAGATACATCAACGGACTTGACCGTAAGTGTTACCATATTTCTTCATTACACTTTCTACTTTTCTCATGCAGAATGTTCTTCTCTTTATCCTTTTGTTGTGAACAGTGTGCTGGGGGAAAGGGGTCTATCCACTGTGAGTAGATTGCAATCCCATAGTTACTGCCCACAACTAGTGTCTATCAGTTGTGTCTAGTAATGATGGTATGGATTGTATCAAAATATTTTCCCTTTTGGCAAGCAGAGCGGCAAGAAATCTGTGTCTGAAGAAAGTGAACAGACTGAGAAAAAAATATCTTGAAACTTCCTCGGTATATTTAACTGTAAAACTCTTGTTTACTGGAGGATATGTTTTAAATCTGTGGTTTTCAAATAGGATTTGTGGATCCTGTAAAAATTTCCTGTAGTAGTGGGAACTCTTGCATGGTGTGCATAAACATACTTGAATTCAGGCCAGTAGGCTTGCTTTCCATAGTTGCCTTTCCAGGACCCTCAGAAGCAGCTGTGGATCACCAAGAATCTGGGAGCTCAAGTCAAATACAGTTTTCAGCAGTTTTTCTGAGAGCGCGCTCTGTTCCTTAGTTCATGACAGACGGTGCACTCCGAGGGTATATTTTTCTCCAGAAATACGGCATTTTGAATAAACATTAGCTATTTTTGATCTAAAGGGCAAGTGAAATTGTGAAATTATCAAGTGAAATTGTTACGTAGTAAGGAGCAGCATGTTGCTGCTGTGACCTTCTAAGTAGTAGCCCACCAGAAGATGAGTTGCAGAACTGAGTCTTGTCCAGTTCTCCTCGCTGCTCAGGAAGACCTGTGCTCTGCCAGGTCTGTACACAGCTCAGCGTATGTTCAGTCGTGCCCATTTACCTACGGTCAGCTCGGCGGCTGCTGTGAATTGGGGAATGGAAGGCTGAACGAGGTAGTAAGTGGAACTTTGTCCTTGGTTAAGGTGGTATTATCGGAGCCATGAATGTAAATATATAGATTTAACAAAAATAGATGACTGAACAAAATTTCCATGAGTTTTGGGCTTTGTGAATGGAACTTGGTCTTGCAAAAAGAGAGTAATAGCAAGTGTGCAACACCTGCCTTTCAATTAGTAATTTCTAAAGGAATTTACTATTCTCTTCAATTAGGATGGGGGTGGTCTAATTTTTTTTCTGTCGAAAATTATTTCTCCGCTCATTAGCATTGCACTTGACGTATGAAGTAGAAACATAATTAAATTATTTGACCCTGTTTAAGATTACGTTTTCATAACCATCTGTAATAAGCACTGGGGGAAAGAGTCTTTATCCACAGAAGCCCTGTGGGTTATTACAGCCAGATGCTAAATGGCGACTTCCTGAGTGCTTTCATACAGGGGAATATCAGAGGATCATAAGTATTTTGCAATTACATTGCAAGAGTGGTGCCCTGACAGCTTTTTGGTAGTTTGGTTTTTTTTTTTTTTTTTGAGGGTGGTGAGGGAGAGGTACTTTTGCAAACTGAACGTTTGTGTGCAAAAGCAGTTTTTATAATACTGGGAATATCTGCCAAACTAAGCAAAGTACAGCTCGGCTTGGTCCACCACATCCACACAAGGAATTGTTCTGCATTCCTTTTGTAGCCTTCACAGGGCTGCTCAAGGGAGCTCTAGAAAGATGAAAACACAGAAGGATGTGAATGAGTTTGGTAGAAATTATAAAATAAAAAGGGCTAAGTAGGGAAGGATAGCTGTGGTCTGTGAGATGGCAGAGAGAAAAATTCCCATCCGGTTTCTCGTGGGATAATTTTGCTGGAAGAGGCAGGATAGCTTCCTAAACTATCCCAGAGAAAGTCAAAGTAGTAATTTTTTTTTTAAGTGTGAACCCATGGCTAAAAGTAAACTTCTAAACTAAACTTTTATGTTGGCCTGAGTGTTAATCTGATCATGTGAAGAGGAAGTTTAAAGCCGCTGCACTATGGGGCAGTTTGACATCCTGGAATCACATCGTTTGGTATCACATGTTCACTGATCCAGTACTGTCCTGCAACAAAAACAGCATTCAGGAAACCAAAGTAGCTTGTTTAGCTGGTGCTCTAAAGCAAACACCTTCTCTTCTCTGCTAAAAGTGTTTCTGTCCAGCCGGCCCTTGTGTAGCAGTGCGAGTTTGGTCACAGCACTCTTCGTGTTCACTCTCATAGCACTTTAATATAATATTACAGGGGTTTGTAATTGCTTGTTCTTGTGAAAATTGGAGTAGATCTTGAAGACCAGCAAGGTGCTTGTGTTGCATTCACAAATTTAAACACATTTGAACATAAATATGTGCGTGGAGGTATCTTGTTGTTTGCTGGCTTTAGCCTTGCAAATTTTCTTTTTTTCCCCCCTTCCTTCTTCCCTGGAAGTATCTTATACTGCTGATTGCAGCTTTTAGTAGATCTGGCAATAGTAATTTAGCTGTTCTTGAAACTGTGCTGTCAAACAGTGACTTGTAACTTGCTATTTAGTGATTGATTGTTACCACTCAGAACGCATACCACAGCTTGCAATGGTTGTTTATGTGGTGTCTTACTGAGCAAATGGAGAGCTCGACTGGAGGGATTTCTAGTGTTTTCAATACTGGCTGTTTAAATAGAAGACCTCTGAATACTTTAAAGGCCCCTGTATTTCAGTTGCCTGGCAAAGAGTGAAGAGCTTGCAGGAATGGAAGAGTGAAAGGACCAAATAATGGGCTTATGCAGCTGTAATGAACATATGTCGTAGTGGTATAGAGATGGTGCAGACTTTGAAGTATGTTAATTACGGCATAGATGGCAGAACCATGGAAGGATAAGGCTGCAGGTCAAAGATCAAGAACCCGTGTGCCCTCTGGGCTCTGGATATTGCTCCTAGAACAATGCTGTAATTAAAATCAATCGTAGTTCTTCCAGCTGCATCTGATACCTGCAGTACGCTGCTTTCAGAAGGCACTTTGAGCATCACATGCTGATGTGCTGTGACTTTCACAAGGCAGTTTTTCAGGGTTTGGGAGGGAAGGCAGGGGACAGGATAGAGAGTGCTCATCATAAGCACATTGAGTTCTTCCAGGGAAAAACTTCTTTGATCAAATGTTATCAGTATTTACCACACGGGTGTTTACCCAGTGCCTAAGTTTTATGGAATTTTGCATCAGACTTCTGACTCATTGCCTATTGCAATAATTAAACTCAAATAACAGAAATGCAATATACATTGTTTTTCAGATGCTCTTTTCATCAGAGTACGTGCAAGTTTTAAAAATGCTAGGCTATTTATAGTTGTTGTCTGATGAGGAGTCCTGAAGACTATTTATAGACTGGAACAGAGAGAAACACGTTTGTATAAATGTACGTTGCAGATCATGACTGATACATTGGTACAGCACGTGTTTAAATGAAGTGGTGGGAGGACAACGTAACAGTGCCGTGGTGGAAAACTTGGTCATTGAGTAGGCGAGTTGAACACAGTGATTTGTTTTGATCCTTAAAAATACCTGACAGAATAGTCAGTATTTGGATTTGTAGAAGTCAAAATAGGTTTTATAAGTATGCATTACAGGTCTGGCTCTGCCCTGTTTTGAATTGGTGTGGAAGAGCAAAGCAGCTGGTCTGTATTTTGTGTATGACAATAAGAGGTGATCCGTAGACATAATTTGATAATGCAACTCATAGGTACAAAATTTAGAATTTAATATCCTCCTAGGCATGGAGAAGGCAGAAGGAGGCTGAGGAAGATTTGTTTTGTTTTGGGTGTTTTGGTTTTTTTGGTTTGTGTGGTTTTTGGATTTTTTTTTTTTTTTTTCCCCCAACCATCCTTGTGTGATAGTGTAGAGTTGCTTGAAATGAAATAGTGCTGACAGGAGGGTTTGTGGATCTCTGCTGGTCTTGAGCTGTCCCACATGCGTACGTCAGCACAATACACCCTCCCTAGTGTCATGAAGAATCATCTGCAGGTGTGCATCAGCACTGCCCTTCTGGCCATCTCTAAAAATGCCTGCTGGTAGCGCTTTCAAATGTCTTCTTCCTGGAACATGCCGCAAGTGCGGTGCTGGCTGCTGCAGCTGTTGCCTCGGCGTGAAGCACCTGGTTGGGATATGTTGAGGGCTGTGTCCTAATTGGAGACGCTGTCTCTACGTGATCGTGACAATTTTAAAGGAAGTTACAACTTGCCAAACTCTCGGCTGTTGCGCATTTGCATGAAGGAAGGATAAGGCAATATTTAAATGAGCTCTAAAAGTCTTGACGTTGCACGTGAAAGAACTGAGTTCTGTATTATGACACGGTGAGTAGACTACGATAACTGCAGATTAAAAAATTGCACCCCACTACTACCAATTTATATGTTTCTGGTTATAAATTTCAAAGCTACTTCTTAGAGGTGAATAAATTTGGCAAGATTTTGGGATAATGTTGCCCAACCAACTTTTCAGTAATAATGGCTGATGTCCAGCACAGACGTGTTTTACAATTTCTTTTGCCCTTTTAAGTTCCAAGAAAGAGTAACTCCTGTTTTGATTGAAAATAGACTGTAAGACTTTTTAAGATAAACAATAGTATCCCAGTTAGCTTCCTTATTCTCTTCCTTGAGAATTTAGCCATCTTGTCTTTAAACAGACATTTTATTAGATCAAAGAATTACATTTTTGAGACAATTGGGACGTTGGCTGATCTTTATGCCTGAATCAAACCAGTAACTTTCTATTTCCCTTACAGAATATTTCGAAGTATTTGTACTATTATATACCAGACTGTTTATTTCCTTTTGTGTGGTATTTATGGTTCTTCTTGCTGTTTAGGTGCAACAGAATGTTTCTTGTGCTAGACCTTGCATAGGCCTTGCACAATTTTGAAAATAAGTCCTATTGTTGGGTTCAGGGAGCTGGAAGCATTTCTCTCAAAAGAGAAGATGACTTTACTTACAAATGTAACTTACAGAAAAAATTTGTGTGTACCAGTTCATCTCTTAATGTACACATCTTTCTTCTAGTATTAGGTACGTATGGGCAAGTGTCCCTAGGCTGAGTCAGCTGTTGCTGACCACTGCCCTGCAGCAGGTAGCCTGTTTTCAACATCTGTAATGATTTACATCCCCAAATGAAACAGAAGTATTGTTCAAAGTATGTCCTTCGAACTTACCTACAAGGAATGAATAGGTGGATTAAAGCAATTGTCCAAACAGAAATTCTGAGGTCCTGTTTTTACGTGCCAGCAGCCTGTCGGTGTGCCTGCGGTGAGCTGAAGCGTCGAAGTGGGGATGTTTGGAGAATGTTGGCTGTGTTCGGGGAGCCGTGTCTGCTCCTGCGTAGAGGCCCAGGAGCAGCAGTTGATGTTTCTGGATCCTGTGCTCCCTCTCTGCCCCTGAGTTCCCTGGGGGAAGGGTGATCCCTTTGGCTCCTGCCTCCCCGAGGTTTGGCTGCCAGTGTTGCCCGTGCAGCTGGAGCGCACCCGGAAGAAGCCTTGGGGTGGTTCTGCATCGCAGGTGTGGGGAAGGAGGGAGGAGGGGGCTCAGGGCGCATCCCCTCTGTCTGCTGATACAGCTACAGAAGTTTTGGGATGTGGGGTCTGTTTGACCCTTTTGCACTTAGCCTTGCAGAAGACCACAGTTAACCCTTGAATCACTTTTTGACCTTAGGTTGCATGTGTCTAACACTGTGAAACAAGGATGATGTTTCTAAGCTAAAATAACAAATGTGGAGCTACAGAGCTAAGCACAAATTCTTTCCTACTGTTCTCAGTTTGTTTTAATTTGCATTGGTGTGTCTCTAACGTACCACAAATGCGAATTGTAAATATGGACTCCTACCCTTGGAGGCCTTTTTACCATAAAGAAATACAAGGCAAAATTGCAGAATTGTTGTCTGCCAGGAGAAATATATAATCTCTCATCAGACCCTCAGCAATTTTTCCCCAAATGATTTTCAATTAAAATTTTTAAATGGATATGTTTTTTGTTTGTGTAAACCTGTTTGCTTTATCATATTTATATAATACATTACTCTGGAGGTATCAATGGAAATAATGCACTCTGAAAATCCAGTATTGTTTTTTTTCAGGAAGAATTCTCCCTACAGACATGCAATCAAAGGATGAAGCGGTAGTAATTAAGCAGCTAATGCTGTGAAGAAGCCATCTTTAGCTTTTGTGATAATTTAACAGGAAATAGCATTTTCAGTTCCTACTTCAGGAATCAGCTTGTTGGTTTTTTGTCTTCCTCCATGTGTACCCGCCTTCCCTGGGTTAAGTGCATTTCTTGTCCTTTAATTTATTGACACTTTATAATTGATTTTTTGCCTTCTCTCAGCAGGCTGAAAACACTGTATTGTCACTAAAATATGCCACTTGGTTAGTTGGCTTTTTGCCTCGGCCACCTCCTGCCCCTTCCTGCTGGTCTCTGTATTACATCTCTCTCCGAGGTAACTCTTATGCTCTGTTGTTTTGTTTTTTTTTTTTTCTTCTTCAATCCTCCCACTTCTTTCTTCTTTTCCCCAGATGAGTTGCTCTTATGTTACCACAATGTTATTAATAATAAATTCTTACCTAACGTTTTTCTGTTGTCCCTAACTTCACATAGGGCAGTCTGTTACTGATGGCAGTAGAACATTAGGTGCAGTGTCACTCTTCCAGATTTAAGGGTGTGACTTTGGCTGTGAAGGGTCTTTGTAATGGTCTTTTTGCGTGCATGTTAAATATTTATATTTTTTTATTTGTATACGTTAATTGTAATCGTGCCAAGGATCATCTGATTACCTCAGGTTGGTAGCAAGTAGTTGCTTATTAAAGTATGTAGTTAGAAAGAGCTTCTCAAGCTCCTACACTTACAAGATTAGTCTTGTCTTGTTTTATACCACTACGACCTGTTCAGACCTCCAGCAATGGAGGCTCCTCAGGCAATCTAAGGCACTCCTTAGCTTTTCAGATAACAGCTTTATTTTTCCCCTTACAATCTAGTCCATTTTGTTTGTTTGTTGAATCCAGTTATCATTGACTTAAAACATAGGAAGGTGCTGGCACACTTGGCATTTTCAGTTCAGTAGCTCCTCAGGCTAAGAGCCAGCGTCAGTAGCCCACAGCCGTGTTAGGGTTTAGTTGTGTCCCGACATACCTGTGCTTTTTCTTCCTGCTCTGGTTCGTAAATGTGCTGTGGCAACTGCCAAATCTGACAGTTTTAAGGAAAAAAGCACGTTAGTGTGTTATGATCATGTTTTCACTGATTTCCTGTGTATCCTGGCTTTAAGAAATAACACCTTGAAGAGCAACGACTATACTTGTTCTCAAAATAGAAGTGAATGTCGTAATCTAGTAGTGCTTTGAATATCATATTTATTACTCTAAAATAGAAAATAGAAATTCGATAGCCTTGCTTCATCCTTTTATGAATTTGCTTGAGCTATGCTGCTGGAATTGCTCAGCAATATGAACTAATTTTCACAGGTTTGTATTAGAAGTGGAGATTTGTAAAGGGTAGTTATTTTTGGATTTGCTCTACTGTATCACTGTTGGGCAGTGTAAATCCAACCTTTGGTGCACATAATGATGCTTCTGCAATACTTTATCCGGTGATATATTTACTTTATTGCAAAAAAATGTGCGCACTTAGTCCATTTTGGCTGATGTCATACACGTTTCCTCATAAGTTATATTTCTCTGTAAGATACTACTTTGTCTGTCTAGTCGTGGAAGTTTCTTCCCCTCTCTATTCACAAGCTCTTTCTGCAGATGGCCTCTTTTTCTTCCCTTAAAGACAGTGTAGCTCCTCTATTAGGAGAGGCAAACAGCAACCTAATTACTAGTTGGGGCTCAGAGCAAATTCCACTTTAAAAAGATAAACACGAGAAGACCCTGAGCTTCCTGGAGTCCGTTGTGGTGAGTGGCAATTTATATAGCAGTCTTCAGATCATACCAAAACCCGTATTTTTATGGTAAATCTGCAGGCAATGTGCCTGAAAACGAGCACGTCCAGAAATGCTGCTGTGTTCTGCCGATGGTTCACTGAAAGTGGTGCCGGTGCCGTGTGCCTCCTGCGCGGACGGAGAGGAGAGCTGCCCCAGCAGCGATGCCGCGTAAGGCGATGCTGAGGTTGGGAAGCTGGTAAGTGGCAGGATGGGATCTGCTGTTTGCAGCTGTAGTTCGGAGCTCGGCAGCCTTCAGCTGCGCTGTGTCCCACTTTCTCCCAGTGTTTCACTCTGGTAAAAGGTGGTAAGTTCTGCTGCAAGTCATCCTGTTATGTCCCTTTCCTGCCGATGTTTTCCCCTCGAGTCTTTTTGAGTCCTCTGTGTCTGGGAGCTGGTGTATTTTGTAGATTTCCCGAGACAGCCGGTGGGGAAACCTGATGGAGCACGACAGTCCCTGTGTTCTCAGGTTCGGTTTTGTGTTGCCCTTTGAAGGTAACAAATGAAAAGTCTGGCTAGCGAGGACAGGACCGGATCAGCACTCGCCCTCGTCTTGTTTGATTTGTGCACATACAGAGAATGTAAATTAACTTAGTCTTTCACTTTAAACTGTTTAGAGGTGGGACTGATGATCAGATCTGTCTTCAGGCCTGTTATCAAACCTGATTTTTGGTGAAAATCCTCCACCACTAGAAGTGTGGGGTGGGGCATTTCAGTCTTCAGCGCTGAAGCTCAGGGTTGAGGCAGAGAAGGTGTTACGGTAGAAGTTACTGGCACAACTGAATGTCACGTACAAGAACTGTGAGGATTCTTTCAGTTGTTTAAATGTTGTTTTTAAATGTTAGTTGGTGATGAAATACAGAAGATAACCCGATGATGCTCCGAAGAGGATTTCTGCTGGTAACTTAAAACAAATGGAACATTTTGTATAGCCTTCTGCACGTTGGCCAGGATTCTGCGTGACTGATCGGAGTTGCGCATCTTCAGCTAAGAGCGTCTGTTGCGATGGGAAGGGTATTCGCTAGGAGCATTGGATAAAATATTTTCGGTAATGCTTGTTCAGAGCGGACTTACCAGGCAGTAATTGAGCGAGGCAGATGGCCAGCGTTACCTCAGATCAGTTAGTCAAAGCTATACCTGTATTTTCTGGGGACATGCCTAAGAAAACACAAATTTCACAGAAGTGTCAGACTCCTGTGATGAATTACAATCTGAGAGTACCTCCTTGCTTATGTGAACATTTCTGTCTGAACGTAACACACCTCCAGACCTGGCATATCTTTGGGCTGCTTTTTTTGTTACAAGAGATTACTTATTAGCTGCCAATTTCTTATCACTGGTTGGACAAACAAATTATCTTATTCCAGAAAAGTGATTTCTGTGAAACCAAAATGTATTTTGAGCAAGGAAGTAGGTTACGTTAAAAAAGGATAACTTTTGTTTGAAATTCACAGTTGCATTTTCTCATAACAGACATTTCTATTTCCACAGTATGCTGCATCTCCATTGCAAATGGGAATTCATGTCTGCATGTATTGGTTGGATGTGAAATTTAAAGACGTGCTTTTGTGTTTCAATAAAAAGTAACTAAATGTCTAACAACCTTCTTCTTGTGTATGCCAGGTATCTGTATGCCCATTCACTATGCCACCAAATAGGCCACAAAGCCTTGATACAGCATCGGGAACCTAAGAAAAAATTTGCTGCTTTCGCTGTGGTTCAGCAAGCTTGACAACTACAAAGGGATTGGTTTCTTGTAGAACCTGGTGCTTTTCCTCATTTCTGTAGTGTTTACCTTCTTGGCATTCTTTTAAGCAGAGAGACTGTAATTGCTCTCAAAAATACGTTCCACTGTCCATCAAAACAGAATGTTGGGGTTCTGTTAGAACCCAGCTCACACTTTCCACATTGAAATGCTTTATGCTTCTGAAAATGCCTCGTTTCCAAGTAATTTGTATTATGTAAAATACGCTCTTTGGAGAACTTTTTAAAAGATCTTTCTCTGTAAAGGTTAAAGTAATTTTTTAAGGTTTGGGCATTAGTTTAAGCACTTAATAATTTTTTTTTTTTAAATAGCAAATTTTAGTTTTAAAGCTAGCATTCAGTGTTGTGAAAAGAACGTATTTTCACTGAGCAAAGAACTCTTCTCCCCGGTAGGTTGCCCCTGGTGAAACGCGTGACCCGGCCGCGAGCCCAGCAGCGTGCCTGGAGCTCGGGTGCCTTCAGGGGCAGCTTCCCGGGCAGCCGCGCTCTGCAAGCTTCGGTGGGCTTGGCAGCGGTAACTGCCGCGCTGCTGAATGAGCACTTGCGCTTAAAAATTGGTAAAAATTTGACGCTGATGATGTCAAAGGCTGCCACTTTTCTTGATGTTACAGTGAGTGACTCAGGTTAGACTGGTCTGGAACGTGTGCGTTGGCTTCTGAAGAAATGCCAGTTAATTCTTATTTCGTGCTGAGCTTCGTTGCACTAGAAGGTCTCCTCATCACATCTATGGACTCACTGTATCTTTGTTATTTGAACCAAAGCAGTTGCTTTAATGTGCCGTGTATGGCTGTAGCCATGACTACGTTACCGCTCCATGCGTGCTTGCCATATGTGTAAACAGTTTGCTGGTTTTAGTGGTATGACCTATTGGCCTCTGCCTGTATAAACAAATGAAGGCCAAAGTTCAGAGAGATCAGAGGGGAAACTTTAAACATCCTGCGAAATCTGCAGTCCATTAAGTGGACGTCAGTGTTTGGTTACAGGCAATCCTTTGGTACTTCGAAATAATTTGTTGATGACACATTTGGGAAGGAAGGATAGCTTCACCTGGTGCGTGGAGACTTTGGGGAACGCAATTACATTTGGTTTATGTTAAGAAACCAGCTTCGGTGGTATTTTCTTGTCTTGGGAGGGGAAGTAATGCTGACATGTGCTTTACTTGGCATTTAGAGTGAGATTTAAATGTTAAAGTTGTGGGGACAGGCTGCTGGAAAAAGGGCTCTAGCTTACAGCCAGTGAATAATGGCATGAGAGGCAGAGGACCCACAGGCAATAGACTGAAATGTGTGTCGAGGGAGGAGGAAAAATCAGAACTAAAGTGAGAAATGCCAGCAAGATCTAGGAAGATATATTTGAAAGAGCAAATGTGAAGAAGGTACTCATGCTTAAAAGGAAGAGAGAAGGCAGAGAAGTACGGTAAGAGGGTTAAAAAAGGAAAGATGCTGAGATTTTGACAGCAGATAAGCCTTGATGTAGTAAGCCAAGTAGCACATGGAAAAAAAAGGTCAGGGCTACCCAAGCTCCTGAATGACCAAACATTCCTACTTTACTTTCTTTCCCTTCATCAGCAGTTGTTCTGGCAGGAGCACAGGAGTTGGGGTTCCAACCCCCAGCCGGACGGTGGGGAGTGAAAATTCACCTGGCTCCTCCTGGGGTTAAGCGCAGCCGTGCTGGGCTTTCCTCACCGCTGGTAACTGCTTGCTTTTGCAAGTCAAATGAAGAGCTGAAGTCAAAGAACTTGACAAATGTTTGCTGTGTTTTCAGTATAAACTTTACAGGAATCGCTGTGATGCTGTTCGCATCTCCCAGGGCCTTTTGTGTGTTTCCAACTGAACTTTTCAATCTGAGTAGAGATGAGTGAACTGTTAGTATTTCTGGATCCAAGAGGCTGAATTAACCCTGCAGGTTTTCTGACTGAAACAATCTTAATTTCTGATGGACTTTTATGTTTCTGAAATTCTTTTTTTCTTAATTTTCTGAAGGCTTACTAAAAATTTAAACCAGTTACTTCTACATAACAGATCTTGTATCCTCTAGAAGAATTTTATTAACTTCCAGGTATAACTGATCACCAGTAATGAGCTTAAGACTTCCTTGACCCAGAATAAAGCAGAAGCTAAATCCTCTGATGAAAACATTTTCAAAATCCAGCATATAACTTGATGTACTTGAAATTCTGGAGTTAGTGTCTTTTATCATCATCCTGGGCAACATTTCCAAAATGCAACTCTGATAAATGGCCAGCGTGAACAATGCTAACATCTGTATGCAAACAGCAGCTTCCTAACAATGTAATTTTTTTTCCTAAATCACTTATGCAGAGGAATTTCCAGACTTCCTCTGGCCCATTTTTTCCAACACCTTTAATAAATAATGCATATATAAACTATAATCTTAAAATATTAATGAAAATAAGTTTGTCTTTAAAACAGAATGGAGATGGAACAAAACGCCGGTTTGGCCTTTGCACCAAGGGGGGTTCTGCCTTCAACAGCTTCTCCGGCTGTGGAGCAGCAGCAGTTCTGTACTTCTGCTTCTACCCACAGGCTGCTTCTCCGCTTCTCCAGGCGTCCAGGGTCTGGTGGGGTCGAGATACTGGGTGTGAGAACCTTCCTGCTCGGGGGGTGTGTGAGATGCTACGCGCATGTGGAAGCTCCCTGCTGAGGAGGTGTTCCTAAACAAGCCAGTCTTTTGGGGCAGGGATGAGTGCCTGTCTGCTTGGAGGAGCCTCCCCTGCAATGTTTTGCTGTTGTGTTGGAGATTTTCTGTTGGGGAATACAGTATTGTGGAAGTGGCCCATCATTCTGTGTACAGCTCTACACTCAGAGCGAGAAAACCATTGCACTGCTGTGGAGGATGGGTTCCTCAGCAACCTACTAGGATGTGCCGGTCGACAAATCCCAGGGCCCCAAGTATCTTCTCATCAGACTAGTCAGCTGGAACCACCATCTGCTTTCTGTTCTCCAGATTTTGGTGTTGATTAAACTTCCTTAAAATGCAAGTAAGAAGAAACATTTTGTGTCTGAAACACGAGTGAGCATAAAGTCTAGATGTCACTTTTACCATAGTGTACTAAATCACTTACTCCCTGTTACTCTGAATTGTCATTTTGGTTTAACAGAAATTCACTTTAAATGTACTTGTTTATAAGACATCTTAATAAACTGTTACAGTAAGCATGTTACAGTAAATAGAGAAAAAAAGTTGCTTTCCTGGGGAGAAAATAACAAAATACTGTATCTGGTAACAATGTCAGTTTTCCTTCATAACATCTGAAGAGAACAACTGACTTGCAGATGTAAATATTCACAACTCGGTACAAGCCCAACCATTAAGTGGTATTTATGTACGTACGTCTTATATTCACAGAAACTAACTGACCCACAGATGACATTCTGATGTTAAGGATTTTTTGATAGTGTCATCACATTAAAGTCCTTTGCAGGTGAAAGACGACTTCTATATGAAGGTAGAAAAAAGCGTGCTAATAATCATTAGGCAGGAGCAAACTGAATTAACATTTTGTACAATTGTTCGTTTTTCCATCATGGACAATTACTTGCAATAACAAATGTCCGTTATTTGCTGGTTTCCCCCGTTGTAGGTTTAGTCACCTTTATAAACAGGATAAGCTCTAGTTGCAAATCCTATTAATTTTAACATCTTCTAGGTACGTTCTCTCCTGAGTGCACAACTGCCTTTGTAGCGTTCATTTTTTAAAAAGATGGTTAGGCTTTTAAACTACAGCTTCTGGCTAACTCTACATGGCTAGTATTTGAAATAAATACATGGAAGTAGGTGTTTGGTAGGAACTGACCTGCTCTTAGAACAGGTGAAAATGGTAATCAAATGTTCTCTCTACGTGGGAGGTTGCTCAGTACTAAGAAAAGAAGAAAACCACATTTATAAAACCAATATGAGAACACACATTAAGTGTAAAACAAAACTGCAAATAACAAAAAAACCTCCAAACTTGTTTTTCAAGCTTTTAGGATTAAGATTTTGAGCCAAACAGGCAGACGGTAAATCCATCTCCCAATGCTCATCTGACAACAATGTCCTTATCCTCTGTGGAGCTCAGTAACGCTGCGTTGCCTGTCTGAAATGCAGAGGCTGCCGGTAAACGGTATCTCCTTGCGTAAAAAGTCGTCTCTGATTTAGCTGGTGATGGAGGAGTGCCTCCTGCTAGCAGTAATGCTGTTTCTCTAGTTTCTCTGCAGCGAGTAGTATAAAATACTGTTTTTTTTTTTTCAGGAGGCAGGAAAGAGGAGTTCTGTGTTGTCCTTTTCTGAGTTGACGGCTGTAAGCTGTGTCTTTTACTCATTCTTTTTTCTTTCTTTAATCTGCAAATGATACTATCTTTATGCCTACAGGTTTGAAAAATGGGCTCTGTTCAGCTGATTCTGCCAGTTGTTTTGCAGAAACAGTATTTATAAGTAGTCTTTTGAGGTAAAAAGTAAGAAATGACCTTTGAAGCACTTGGGTTAAGCAAAGTGAGTCATAAAAATGCAGTTGTACAAAGCTGTCTAGATGTGTCTTGCACACATCTACATTTGAATTCATTCCTGAATAGACTGTAAAATTTTGGTAATTTTTTTTTAAAGAACAATTTTCTTTGACTGTCAAGAAGTCATTAGTTTTGTTGAATGCTGAAGATCATGATGAACCTGGCTCAGTTGTAGAGCACTCCTTTATCCTTGTGGAGTAAGAAGCTGCCAAAGAGAAGGGTTTCAGCAGGTAGGTGAGGAGGCACTGGCTGAAGGTCCTTCTGGACCTTCTTACAGCCGGTGCTGGGAAGGGCCCATTCTGCTTCTGTTTCTATGTCAAAGTTGGTCTCAGTCACGGGGTTTCTTAAGGGCTCTTTGACTTGGTTTGACAGCTTGCTTCTCTGTTTTACCCAGAGTACAATAAATTGGTAAGTGGAGCCTTTTTTACATAAGGGCTGATGTTCAGTATTACATGATGCTGTCAAAGAATGAAATGTTCTGGATTCAGCAGGATTAGACATGTATTTTTTCTGGATCTTATCTGGTTTTTAGGTAATGACTTCCACATTTGACTGCATTATAATTTTACAAATAAGCTTCTGCAGACAGAGCCAAAGTATCCATGCCCCATATAGGCCCTCCGAGATGAATACATGCATTTCATTCTTATCCATTTTAGAGTCTATCTTGAAATTCTCATAAAACACATTCAACTCTTTTTGAAAAAGTGAAACCTACTTCATTAAACACATAATTAACGTGGTGCAGACAGCAGTCTCTGAAGATGTTACTATCTTTTTTGCTAGGTAATTGTAGTAGGGGATTCAGTGCCCTCTGGGGCACTTCTCCTGCCGTCCGTCTCCAGTTGTTTCCTGCCTCACAGGAAATCCAGTGAACAGTAAATGGTTCCTGGTTTTAATTAGGTGGACAAAGATGCATGCCCGAAAGTACACTGGAAGGTGTCGGCATTAAGTGTAGTGTCCCTAAAGGCAGTTCCTGCATGTCCCTTACAGCCGCGTGTGCCCCGGGTTTGCTGTGCAGAAGGCTGTGAGGGTACACGTGCATCTCTCTTGCCTCGTTTCTCAAACCATCTCTGGTGGTCTGTATCGCCTGGCGCTGGCTGTCGCTCTGCTTGCCAAATGTCCCGCTCGGCCTCCGCTCCTCCTTGCTCTTCAGATGCAGCCAGCCCAAGCCTCAGAAGTCAGTGCAGCTACAGAAACGTAGTGAGTGTGCAACACCCGGCCCTAACAGGCTCCGCAGTGTGAGCCCTCATGAGCAGCGATGTGCTCTTGGTCCTGAAAGCGGTGTTAAATTGACCTCTTTTTGGCTGTTGAGAGACCGGGGATTCATTTTTGTTGCATGTGTGCTGCTAAACTTTGTACTCAAATGATAATTTTGAACAAAATAACTGGCAGCAGTGCTGGTCTTGATAAATGCTTATTTAGAGTCTTCATATAGAGGGATTTTTAGGTGTCTTTTCAGCCACTGGAATTTGAGTTCAGTCCCGTTTTAATAAGAAGTGTATGAAACTAGAACTTCCACCATTGGAATGGTGACTCTGCAGCGCTTCAACTGGTGCTTTTGTGCTCAGACAACAGAAATTTTCATGTTTCATTAAGGCCTCAGACCTACTTCTGCAGTGCTTTTCAACTTACCTAGATGTTCCAGCTGAGAAAGCAAGTGTATTTTCAGTTATCTGGTCAACATTGTGTACAATAGATTCCATCACACAGGGAAACTCATAGTTTTTGTTTCTCTTTGATCCACACTGGAAATCTAGTGTTCAGATAAAGATGAAATTAAAAATTTGAGAAGAATTTAGGCTGTTGCCTTGGGGAACTGTAATAAAGAACAGAATTATTAGGCAGGTGAATATATATGATGATAATTGTGGTTGCTTCATGGAAGGGAGTTAGTGTAATGCTCTTCAGGGTTCTCTGAAGGTGGTAACAGGTGTGGCACTAAGGGTGGTGATCCACTAGGTTTTGAAATTCCAGATCCTGGAGAGAACCTGACAAAAGCATCCCTTCTAAGAAACTTACACATTGTTGGACAGTTCCTGCGGGAACTTTTTAGCCAGGCAACAAAAGACAGAAGCAAATGGTCAGATTTTAAGTTGGAAGGAGGTGTCAGTAGGATCTCTGCTGGGATCTAATCCACTCAGTGCATTAACGATGAACAGGAGATAAGGTGAAGTAATAATTTACACAAAATTTTTCAAGGTGCATAAATCTAAATTGGAGTCCCTAGAAGAGCTGTAGAAGACTTCTGCAGTACTTAACTGGATAATACAGGGGTAGGTGAATTTAGCGATGTCACGTGCCCAGTAATGTGTAGTGCAGGACAGGGATGAGGGGAGCAAATCTGCCCGTATGTAGCGTGTGAAGAGTTCTTGTGCACAATGAACTGTTGCCACCTGGAAAAAAGATCCTGGAGGCATTGTGCGTGATACTGTGAAAATATCAATAAGGAGTGATCCAGAGGGTGAATGTGGTGTCCTGAATTGGAACAGAACAGGAAACCTGGTTATGTTATTGTGACCATCTTCTATCTTGAGTATTATGTGCTCTTGTTGTCCATACCTGTCCTCGTCTACTCCTTCTCCCCAGCTGAAAAAATAAGTAAATAAATACTAAACTAATAAGAGGGAAAGTACGGCTTCTGTACAAGAAAAGAATAAATAAATCTGGACCTGACTGATGGTCCACCTAGCTTGGTGTCCAGTCTTCAATAATGACCATTAATTGCTGGCTAAGGGAGAGTACGGGAACTGGGTAAGCTTATAGGGTGATCTCTATGCTTTCTCTGATTCCAGTGAAGCTTATTTTGTCTGAGTGATCCCTTAGCCTCTAATCATCTGGATTTCAGTGACTTAGCCAGATGTATATGTGTTTACTAACCCTTAATAGCTAGTTTCCGAAAGTCTCTAGTCTCCTTTTGTGGAGCTGTGTAAGTTTTTTGCATCCAGAGCACCTTGTGGCAGCTTACATATGTGTTATGTGACAAACCACCTCCTTTGGTTTGTTTTGGCTTTAACTCTTCAGCCTGAAAAACAGAAATAACTGCAGAGAATATTAAAAAAAAAAAAGTGTATGCATTCATAAATGGCACAGAAAAACAGACTATGGAAGGTCTTGTGTCAAAATCTGACTGAGGTGTTCCAGTGAAGTATCAGGTGCCTTATTTAAAAAAAAAAAAAAATCAAAAAAAAATCATCCATTGAAAAAAATCAGTCCTATAAATCATTGCAATGAGATTAGGTGGAAAACAAAACTATAAATGGGTTTGAAAAGGGATTAAATATATTAATAAAAGATCTCCTGATATTGATTGAATGTGGCAGTCCAGTTACATCCTTTAGCACAGGAAATGTCAGAAAATGAGAAACAAAATAGTGTTAAGTAAACTGTAATAAAATTAGCTGCTCATAAAAAAAAAAAAGTTGAGATTTCATATGGTCTTTCCTTGCATATTAAAATAAATACAACTTTTAGCTATATGTTTATTGAAACTAAAATGCCAAAAGGTAACAGAAGTAAATTTGTGCCTCTACGTCTAATGATCTATGATAGGGGAGAGAGTGTAACTTGATTTTTAGTAAAATGTCAAGTAATTTTGAAGAGCGCTGAAGCTGTTATGAGTTTCAGCAGGGATTACAGGACTAGTTTGTCTGGTCTTATAGGGTGAATTTCATTTCCACTTTGCCTCTATGAATAAGATTAAAATAACGTATGGAAATACCACTGTTAGAATTATTTGATACTCTTTCTCGCATGTGTTTTCAATCACCAACTAAATGCTTAAAATAGTTCCAGAGGACTAAAAACAAGCTTTTGTCAGACACAGTTTATAAAATAGTTTCAACAATTTAAAATGGAAACAGCTTAAAAGGGATTATTATAGGTAAGCCTAAAAACTGCCCTCAATAAAGATTAGGCCATGGCAGAATTCCTGCTGTTGCTCGATAGTGGAGTTAATTCCACCTTTTTTCTTGAGCTGAATATGGGCAGCTGTTCATATTTAGGTAACCTTTAAAACCTAAAAGGAACTGCACGTGTTGTTTGCAGGTATCCTGATAGCCACTCGCCGATCCTTCCTTCAGAACAGGTCATCACAAACGCGTTGTAAACGTAAAACCTTCCCTGCTGAGGAAAAGCAGCAATTGTTCTGCCGCCAGGATAGCAAGGCAAGCAAATGCTGCCTCCTGACCAATTTCATATCTGTTGGATTAGACACAACTTTGAGAGTTATTTTAGCACTCAACAGGCAACTGGTACAGTGTCTGAAATAGGAGTTGGATTCAGAAAATGGGTAAAACCCATTAGTGCTAACATTGCTGATACTGTGCCCTTGAAATGGCTCACTGCAAGTTGAGTTTTGTCTGAGTTTGTGGCAAATCTGCCCTTTCTGGTTTGCTTCCGTTCTACGCGTGTGCACATTTATGGGTGTGGATTAATTATTTGATAATAGCACTATTTGATAGAGCACTAGCCTGCTCTGTCTTGTGTCTGCTTACCTTTGGAGATAGAAGCAGTATAGTATATCCTTAAAGCATTACGCAGCATGGGACAAAAGCTGCTTCTTTTTGGTCGCTGTTACGATAAGCGTGGGTGCAAGTTTGGTCTCAGTGGGCTGGTTGTGGAACATAATTACTACTGAACCTGAAGGCAGGGAGTAAAGCACCAGGATACCTTTTTGGTGGTCGGTGAAGTTGGTACGACTCTCTCTGTTGCAAATCTTCACCTCCCTCAAAACATCACTAACAAATACATCACCAAACTAGTGTCCCAGTCAAGCTGTCTACTAGCAATGCTTTGCTATCTAAAAAAGATGGATTATAAGAAGAAAAAAGCATTCATTTATAACTTCTCTCTTTTTTTAACTCTGAAAAGTTTATTGAAAAAGATACCAAGTTTTAAAAAAAATTAGTTACTGAAACCTGGAATCCTTGAATGACTTTGGAGTAGTTCATTTGCAGATTGACTTATCTGCCAGCAAGCTCAACCTATTTGTCATGCATTGATCCAGTCTATTAGAGAAGGTCACTTTCTCATTATTCCCTGAATTGGATCTTAAGATCCCAAACTGCCCAACTTAGGCAAGGACTTCGATTAAGTAACCAGCCCAGAGTGACACCACCACCCCATGCCTTGTTTCTTCCATGCTTTATCCTTCAGTAGCACCACATGCCCAACAACCTTAGGTTTTCAGCAGAACTCTTGGGCCTGTTTATTGGACAGTCAGCAGTTGAGCTATAAAAAAAAAAGTAATAGATTTCGGAGGAAAAATAAATGCCTTAAGGGACACGTGAAAGCGGTGTGCATTTTTCATGTTTAATTTTGTGCGAGAGAGTGAGTGAACCAGAGCTGTTTTGTTGTTGGCGCTTAGTGAGAAGTTCTTTAAAAAAAGAAAAAAAAAAATCAAATGGTGGCCTCATTGAGGAGGAAAACTTGTAGAAGTGCCTGTGCAATGATTTAAAATCATACAGAAGCCTGGTATTTTTATTTTTTTTTATTTTCTTTAAATTCAGTGCTCTATTCACTTTCACTGAGGAGGTTTTCTGTTTCTGAGATAGTGATGCAGTGGGCCACTCCCTCAGCTGCTGTAAATCAGTGCGGTGTCAATGCAGCCAGCGCACGGGGCCAGCCTGGGTCTTAGGTGAGAATTTGGGCAGCTGTCTGTCTGCTCTGACTAGTTTCTCTATTTGCTGAGGTTTACAGAGCGTTATATAGGCCAGTACATCAAGACAAATTCTGTTTGGTGTCTGGTTTACCCTTCTGGCTTCTCGGCTGCTCAGTCTTATTGAGAAAAACTGACCTCCTCAAAAATTGTCACCGAACAGTGCTATGATGATGTTAGGGCTTTGAAATGCTTCATGTTCTTCCCTGATACTAAGGTTCCATCAAAGTGCCAAAAATACCGACGGAAGGAATTGATAACGCGTTGTGTGCATCACAGAAAGGACTTGGCCATGGAAAACATTGCTTTCACTTTAATGTTGATGTTTTGGGTTTATTGTCAGTTGTCTTAGTGACCATCTTTAGTAGTCTTGGTTGATAAGCCCAAGAGGGGTGCATTTGAAGAAAATGAAGATCTTCCTCTTTTTCCTTTCTTCTTCCCTCGCCCCATCCGTGCTACATGTGCTTTGGGGTCAGTTTTGTCATTTTAGCCATAGTTTGTGGTTTTTGTCCTTCAAAAGCATCAAATTTGCTTCCCCTTGGGAAAATGAAAATATTGAAAGTAAGCAAGCTTTGACTGCAGTCACAAGATAAGAAGAGACTTACTGGGTCAGTATTGTCCAATGGCATTTAATACTTGACTAGATTGCTTACGGGGCGTAGGAGCTAAGTTTAGTTACTGGTGCTGTGTTGAGCGTCCTCAGGCTTCAAGGGGGAAGGGGAAAGCATGTAAAAATCTCACAGCGTCATTCTTTGCCTTACTTGCAGAGCTCTTGTTCTGAAGTACCTGGTTAGTGTAACGTATAATATTTTATTGAAACTGTAATGAGTCCTGGACTGAGAAGAGAGGACGGTAACTTCATAATATGGTCACTTTTGGGTGTAGGATGATTTGAGGATAGGCTTATTAAATGTAATTTCATTAGGAAGATTATTGGAGCTTCATATTGGGATTGACTCCCATAAAAAATGGCCATTACCATATTTTAAAAGTCCTGTAAGGAACACAGAAAATGGACATAAGAGGCCTTTGTATGAGAATCAGTTTTATCCGATGCTTATTTTTGTTGGTGTGCATTCATATACTTACTTAAATATTTTTGACGCATTTGTCTGTTGCATAAGTTCTTAGTGCAAATTTTTATTTGCTATTAAATTTTATTACAAAAATCTTTTGACTATAGTAGTACTGTATTAGGAACACAGGCTCTATTTCACTTCCTGCGTGACGTTGCTTTATTACAAAGAAACTTTTTGTGGAGAAAATGGTTCTGTCTGTCTTGCTTCAGGTAGCTACAATTACTGGAGAGTTAACGTGGCCATGTGCTCCTAGAAAGTTCGTAAGGCAGGGAAAAAAGCTTGGCACTTCTTTAGCTAAAAAGCTTGTGTTGGGATGAGGCCAAACTAAACACCGGTGCCTCTCCGGGTTTATGATTTGCATCTCTCTCTTCAGCTGCTGGGGTTCCTTGGGATCCCTGTCATGCTCAGGCTCTGCCTGCAGGCACTATGGATCCCGTTATCCGATAGAACAAATACATGGAGTGCATCTGGGGAGAAATAAAACTTCTCTTCTTTGACTTTTTTAAGAGAAAAATTTAATGCGTCTCCCTTGACAAACAGTTCCTGTAGGTGAGTGATTACTGTTTTCCATGAGGGGAAATGGTGAAAAATGTGTGGGTGAATCCACACGTTTTTCCATTACGCTTTAAATGTGTGCCTTCAATGTTAGATTTTAAAAGTATGTGTAAACCAACCAGCAAACCGTAAATCCTCATTAAATCTTACTGGAATTATTGAAATGCAGGTTTTTCTCGAAATCTCACTCAGGCCTTGTTTGCTTGCTTGCTTTGTTTACAAGAGTTCAGAAACATTTGTTACTCACAAAACTCCCCACCACCTCCTGTACCAGATTTTTCTCTCTTCATACATCTACATATCTATATAGATATAATTAATGGGGGTGGAAGCAATGTTCTTAAGCTTGGAAGACCCATCTTCGGTCTCTGTCCGTCAGAGAGGCGGTTGCCCCTGTCCTGCAGCTGCCGGCTGCCTCCCTCCCTTCCCTGCAGCGCTGGCGTCCGTCCCCTCCGCAGCCCTGGGCTGGGCCCGTGTTCCGGGAGAGAAAGGGCAGCAAGGGCCTTTCAGGGAGCCTGTGCGGGGCCCAGGAGCATCTGCTGGTTAGAAGGAAAATACGAACTGGAAGTAAAGCACGTGTTTTAATGGTGAGGGTAATTTATTGTCCTTTGGAAGCCTTTATCGGGGGATATGCAGTAAATGCCCCTAGCTGGGGGTGCTTTGGGTTTTTTGGTTTTTTTTTTTTTTTTTTTTTTTTTTTTTTTTTTTTTAAATTCAAATTCAGCCACCTTGATAAAACTCTATTCCTGGATCTGATGGGGGGTGGTGCAGGGTGAAACCGTGGCTGTCGCTGTGTGGGGTTAAAGTTGGGCGATTCTGATTCTTCTGGCTGAACAGGAGCTGCTGCGATTCCTTCAGTCTCGGCAGAAGCAAGCGCTGATTTAGCTTTGTTCTGCTATGGCCGCGCTCCGCTCCTGATTTTTTGGGGGGAGTATAATTGAGTACCTCTGAAAAAGCCTCCCGGAGTCGCTTGCGTAGTTGTAGCTATGGCAGCCATGCTTACTTGCCTGTTGCGACTGGGAGCGGGCTTATAGCGCTGACAAGTAACATAACGTGGCCGTAGACATGGAAAACGGGTGCAGGCCGGTGTTCCGTCGGCTCTTGGGCACGGCGAGGCAGCCGCTAGTCTTTCCCTCTGTGTGCGATCTGGAAGTTAAAGCTTTTGAGGAACATATATTGCAAAGTAACCTCTAATACCGGGTGATTTACATGGTTGGCTGGGTAAGGCACAAAAGATGTGACAGTTTTTTTTGGTCTGCAAAGCCTGCAGAATAATGCATGGCTGAATAATGCACGGCTGGCCGCCGATGGCTGGTTTGGTAGGCTCCGTGTCAGGAATAGGGCTGCCCCTCGTGAGGCGACTCACCCCCACGAGCAGCACCACGGGGTTCTTGTCTTTTTGTCATGAGACATCGTGCACTTACTAATGTTTCTTTTAGGCAGCAGCTAATGGCATTACGGATATTTTGTGTCATCTCTACATCAATAATGAAATAGGGGCCACATAAAGAATTGATTTTCTTTTTTGTTAGGGGAGGGAAGCAGAAAGATAATTTAACTCCTGGCAGTAAGAGATTTCTTTTAGTAATTCCAGTTTGATGTAGATTCTAGTTGTGACCTTGAAGTCACATCTAGAAGCAAGGAGGCTAATTAGTAAAATTTCATAATTACTTTGGATGGCTCCCTAAATTATAGCCACGCAATAAAATCAATATTCCCTGGAGCAAAGCAAGTTGTACTGCAAAGACAGGTTAGGACTATACTGGTTGTATTGCTTTACTAAATAGGGTGTAATATCAGTGGTTTATTGTGTCTGGAAACTAGGTTGTTGGTAGCTTTTATTTATTTCTTGATGGGGAAGACATCTTCTGTGAGAAGAATTGTTAATTCTTTTATGTGCTATTTCCACACCTTTTCTCTTTTGGTCAGAGAAAATCAGCACTTTTGTTGGTGACAACTTTGCTGTGTCCTTTGAGAGGATCAGTGGAGTCCTTTGAGCTGCCTTCAGAAGAGGAATAATTTTAGCTTGCCTGCGCCTTTGCAGGTGACGAGGAAATGCCGTGACTTAGCAGAAATGATCCAGGTCAGGAGGATATTCAAAAGGAGATGGTGATTACATGGCACTGTAGCAAGCGTTGGGAATATTGGCCACTTGCTTACAAGGAATGGACTTTAAGCTGCAGTTTTGGTTGACAAAACTTCCCCTGAAGGCTGACAGTAAGCGTTTAATTCAGTATTCAGAATTTCAGAAGTCTGGATTTTGTATGCACGAGTTAACACGCACCTGCTGGGTTTTATTTACCCTTGGTGTTAAATATTGAAAAAAACAGTGTTGATGTGTTTATATCTAAACTTTTATTATTTTTTTTCTTTTGCACACTGTAAATATATATTCAAACATCCGTAGCAAACATGCATTTGGGGAGATGCTGTGCAAGAACTGGCTTTTGAACATATATTTGCTTTTTTTTTTTTTTTTAAAAAGAGAAACACGTTTCAGATGAAGCTTTTGCTCATCTCTAGTACTGAAGCTTTCTGTTCAAGATGCAGCATTCCTATGTAGCAAATACTTCAAAAATCTTATTGCCATTACTGTTAATCCATAGTTCTAATTCAGTTTAATCTGGATGTTGATGTTCCTAACAAATTGGATAGCAATTTGTACATAAGGATTTATAGATGTGGTCTTCACCTAAAGCTGCCCAAGATAAGCCCTTTGGACACTTTTTCTCTTCAATTTAGTAATTTTGATAAAAATCTTACGCTACGAAGGAAAGTAACACATTTATGAAATCTTTTATTTTAGGCTTCTAGGCTGAGGCAATGATCATTTATCAAATCCGCACCTGTCACATAGTAGGATTCCTACAATTGATGAAATATGAGTGTAGCTTTGTCTAGCAGGTCACTGCGGAGTGTGTGAAAGAACATGAGATGGCTAAATAAGTGTTTAAAGTCCCATTTTGTTGATGGAAAGAATGCTTTGGGTAGCATTTCCAGATTAAATACCTTGCTGCTTTGTTTTATACAGCAAGGTGATAAAGTTAAGTGAGGTTTCTCTTCCATGTTGTTTTCTGTTGCCTTGAACCGGCCAATGGGGTACTAAGAAATAAGGAAAGCCGCTTTTGGTGCGGAAAATCCCCCCATGTATCATTCATTTCAAGAGAAGTTTTTTTGGTAGGCTAAATCTTGTGTGTTGATGGAGTAGCTTAGCAGCTCCGTGTTGACTTCAGACAAGGGCTTAAACCATAAACAAACAAAGTTTATAACTGCAGAACCATGCGATCAGTATGAATGTGGTGTTTGCCTTTTACATAGCACACAATACTGTGTTTTATTCAGTATCAAAGATTCTAATTCCATGTTATGCTACAAACTGTTCCGGGGCTTCCTTGTATTGCTCAAGAGGTTCATAGAGAAACTATTTGTATGTTTACACAGACGCTGTTCACCCAGTGCTTACAGGCACCAGGATAGTCCAGAAGTCAAACTTCGGTGTCCTCCTGTTTCGTTCAGCAAAGGCACATTTGGATAATGAGAAAAGCTGAAAGTGCTAATGCTGTGGCTGCATATTGAGCACCCATCCCAGTTCAGGGCATCATCTCTATGTAGCAAATTCTTCAAATGTGTGCCCAAACTCATTTGAGTCCATGGCATGTAGACACACGCTTAACTGGACTCAAGGACTTCCTGGTGCCTGGCCTAAACCCGTAGCAGAGCCCAACCTACCGGAGCAGAGTTGGTTACAGACGCGTCTTACTGAGCCAGCAGTGCTGACAGGGCTTACGAAAGACTCGCTTTGCTGTTGGTACACCATACATTGAGATAATCCGCTGTGATTATAAAGTGAGTTATCCAGTTCTAAAAAAAACAAACCCATGAACTCTCTTCAGTCTTTCATCAAATATTATTTTGCTGATGCTGACAGAAATGAAAGGCAGGCATGCTCCAAACACACTCACCCTCTTTTAAATTTGTGATGATGAAAACTCCTATCCTTCCCCATTGACACAAAGACCAGGCATGCTTTTTGCCTGCAGACTTGCTGAGTTGACAGTCTCTGTCGCTCAGTCTGCGCTATCAGCCCATCATCTGGTCATATTTTTATTCCGTTGGCAAATCTGCACCATCTACATAGTTGATGGAAAAAGTCCAGTTTTTGTTTCTACTGGCACTTCATCTTCCTGTGATATGTTTGTGTTTATGATCATTCAACAGAATACAAGAAATTAAAAGTCTGTGTGCATGACAAGGGGACGCGCGCTCGTGGCGTTGGGATATTAACCTTTGCAAGCACACAGGGACTGGAACTTCAACATATATGCCTGTTTATTGGTCGGTCTACATATACTGAAATCCTAAAAATGATAAATTTTCTAGGATGTTTTTTTTGCCGTTGCATACACGGGTAAAGACTTCCACAGAGCAAGATCTTTGCAGCTCACATCTTCTCGTGCAGGAGTCTCCTGTGGCAGGAGAGAGGAGCAGGGGCAGGCGGGAAGGGATCCTTGCTGTCGCTGCCTCCATCTCGTAGGGAATTCAGCTGGAGGGGGGGGAAAAGGATGAGTCATCCATCAGCTTATTGTAAGACAGTGTAGACAGCTGTAAATATATCCTGTCTGGAGATTGGATTCCAGTAATCAGCACAAAATAACCGTTGACATCACATGGGGTAACTCTGAGCCTGTCTCGCTGGAAAGAACCTGGGGGAGGGAAGGGATTAATGGTGCCAAAATAGCAAGAGGTAGGAACTCCTCCTTGTGTAGACTCTGCGTGTGTTCCGGTGGTGTTTGTTGCCTTCACAAACTGCATGGAAACTATTAACTTGTAGACTGTTGCTCTGGGCTAGTACCTTAATATGGCTTTCTTTTAAAAAATAATAATAAAACTCTAAACATGAGGGAACGGCAGTTTCTGTGCCTGGGGCTAAACTTGTGGCCTAGGGAATGGGTTTCTCATGGTGCATTTCTCAATTGGAGACAACTTGGGCTGAAATCTTGAATGTAGCTTGCAGAAATATTTGAGAAGCATGTGGCCAAAATAGGATGTGTATTTAATTTTTTATGAGCATGGCTTTTGTATTTCTGTGGTTAATGTCTTCTTTTGAACTTTGAAATAACTGGAAGTGTGTGAAGTGAAGCAGTTTCCCCTGCATACCTTGTGTTTGGTTATTGGGAGGGCTTAAATCTACCCGGGTGTTACAGCAACATACCTGCTTCCAAAGGCAGAGTAGAAACATGGCCAAAAGCAAGGAGTAGCATGAAGGTTTGATGTTGCTTTCTGTCTGGCTGCACAACAGCCAGACAAACAACAAATATCCAGGGTAGGCGGGAAGAAGAAGAGATTGCATTCTCACAGTGTACCTATGGCCAGCTGGAGCTTTCCTTCAGGAATAGTATTTTAGCAGTATGAGTTTGTTAAAGCCCCTTTTTCTTTCTGAAGCTGCTAGTGTGGTTAGGATCACTCCATAATAACCCTTCCCAAAACAGCAGTTACAATTGATATATTTTTTTTATCCAATATTATGAATTTTATAACCTGTTAAGTATGTGCACAGAGTAAATTAGGGATTTTGCATTCATTTGAAAAAGACTGATTTGTAATGCCTCATGCAAATCATCTCTTTAGCTAAAAGCCCCAGAGAGCGTACGTATACTTTGTTTTCATGCCTTTATCAAATGGATCTGTAGGTTGGAAGCAGCAGGTTACTTCTCTGCTTGGCATATGGAAATGAGATTCAAGAAATCACATCTAGATTTGCTGCTTTGAAATGGAAGCAGAGATGATGTTTTTATACGGGTCTCTGATAGTCTTGCTGCTACAAGAGACAGGAATGACGTGCATGATATTAAAATAACAAAACCACCAAATCCTCTTTTTTCCTTTCAAACTAGCTGTATGTAGTCCATGTTCAAAGAGTTGTTGCTTCTGTCAAAAACTTCTCAAATTAACATAAAAGTCTATAATTCTGCTAAACAAATGTTTAAAATGCTCACATCAAATGTAGGTGCAGCAAGAACCGCACATGCGAGTCTGGAAGCGGGTAGCCTGAAAATCCTGCCTGGCTCGTGGCTCCCGAGGTTCCTGTGCCTTCACGAGCCCCGGAGCTCGGTGTACATGTCCTGAGAGTCCTGGGCTCCGAGGACTGCGTGTGGTTCCAGGCAAGCAGGAAACTGAGGTCCTAGACTGGGGTTTTAAGATGCTTAATGTCCTGGAAATGATTAGTGTCTCTGTGGGAGCATATATGAGTTAAACAGTGCTACTGTGAGGTTTTTCTCCTTGTTTTCCTCCAAGTTTTTGGAACTTTAATATCATACAATGCAATTTTAGGTATTACAGCATGTGTGTTGCTCCTTGAAGCAGGAGCAGGTCTGAAGCAGCCCTGCCGTACGTGCTGTTGCTGGGGACAAAGTCCAGGTAACTGCAGCCAGCGCAATGCTCCTAATAAAGAACAGGACTGCAACCCGCCAGAGCATCAATCCTCTCTCGTACGTAAAGTACAAATAACGAAAAGTTTCCTCTTCTGACTCATGACTGAGTATTTTTCATGCATCAGAAATGTAAAAAGGAGAGGAGGGTGGTGACTGTGTGTGGTCTGAGGAAAGAGATTCACCAGCTTAATATTGAAAGATGTGTGTTAACTGCTGAATCATCGTCTTGGGGATCCTTTGAACTGTAATGTAGCTGACAAGAAGCGAACATACTTTTTCTGTACAGTGTAGCATAAATATGGTATCTTTCTCTAAGGGCTAACTATTTAACATGAATTTTGTTATTTGCTTTTAAAAATTATTTAGAAGTTTATAAATAAACAGTGCCTACCAGTTATTTCTTGGAATTAGCTTGTGAAAAGTGCATGCTTTTTCCCAGAGGGAACGAGCACTTTGAAGTTTATTCTTTCTGCAACTACCTAATTTTTTTTCGGATGACTTGAAAGTCTGCCAGCTTCTCTGCTGATTCAGAACAAGCTGATAGTGTTCTCAGTCTCTGCTGCAGAGATATCTGTGTCTTTGGTGACTGGCTTGAATGAATTAATGCAATGTTTATGGGATAGAGTCTGTGAAGCCGGCGCAGAATAATTTTGAGAGAGCAGCAGTCTCTCTTTTCCTGTAAAATCAAACAAACAAAACAGAAGTATATTTCATATACTTCTAATTATGAAATTTCAGTGGGGCATGTGGCGAGTGTTATTGCTTAGAAAGTTCATAACCGGGTGGAGATCAAGAGTTTAGTATTTCTTAGGGTTTTCCAGTAATTCATACATCAGCTTGAGCTGTCAGCGCAACAAGTGGTGTCGTGGTGTGTGCTGCTTGTGGCTGTTGAGGGAATCTGTATTCTTCTGTCAAGGTCTCATTTTATTTTGGAAAAAGCTTTGACTTGAATGCTATTAAGTTTATTGAAGATTATGGGGATATGCAAAAAGTTATTGTAAACAATTTTATGCAATTTGAAACATTCAATTATTTTTTATTCTTATTTCTTTTTCTGGGCTGAGATAACTGTTGTAGTGTATTGTGGTCTACTTACTGTTCTACTTATGAGTTGCAGTCAAAAGCAGAATTCGTGTGGTTTCGATTCGTAGTGGTGTAATGTGGGAGGTAATCCTGCCGTCAGTAGGATTTGCAGTGAGTGCTGTGGGCTTCGTTGAAAGCTGCTGCCATTAGTTACTTCGCCAGCTCTGGGCCTGGCAGCTCCGCTTCCTTGAGGGCACGCTGCCCTTTTTCTTAATGTTTCCAACCCCTTGAGCTTTTAGTTTCAGCTGATGTGTTGTCGCTCCAAGTATTTGGAGTATTAGTTATATTCAAGCTCTCCAGGTGTGTTGCCATAACTGTGGATAACTTTCATCCTTCTGGTAACCAAGGAAACAAGTTCAGAAACTTGAAATTCTGTCATCCTGCAATTTAAAGAGAAATTATAAGATCAGGATTTACAGGATGTTTTTTGAAACGTTTGTTTCTGCATTATTTCTCCTTTATTAAAAACCAATTTATTGCCGTAAGATTTTAATTGACAGCATCATATTTAATTGTTGTAGATTTTGAAACTTATGATTAGACAGCTTGCATTAAAATGCCTAGTGTTTAATTTGATGTCAGTGTGCAATTGTGTCCATGTAAGGTAGGTGGTACATATTTAGTATTGGATTTGGATTTTTAGTATTGCAAAATAATGTTTGCCTCAACAGTAGAGCTATGCCCTACAAAATACTTTTCTATAGATAGATGACACAGAGTGACAGAGATTTTGCAAAATTTGTTATCCTTTTTTTTTTATCGACATACAACCCTTAACATTGTATGAACGTAGTCTGATAATGATTTGGGATTCCTCTGCAGCGAGTTTGAGGAAAGAAATAAAGTCAGTCAGATGAAGAAGCCGGTGCAGTCTGTGTGGAGATGTGCTGGTTTCCAGGGCGGGTGGTGATCTTGGAGACTGGCTCCATCCCTGGCTAGTCGTGATCCAAGATGGTGCAAGCCCGTTGGCATACGTTTGCAGACTATCAGATTTTTGTCTTAAAATCATGGGACTGTGAGTATCAGGAGAAGGAATCCACTCCAGGCCACATGTGTATCTGTGGATAGCGGTCCTCAGGAAGACAGTCTCGGAGAATAAATCTGTTTTTTTATGAGCGAGCACCTGTTGCTTTTCGCGGAAGCGATAATCCTGGAGCAGCTGCTGGTTAGGACGAGTAGTATCAGCTCGCGGGCCCCGCTGTTAGCACAACGGGTTTAAGACCCCGTGTGTGAGCTCACTGATCTGCTTTACGATAAACGCAGGCGGTACTTGGACTGCGAGGACTGGCAAATGGAAAGTTACAGAAGGCTCCTTGTTGCAGCTCGGCCTAAGTTTTGTTTGTCTCTTCGAGAGACAGCATTAGTCATCTCCAAGCGTTAGATGCCATGGGTCCATGCTTGCTTTTCTTTGACGCTGCAGGGCATCTCGCCCACGCTGCCCTAGGCACTGCCTACTCCTGTCTTATCCCTTCCAGCCTCTCTAGAGGACAGAAAGCCCCACAGTGCTTTAAAGTGGATAAATGTGTGTATTCCCCTTTCTTGACTCTGATTTTTAAAACATCACAGCATAGAAAATTGCCAAAGTGTGAAGGGCTTCATGTTGCAAGTTGTGTGGCTTCCCTCGTGGGCTGAACTGGCACCGGCAGGAAGACAGGACTTCAGGAGGTCCTGATTTAACAGGGCCTTGGAAGCTGCTGGCACTAAGCCCTTTAAGACCTATTTTTAGGCTAGAAATACTGAGGAACTAGTGACACTGTAGTCCTTTGGGGTCAGTCTTTTCCTATCTTTTCTCTTTATGCCAGCCCAATGGCTGTTTTGTTTGCAGAATGATTGCATAAAATGAGGAAAAAACCAAACCCACAACATTTTAAGCTTTTATAAAAATCTAATAAAAGCACAGCTATTTCTGTGTAATCATAGGGAGCATGTTTCTGAAATGAGTCACGTTCTTCCTGTATCTCTTTTTTTCCTCCCCTTAAAGTGCCTGAAGATGATGTTCTGAGATGCAGTTATCCTTACAAGGGTTGTGCAACTTCTTGTTAATGTCACTTGTATAAACTCGCGTGGCTGCTCTCTTTCACTTATTTTATTTGGAAGAATCGGACCGACAAGTCCCAGGTTGGATCCACCAGCCAGGATCAACCCTGGTCAGCTTCTCCTGGTCGCCGCTCCCTAGCGGAATGCGATGGGGAAGGAGGCAGCGGGTCAGAAGGTCTCTGCTGCCGCAGTTGCCTGGGTTTCCCAGGAGCTGGTAGTCACCCACCTGCAGAGCTGTACTTAGGGGATGCTGGTCCTATAACCACAGCAACGCGGTCTGTCTCTCTTCCATTCCTACACCCGCACAGAGGTCTGAAATTCTGTGGCTTCTGTAAGCAGCAAACACGCGTATTTATGTGCAGAAAATCAAAGGATGCTACTTCATAATTGACCACTGCTTTTATGTGCTTCTTGAAGAAAATTCCATATACATATCTATAATGCAAATACACAGAGTGTGTATGTGTATGTATACACGTGCACACCCTCTCAGTATCGATACCATAAAACTTAGTTAAGGCACAGGGTGAGCAGAGAGATCCTGCAGTGCCCCTAGAAGAGACACCTAATTCTTGGAAAAGTTTTCCCAGCCCTGGTGTAGCTCACAGGGAAGCAGCTCTTGTTAGTAAGAGAGCTGCGGCTTTCTCAGTCATCTAAAGGTCACAAAGGATGTCATCGTCATGTGAAAGAAGAGATTAAAAATCCCTTTACCCCCCTCCTCTCCCCACTGTGTCTGCTTCTCTTTTTTGTCTCTGTTGGTGTGTCTCTGTGTAACCAAGATCTACTTAAAATTTTTGAAAGGCAGGGAAGTTTGGGGCTGTTCTAATCAGTCAGGATACTCCTTTAATGCATCAGAAATAACCTTTTCTTACCTACATTTATTGCAGTGTTTCTTGTAAGGTAGGAGGAGGAGAAGACAAGAGGAGCAGGAGTTGCCTGTTAGACGTTACAGCCTATGGCACACAGCTCTTGAAATGACCAACTGCTTATTCATGCTTCAACTTCTTTCTCTTTAAAAGACAATGGCTTTAATTCTTTTTGTTCTGACTGTCGTTGTTAAGGTATCATTTGTCGAGGTCAAGCAAGCGTGGTACGTGCACGGGCAGAGGGTCGTGCTGGCCTGCCGCACGGTGCCTGTGGTACGCCGAGCCCTGGGCCCAGGCAAAGCGCTTGGCCAACCTGGAGCAGTTGATAAGCCTTGATAACGTAATGGACAGTGGGTCAACTTTCTGTATTTGTCAAGGCATTAGATATGTTTATGGCAGAAAATGTAATTACAGTATTTTTAGGCATGAGAAGAAATGGTGCTAGGTTGCACAGCAGGGTAAATTGGGCTTTCAGGGTGCAATTTCAAACTGATGTGTGTCTAAACTCACTATATTGCTTTGCAAATGGGGTGATCAACAATCTGTTCATTGATTTGGTTAGCAAGCATCAGGCAGTATAAATAAAACTGTAAATGCTGTTTAGATAGCTAAGGAATACGTAGCAGCTCCAGAAATGAATACACTTCATTCATATTTCCAAATGTCAGACTTCTTTTGGTTGTGTTTCACATGATGAGCTGCTGACATGCAGACTTTGTATGGCTCAGAGGAGGATCGTTTATTGATCCTCCACATTTAATGAATGTGGTGACCGTTCCACTGCAAGAACGGGGATGAGCGTTCGGGAGGAGCAGCGTGTGGCTTTCCTACAGCGTTCACAGCAGTGTTTCCTTCCATGCTGGAACACGTCAGTGATGTGGACTCAGAAGGCTCCTCCTTTTGTAAAACATGAGCTGAAAGCTGTTGCCTGCCCAGGTATATCCCAAAGGATGGGTTGTGTCCTAGCGGAGCCAAGTGCCGTAGACTCTGGAAGACACTGATGTGTCTGGAGGTGAAGAGCATTTTCCATGGGAGTTTTCTTTTGTCCAAGGTCAGTTATTACTCTGAAGAATAAGCAGAAGGTATCTAAGTACTGTGAGAAATAAATACACTGTTTCTTAGTCTAAGCTAGATGGTAATTCTCAGGTGGAAGTTTTCCATTATTCCTCCTTTCAGAAGTTCTGGGGAACCACAGTGTTTTTGTAAATTGGGATGCAACATATTTGTTGGTTTTTTCAAGATAAAACATTTATTAGAGTATCATTAGCCCCACTGATTGAAACAATACACTTTGGAATGTGCATGGATGGATAATTGTGATACTCAGATTGTATCAGCAGAAAATGAAATAAGAGTCATAGTTCAGAAAAGGGAGCACCCCTTAGACAGTACGTGGTTTTCCAGGTGTGATCTATGTGTGTCGTACTGCCCAGTACGAGAACACCTGGTCTTGACAGAGCAGATACCTCTTGTTGGACAGAGCAAGGTAGGCTGCTGGATGCATCTCCTGAGCCTGAGAAGTGATAGAATGATGAGGCTACTTTTCAGAGAGCTTTTTTTTGGGGGGGGCATTTTGGATGTTCGCCTGCAGAGAATTAAGTCTTTTTCTACTGTTGTGAAATGCAGTGGCGTTCTGCTGCTGACTTCAATAGCAGCAGATCAAGCCCCGTTGTGTTCGTAACAGCCGAAGCTCCAGTTTCTACTTCACTTCACGGTCTGGCAGCATCCCGTATGTGGTGAGCATCTGCGTGCTTTGGGTTGGAGCCACAGCAATGAGGGTTTTGTTACATCAAGTATTTTGGGAGAGGAGGATGCATGAAAGTGAAGCTTTGGGCAGTAGCTCATCACTGTTAGCATGTTTCCCATCACCCTTTGGTTGATGCTGCTGACGCAGTGAGATGTTGCCTCGTAACGAAAATGTGAGCAACTCTTTCACAATGGAAATTAAACTGTGTAGAGGACATAATTTTCTGGAGCTGTTTGTGGTCTCCTTAATGAGTGGGAGTTGGGATTTGGGTGAACTACAGAAACAGGCCTGGATGAAGTGGGACTCTTCCTGCCTCTCGTCTCTGGTAGCTTATGCTTTTGGTTTTTGCAGTCAGTTATCTCATTTGGTCTGCCACTGCAGCCAGGTTTGGAAACAAATGCTGGTTAAATTATTTAGCAGTAATAGGTCTGAAGCACTTGCATATAAATTTTACAAGAAAAATAAAGAAGTCAAATGCTATTCTAGGTGGGAAATAATACGTTGAGTAGATGATTCATAATAACATGAGCTCTTAAAACTGTCTCAGAGTTTGAGGAGGAGGTAGTTTGGAAACATAAACTCTAAAGGTCAAGTTTATTGCTTGTTAATATTTATGTTATTGATGGTAATGTATCCCATAACTGTGCTATGCAGCTAAGGCTTTTTTTCCCCAGTTAGGCAATAGGGTTTAGTATCTGAGGTATCAAAAAGCAAACCATTGAAAGTGTTCCAGGACTGGGGAGAGTCTGTCCCCACCCGATCTCCTAGTCCAGAGCTTAGTTACAGATCTCTCTTCGTGCGTGTCGAAACCTGCTGTACTTCAATTCAGCTTTTAAGCAGTCAATAAGATAGCTACATTTAAACGCTTTTAACAAAGTCAAAACAGACAAATACTGGGTTTATGGTGAAGGCTGAGCAAATTCTACCAAAAGCTGAGAAGGTACAATGGGTGATAAAACTGCCGAGTTGATTAGCAAAAGGCAAGCCAGAAAGAAAGGACCTCCACTAGCAGACCGTGGCAGGAGGTTTCTTTACAAACCTTTTAACTTGAATTGTTTTACCTGTGGGAGCCAAATTTCTTTATTTAACTTTAGCTTGTTCTGATGAAGCGAGGCGTTAAGAATGAGTGTTTCTGGGGTGCTTACTTTTAGGGTAAAGGGTTTGGGAAGATTTTTTTCCAAAAATGTTTGCAGTCTTGCACATCCTTTTCTGCAGGTGATGGTACCTATTCTAGCATGCCTGTCCAGGGGTTTTGTCCACTTAGTTTTGAAGTTAATGTTGCTAGTGGAGGGTGAATTTCTGGATTCTCTCTGAAAAGTGCCTGGATAAAGCCCTCATGCTGTTAAGTGCTGTGGGAGTTATCCTGGGACTGTAATTTGTCCCCTTGGTTTGTTTTATAGAAGACTTTTTTTCTTTCACAGGCTGCATATGTTACTGCACTCTCATACAACCCCGTACTTTGGTACTGCAATTGCCTTTTCCTGAGATAAATAGAAGAATTTTTTCTTACAAAATTTTTTCTTTTTTTAAATAGTAGTGGAGGATAAACTCTCCATGTGAGCTAATTGTGGGTATTACCATTCAGGTTAGAATATGCTATACTGCCTTTTTGCTCCTTTTAATGTTATCACTTGAGACTAGAACACGCATACAAGAGAAAAACTTGAGATCTAAGCAGGAAGAGATGATGGGGTGGTTGTATTTCTGTAGTTCTGGCAGAAAGGATGAGGATACACTGCCTGCTAAGCTATACAATGTGTGGCCATTAAGCTTTATCCAGATGTAAAGATGACAACAATGTACCTATAGTTTATTTTACTCCATTTACAGTTTGGCTCCGTGGGACTGTGCTAGCACACAGTATTTATGTGATAAAAGCAGAGCTTGGGCGGGGAGGGAGGAAAAAGGCTTTAAAAATATTTCACAGTAAGTAACAGACAAAACTTAGGAATGACTGGTGTTCACACTTGCATTCTTAGGACAGTAGTTATTTTTGAGAGCAAAGCTTCTAGTGAGGAACCAGTTAGTATTTTCATTCCTCCAGAAATAGAGGGTTTTTTTTTTCAAGCGTGATTGCCAATACTTGGGCATTAGGTATTACAGTTTATAGGGAATGTATTCTTTCCTTAATGATCTAAGTATTAAGGAGTGTCAGTTAAGTCAGAAGTGTCGGTTACCTTAGTAACTTCTTGTTTCATATTTAAACTATTATTTCCATAAATAGACTAACAAGCCAAATATAAAGGATTTGCTCCAAATACTTGAGCTTTGCAGAACTGGTGCGTGCATGTGATGAAGCAGTTGGCTGCAGTTGGTTTGTGGTGAATATTGCAGAAGACACTGCAAGTTAGGTGTTGGAGGTCACGCTCGCTAATGAGTTCAAAGCAGAGCTTTGTCATGGGATTTACTATCTGTATCATCTAGAGAGGAGGGTAGGGAGTTGTGAAAGGAAAGCAGGCTGCCTGGAGCAGTGAGGAGGTCTGGTGGTGCTGTGATGAAGTAGTAATTCATCAGCCTGGTGGCCAGCAAAGAGGGGGGGTGCGTGGGGGGAACTCGTGGCTGAAATGATGTCTGGTGGGTGGGAAGTGCAGCTTTTCCATACATTTAGAGAATAATAGAAAAAAAATTTACTTGAAAACTAACTCTTACAGTCTTAGTTAAACTCTCATTATGGCAGACCTGTCTGGAGCAGCCAGGTACATTGCTCTTCTCCGTGCCCATCTCTGCGCCGTGCGGGGCGGGGGACTCTCTCCTCACTTGCCCTGCCCGCAGAGAAGCTGTCGGCAGTAGAGGAGAGGTTTCGGTGGGGAAAGTACAGCTAAATCTCTTGTAAACAGGGAAACTACAAACACCTCTGTCATGAGGTTCTGGAGGGTAAAGCCCTACCCCGGCCTGGGAAGCGACAGCCAGGGCTGGCGGCTGGCTGGGTTATGCCGTGGGGTGGCTGCGCTGAGCAGGACGGTGTGCGGGGCTGGAGCCGTGAGGAACCGGGAGCACCCCGGCGGCCTTCACAGCGTGAGAAGGGAGCTGTTACGGACAAACCTCTTTGCTTGTTCACCTTTCTGGACAGTCTCAGTGAGCATTAAGTATTTTCCTCATGGGAAGGGATTGGCCTTGTAGATTTTGCTTTTAAAGGAATTGGAGAAATCACTTGGAGTTTATTTGCAGAGTGCAGTAAATACTACCATTGACTGACAAAAAAAGCAAGAACTGGGATGAAGTTTTCCATGGCAGCTGGGCTTTCTCTGGGGCACCTGGGTTGTGCCAGCCCCCTCAGAAAGCAGGGAGGGTCCTCTTGCCTTGACCTGTGTGGAAGGGCTGAGGAGGATGGAGGGAGCAGAGGTAGGCCTCCCCCCTCGCTCCCCTGGCAGCACGGCCCCCGGGCTGGCACGGTGGTTTTCGTGGCTGCAGGATCTGGCTGGTGGAGGGCAGGAGGCGGCGGGTACGTACTGCGCAGCCCCAGCGTGCGGTAGGACAGCAGAGGCTGGGGTGGACAACCAGGGCCCCTGCAGTGCTCCTCCAGCAGCTAGTCGGGTGCAGAAAGGCCTGGCTGACGTGGGGAAGGGTGGGCCCGGGTCCTGCCTAAGGCTGTACAAAAAGGAGGTTGAGACCGTGGAGGAGGGGCATGCATAGCTGAAGCAGAAAATGGGGGAAGGAGGAAAGAATCAATAGTTCATTAGATTTGTAGAGTAGGAGGAGAAAAAGAATCGATAGTTCATCAGGTCTGGAGACTCAGCTTGTGAGAGGTGGTCGGTTAACACAAGAATATTTCAATGGAGTGATAGTTCATGCTCCGTGCAACAGCTCATGTCAGTAAATGTAAAAGAATAAAGGAGAAGTAGAAATTGTAGTCAGCTTGCAAAGGCTACTTTAGTGGAGGGCACCTCCTTAAAGAAAGCATGTTGACAAATACGAAATAATTCTTTGAGGTTCTTTGGCCCTCCTTCACCAACACGGTCTTCACCATGAACAGCATTGCTCAAAATTTCTGCCGTGTTCAATTAGGATTTTGGTGAATGTGAGTTTTGTCTGCATGATTTGGCCTTGCGGTTTTAATAGTTTACAGCCCAGGTGAAAAGTAAATACTGTATTAGACAGATTTCAGACAGGGGTGTGAAATTTTCTACAAAATGAGCTCACTTATTTAACACATATGGGCTAGAAGTAATGCAGTCATGCAGTTTCCATGTAGAGAAATAATAGCTACTGTACTATAAAGGTGTATTTTTAGAAAGAAGGTTGCAAACATGCAATATGAGCGTGGACTGGCACTTCATAGCGGATGTGAATAGTTTAAGTGAAAAGGGTTACTTTTAGTACAAAGAAGCTATTTTCTGTGGTTTTATTAATATTAAAAGATTGTATATTGACTGGCATTTAATGCTCATGGACTCAGGGCACATGAAAGCATGCTGTATAACAGCCACATGCTCTGACTTCTCTTAGTGACGCAAGACTTCTTTCTTGCGGCTTAAATATTCCTCTGTGTTCCTCTGCTGGGTCCAGGGGAGAGCAGTCAAGTTCTCCTGTTAGCTCTGCAGTGAGTGTCCGTGAGAACTGGAGGTAATCCCTTTGCCTATGTGTGGCTCTGTAAGAAATGCAGTAGTTAACTCTCATTTCCTTTCAGATAAAATAATGCAGCTAGCCTTTTTAATGGCTACAAATTATGAGAGATTCAGAGTTCCCTGTAGCCCTCTAAGCTGATGAGTGCACTCCTGCCCTCCATGCATGAATAATGCATGACCTTGCTAGCTTTAGTAAGATACAGTTAATTCTCTTGGCCTTTAAGGGTTTTTTCCTCCCCCTATTATTACTTAGCTGCCATGCTGTTTAAAGGGAACAAATTAGCCACAAGCCTACAAATGCTGGTGAATTTAGGAGACAATTACATTATACGGATAAAGCAGCTCCAGTGTTCAAATTCTTAAGCAGAGATGTGTCTCTCTGGACTTACTAAATGTCTCTTCTGTGCCACGGACATTGTTGGTATACCAATATTTAGATAATTCTGTCTGTAGAACTTTATTAGATCCCGGTGAAACCCTCCGGGCAGAGCCTGGAAGATGCACGCGTTGGGGCAGGGGACGTGTTGGGAAACATCTGCAGCTCTTTCTACACGTGCTCCTGCTCAGGCCTGACCCTGCCAGGTAGTGTGGCACAGGGGTGCAGGCAGGGCTGCCGTTTGCAGCCCTTGTCGTGGTTGCGTTCTGTATCTCTGATACCATTTCTGAAGGTCAGAAAACTGTTAAAATGCTGATGCACCCTTCCTAGGATGACTAGGGAATAGAGACTTGCCTTTCTGTCTTTGTTTATCCGGATGGAATATTCTTTTGAATGTCTCAATTAAAGCTTAAATCTGTTCTTCTCTGCTTTACTCAGCACAGCTGTGGAGAGGTTTTTTTTGTGTGCTCTGTTAATTTTAGCAACATATTCTCTTGATGTTGAGTATCGTCCTGGTTTCAGCTGGGATAGAGTTAATTTTCTTCCTAGCAGCAGGCACAGTGCCGTGCTTTGGATTTAGGGTGAGAATACTGTTGATAACACACTGCTGACATGGTTGTAGCCAGGCGATGTCTGCACCAAGTCAAGGACTCTTCAGCTTCTCACACTGCCCCGCCACTGAAGGGCTGGGGGTGCGCTAGAAGCTGGGAGGGACACGGCCAGGACAGCTGACCAAAACTGGCCAAAGGGATGTTCCATACTATATGACGTCATGCTCAGTATATAACTGGGGGGAAGCTGCTGAGGGACTGGGACCACAGCTCGGGAACTAGCTGAGCATGAGTGGTCTGTGGGTGGTGAGCAATTGTGCTGTGCATCACTTGTTTTGTATATTTTTATCATTATTATTCTCTTCTGCCCTATTAAGCTGTCTTTACTTCAACCCACAAGTTTTACCGCTCCCCCCCTCCCCCCCAATTTTCTCCCCCATCCCACTGTTGGGGGCAAAGTGAGCAAACGGCTGTATGGTGGTTTTAGCTGCCTGCTGGGTTAAACCACGACAGGTAGGTAAGGCAAAACTTTAGAATGGCAGGGATTGATAGCGCATCTGCTAAAACAGACTGCTCTTTATACTCTGTAATTCAAATGTTTATTTTAAAAGGAAATACTTTGGTTGGCAGGCTATGAAGTGTGTGATGATAGCTGAGTAAGCCTAAGCCTGTCTGGATAGCAGGAGGTAGAGCCAGGTTGTGACATGATGTGCTTTTTCTCAAGGTGCTATATTCAACAATTTTTCAGCTGGTTAACTTGATTTGCTGACCCCCGTAAATAACTGAACCCTAACAAAATTATTTTTGATTCATGAGAAGCTGTAGCTGAACTGGAACATTAAAATTCTTTTGTAGTATCTAGTGACATTTACGTACAGTCCAAAAATAGTTGAGAATAGGTGAGATTTATTGGCGTAACATGCTAATAGCTCAGTGCTGGATCTTGGGTTTTATTCGTTATGTACTGCATTGCATCAATTTATTGTTATTACTGTTATTGGCAGGCCGGGGCGGAGGGCTGAATTCTTTGCTGGTGTGCAACAGCCCAGCTTTGGCTTGATCACAGTGCTACAACAAATGCTTAGGCAGTAAAACTAAGGAGTTTGTGCCATGTAGGCAGACCCTCTCTGTTGCATCCAATCGCTCTGAATAGTTTTCTTGCTAAGAAATGGTTCTACCTGCATCGCTGCCGCCTTCCCTTCCACTGCTGTGTGTCATTACCTCCAAAATCAAATTGCTCGTTTCCACTGTTGGCTCTCAAGAAGCATTTCTAGACATTGCTCCATGCAGAAAGGCCACGTAATGTCAGGATTGCACATGGATTTTTACTAAGAGCCCCGGATGGGGTGATTTGGCGTGGCAGGGTGCTGCACTGTCTAAAGTGCCCTGTCCTGTGTGGTGCCAGAAAGCCCTGCAGAAAGCAGGTACCATAACCAGCTGACATGGGACTGCTCTGCTGGGTTCCTTAGGTCGTTGTTTTCTAGGCTGGAAACAGTCACGCTTCTCCCAGACTCATTTCATGTTGAGCTTTAAAAATATTTATTATCTGTTTATCAGAAGCTGAGAATCATCCAGGCTCTTGTATGTTTTTCTGTATATACATGCATGCATAAATATATATATTTCAATTATAGTTATTGAATTACGTTTCTAAATGTGGTATATAATTCAGTCACTTTGTAATATTCATCACTATCACGCGAAAAGCATGTAAATGGCAAGAAATCAAGGCACTGGCTAGTTTAGTAGCTCATAGCTGCTTTATTCCTTGGCTGGCTGGCTCAGTTTATTAAGCGTTGCCATAGATAACAGGAGAAAGGGAGGCCACTTACTTTATTTCATAGCACAGGAGAAACATTGAAGACAGACATGTGGTGGAAAGTAGTAATTTCGACTGACAAAATTGTGTGTTATTTGCTATGCTTAACTTAATTGATATTTTCTTACAGAAGAAAAGTGGTATTGTTAGATAAGATTATTAATCCACAGGTGCTGCATGTTATACACTGTATTTGTCTGGTTTAAATTTTTTCAAGTTCTAACAATTGTTTAATTGTGAAGCATAAATTACGTTTCTTGTTCTTCTCCCTGATGATGTTCCACTGAATTTTGTAAAGAGTAATTACTGTCGTCCCCAGTAGAGTTGCTCTTTTACATCAATAATCATTCACAACTTGCTAGATGCCTGCAGCTACAAATCAGCCATTTAAGCAACCCTGGGAAGTGTTTTGTAATTTACTTTTCACATTATAGAGCCCATCTGGTAATGGCAGAAGCTAATAGTTACAAGCATATTATCAACTTGAAATCAAGCCATTTCTGAAATGTTGTAATTACCAGTTACTTCAGCCCCTGAGATGACTCCGAGCGCGCACACGTGTGCTGCTGTGTGCGTGTACAGGACAGGGCCTTTCTCCTCTTTCTTTTTTCCTGCATAAAAGACTTGGAGGAGGACAGAGTCTCCCGATACCGGCCTTCCCACGCTTGGGCAGCGCAGTGCCGTTTGCTGGCCGTGCCCGCCGCAGTTTGTAGCCGCAGCCTCTCCTGCGCTGGGTCGGGCATCGCTCTGTGCTGCCGGCCGGGCTGCGCTCTGTGCTGTGCCATCATCCAGCGCAGCGCTCCTGCAGCCTCACGCTTCGCAGGAAAAGGAATGGTAGCTTGAGAACTGATCTGAAGATGGGTAACGCGGACAAAATTTAAACCAAAGGCTACAGATTTGTTTAACTGACTGGGCAATTTCTGAAGGGATTTAAAGGTTCCCAAGAAAAACAGTTTATACCTTGATACCTGCAGCCTTTGAATGACCTTTTTCTCTGGAACAGGGTAGTGGCAAGCTTTAATCTGGGAGGTAGTCACTCATCCATCAGCGTAAGAGCCAGGGGAAGAGGTGGTGGAGCCGAGGGCTGGCCCTTTTCTACGCTTTCTAATACTTGTTACAAGAGAAAGAAACTTAGGCTGCTCTAAGATAAGACTCATTAATGAAATAATCTGTATGGCATTATTTACAGTAGCAAGATAGTAAACTCAATAACCCAGTCTTTTTGTTTGGTTGTTTTTAAATGGCTTCTGTTCATCTCCCGGAAGACTCAGTTGTTCTGGGCAGAATGGATTTAACATCTTTCCCACGCCCCCCCTCCCTGTTCTACAAGTATCAAATGATGGTACTCCCGTAGTCCGGCTTGGGAGGTTACTCCACAGCTCATTTCTGGTATTCGTCTTGGATCCCTTTTGTTTCCAAAGTCGTATGATTTCCAAAGCAGTTGCTCTTCATGCTGAGAGCTGTGACATTTGATTTTTGTCTGTCCCATCATCTCCTCATTACTGCTTTCATTTTAATGAGTTCTGTCGCGTGAGTTCTTTTGATCTCTCCTTCCAAGCTAAATTTAGTCAATCTTAAATCAAGCTTAAATGTTGAAGTACTGCATACAAATATTAGAACACTAGAAATGTACTAATGTAATCCATTCATATACTACAATTTAATGGTTCTGCACTAGGAAACTTGACTAGGGATTTCATTTTATGCCAAATCTGAAAAATTGAAGGCTGTTTTTCCTTCTTGTTGCAGCCTGGAAGGAGCTGGAGATATGGCTAAGCTTTGCCTTTGACTCATGCTCCGTAATTCACTGCTGAAAGACACTTTCTGTGTCCATCCCATTGACATGTTTTGCTGCTCGTTTTCAGAACAAGCCATCTGTTATGCTCTCAGTATATTTCACAGTCAGTTTTATTCATATATGCTGAAAGCTGCTGAAGGAAGAGATTTTTTTTTTCAGGCACTTAAGTATGACTAAATGGAATGAGTGACGTCTAGCTTCGCTACTCAAGACTGAATGGTTTAATAATGGAATTAGGCTGGGCACATCCGAACTGGAGCACTCCAATGTTGTTCCTGCCTGCATGATCAGTCACTGTGATTCTTTCCAGCTTGTCATGATAAACCAAACTAAGAAGAGAATATTCATCATATGAATAATTACTTTGACAGACATTTTTACTACTAACTTAGCACTAAAAATTTTGCCAGCAGTACACAGGCTAGCTCTTGGTGCTGGCAAGTGAGTAACGTCATGGCTTATTTGCAGGTAGTGCCGGCACTTGTGAGCCCTTTTTGTCTACCACAGAAGAATGCTCCAAAGGCACTCTAGTCTCCACCCCCTCCACCCCCCATATTTGGTGGTTGTGCTTCAAAGGCAAGGATGCTAACCGAGTGATGGAGCACTGTTGGTAAATAATTTACATTGTGGTTGCCATGGGTTTGTTAAAAGATAAAATATGAAGAGAGTATTCATGAGCAGTGATAGAGTGTAAGTGAAGGTGAGGCTTTATTTTAGTGCAGAGAAATGTGCAGTGACTCAAGCTGTGGTGGCACTCCTCTAAATTCTAAAGCAGAAGGCTTCCCAGGCACATGTCAGGTCTCAGTGCACCACAAATATGTTAGTTCAAAAATGGCTCGATGCGGCTGTGCAATGTGATGGACGCAGCTCCTCTCCGTCTGTATGTGCAGTAGGGCTGACTCTGTTACCCCAACCGAAGTGCTTTGGCCAATGTCGGGTAGGAAATGTGTCAAAACTAGGAATACGTCCTCTGTGACTGCCGTGTTTTCGCACGTGCTGTGGTTTGATAATCACAAAGCTCCGAGATTCTCAGTGCTACTTCAGTACACATGTAATACCCCAAATCAGATCCCTAAACACTTGCTGAAGTGTAAATAAAACAATCACTGGACCTGAGTGAACGTGGTGCTCTGGCCTGTACGTGCCTTTATGTTGTTTTCCTGATTTCTGTCACCACTCAGGAAACTGAAATGCCCCTTGGATGGGTAAATCATCCCTTGGTGGTAAGGCAAACCAGTCCATCAGTTGATGCCAGGCGAAAGCATGTACCGCTGGCTGGTACTTCTGTTTGTGTCTCTGCTGGTTTAGGAACGCGGCTCCCAGGCTGACGTCCCGTCAAAATGCTCAGCTTCTGCAGAAACTGCCATTCAGGATGCACAGTCTCAGTTGTACATAAACTATTCCTTCCTTTCTACATCTTTCTAAAAATACTGTGAAAGCATTTTACTGTGTTTATTCTTAACCTACTGTGGCCTTCCTGGAACAAAAAATTTGATGAGGAGATTGTTAACAAAGGAATGAATCACAGGCCAAAATTGGAGGCTGTATGGGGAGGAGAAGCTCTTGTGGGGGAGAAAGCGTACCTGCTGTCTGACAACAGGTCAGCTTGTCTTGAAGTCCGATTTAAAAAAAAAAAAAAACCCAAAAAAAAAAAAAAAAAAACAACCACCAAAAATTGCTGTTATTTGACAAGCTGTTTTGGAGCCAAGTGAGCTAATCTTTGCATAGCATTTTAATGCATTCCCCAAAGCTTTGTTTAACCCTTGTGCTATTTGTTCTGTTTCAGATATGTATTCCATAGTAAGGGCTAGTTTAACTTCTGTTACTATGGCCCTTAATTCTTGTAACATATAATTAATATAGAAAAAGCAATATATAATTTGCTTCTGCAGATAGACCACACTATATTTCAAAGAGGCTAGTAAAACTCGATGGTTTACCACTTAAGAACATAACTTAAATATTCAGAGTCCATGGGACTTCCCCAGCATGATTTACAGTACAACAAGAAATGGGAAGCTTAAGAAAAGGGAGGAGAGCTTGGATGGGAACACTTAAAAGTTCTTGGCAGATGCTCACTGCTAGGGAAGCTTAGTTCTTTCTCTTTCCTTCTGGGAATGAGAGATTTCAAGGAGGAAATGGCTGATCTGGGTTCCTGAGGATGCTTTCTGAAGGCAAGCTTAGAGAGCACCCTCTCCTACATCGCTGGCCATGTCCCAGTGAAAAATGTAGCACGTGCACTTAACCTGCTGAGGTTGGCTGGTGCTTTTGGGAACGGAGCCACAGCCGCCTGGCAGAGGTGGCTGGCACCGCTGCCCGATGAGGGCTCCCTGCACCGCAGAAAGCTTGTAGTTAAGCAGTAATAAATAGCCTTTTTCCGCTGGAGAGAGTGGAGTCACGTAGGTGCAACTACAAACTTATGGTCTTGTTTCTGAAAGCCAAGGTTATAGACCTTGCATAAGATGAAAAGTATTCTGTCATTTCTTGAACGGTGCAATTTTGCTCTTATCAGATGAACTTCAGGTTTTGGAAGTGATACTTTAAATTCTTGCAAATGATAGATGCAGAGGGCATCATAGCTGTTGTATTTTCAAAAAAATACTGAATTTTCATAATCATGAATTGTTTATGGCACTTGAGAATCACTATTATTTGAATTTTTGATATCTTTTTTTTTAACCTTCTTTTGAGCAGAACTTCTCAAAGACCTGGTTTAATGCTGTGGTAGGTAGAGTGTTACTGAGGCTCTGCAGGATTAAGATCCTACACTGCCTTAGGTCTGTAGAGCGCAACTTGCACAGAGCAAGAGACAGTTTTCAGGGATCCTGAAAAGAGTCGGAGGCTTCAGCCAGCTGCTGGTTTGCTTACTTTTTGTATTCCGTGTTGTTCCTTCCACTTCCCAGCTTCACGGGCTCTAGATTACTTTGTGCATACAAATATCATTAGTTTGGACATCAGTACTAAGGTTTTAGTGATGGATTGTAAATCTATTACGGATGTGTTTCATCTGTACGGCAATGGGTTTAGCTGTATAGTGGCAGTGTATTTGTGGCCCTCGTTGTTGTAATTATTATATACTCCTTCCCTGCCTGCAGTCCTGGAGTGTCTGCAAAGGAAAGCAGGAGGTGCAGGTGATGGAGGGCTCCAGGTCACTCCATCGCTAGCAGCGTGGATGTACCGAGGGAACAGCATGCAGAAGAGCCGTGCTTTTGAGTTCCTGGGGGGGTACTCTGGGTGATCACTGCTCCTCTCTCTTCATTTTCTCTTGAGCTGGGAGATGCTTGGAAGGATGAAGTCAGTCTGTTTCTTGTTGCTGTGATGCCTCAGGTCTTCATTCTCTGCTTTGGTATTGTTTGACAGCTTCTGTCTCACAACTCTGAAGAAAAGCATCTTCCCTGATGTATTAACCATGCTTTTTGAATAAGTTTTTCTGATTTTTTTTTTTTTTTTGTAAAAGGACAATAATGCAAGACAAGCGTGAAGGAGAGTAGATTTAGATTAGATATGGGGAAGAAATTCTTTGCTGTGAGGGTGGTGAGGCACTGGCACAGGTTGCCCAGAGAAGCTGTGGATGTCCCCTCCCTGGAAGTGTTCGAGGCCAGGCTGGATGGGGCTTTGGGCAACATGGTCTGGTGGAGGTTGTTCTTGCCCATGGCAGGGGGTTGGAACTAGATGAGCTTTAAGGTCCCCTCCAACCCAAACCATTCTGTGATTCTATGAAGCCTGAGCACTTTGAGTAACGGGATGCACCAGTGGATGGGTTACCCATAACTCTTAAGTTTTTTTGCTCCTGGTGCTTGACTATGGGCTTCTCTGGGGTTGTGGTTTTGCTTCTGTGTATGGTTGAATAAGACTTAAAACAAGCACAAGGTCTTGATCTCCCCTCCTGGATAGGGGAGTAAAAGGATAACCAAAGTAAACAACTAAATCATGCGATGGGTTTAGAGGATGGATTAAATTGAATGCTCCCGAAGAAGTCTGGTCTGGGTGGCTGTTCCCACCCCTACAAAGGATGACTTTGGAAAGCTATGTGTAGGTTTTTACTCAGTCATTGTTTACGTGATTAACTTAAATAAGAAATATCCAAGACATCAAAACGATATGGGCATATTCTTATGCCCAAGGGGTCAGTGTTTATCTCAAAACTGTGAGTACTTGGGGGGCAAAAAAAATCCATTTCATCCTACAGGCAGATTAACATTGCAAATAACTTGGCAACAGGGGAAAAGTGAAAGATCTGTGGATGGGGGACCCCATTTAGCAGTGTTTACCCTGGCAAAATTCCCTTTGGCTTTGCTGACAATGCTGGTGGAGTGAAAAAGGCTGAGTCAACAGGGAGCAAAAGGAATTCGGTGGGAAGTGTTCTCTTGTGCTGTGTGTAATTCTGAATGTGCTTTTATCATTTTGGGGGTTTGTACTTTGGATTAAGTACTCAGTTCAAGAATTTGATAACTTAGCATTTCATCTGTTGCACCACTGTCACTTAGATCTTAGATTAAGAAAAGCAAAATATACTGTGCCTGATGTTTACAGACCCACAGGTAGGAGGGCTTTTCATTTTTAAACCCCAGTTTGCTGAGGGACACTGTTTGCTTTGAGAGTAGGAGCACAGAAGAAAGAGGAGGAGATGGCTGATAAGAGGAAAAAATACGACAGACTTAAATGGCTTAATAATTCAGAAGATTTGGTTGAAAAGAATACAGTCATTATGGAGTTTTAGATGTATAAATAAAAATAATATATATGTTTATACATTCCACACAAGTATAAAATGGGATTGATACTTGTCTCTCATCTTCTTTCTTTTTCTTTTTGTGATCACATCAAGAAGTAGTTAAAAATTAGTGTTCAAAATATGAGGCGGATAGTAAAGGACTCTGTCCAGAATCTATTAAAACATAATGGGAATTTAGCATCAAACTGATATTCTACTAATAAGAAAAAAAAAAAACCAACACCACCCCCCCCTCCCCATTCTTCCCATTAAAGAACTTAATATGTAATTTTGCAATTGTCATGTCCTAAACTGTAAGTAAAATATCAAAGCAAAAGTTGACCAAAAATGCCATCCTTTTTGGGGGGGCTTGCAAAGGCTTTATTGTCTTCACTCAGCTCTGCTGCCTGCTTGACACTGTAATGAATCAAGTCGTTTATTGTGGTATCTAAGTATGGGCTTACATAAACTCCATTATTCTTGAAAACGCTAACCTGCATATTTACCAATGCCCAGATAAGAAAATGTATCCTCTTGTAGCTAAAACCACGTTGAAATTAGTTTATATTTTGTACTAAGAAATTATTGTACAGCTGCCCAAATTGTAGAATTCTAGAAATATTTTCTGTGCTATTAACCACAGCATTGTTCTTAATATAAGCAGAATAATATTAATTCCAGCTCATAGCTTCATCTCTTTTGTCTCTTTCCCTTTTTTTTAAAATCTGAAATCTCATCGTATTAGCTATTTTGTGTCACTAAACTCCGTGGTGTGTTATTGCCAACTAAAATAAGTAAAGTATGTGTGTAGGAAGGAGGAGAGGGTGGTTCAGATGGCTGCCTCGTATTCATACCATTTTATGTTCTCGTGTGTGTTGTATTTTTATATATATACATACACACACATATATAGTAGTGAGCTGAGTGCCTCCAGCTACTACCTGACTCTCTTCAGGAATCTGAAAACACAAACACGTAAACATTGTTATAAGGATGTTAGTACATATTCAATTTCTTTCATTCTATTTCTTTATTGGAAGTCAGTTGTATTAGTGGTTTGATGGGATTCCCTTTCCTACAGGAATAAGGTGTGCAAGCAAATTAAAGAGGTCAGTGAATTGCTCGGCTTTCCTTTGTTGTTCCCAGATGCAATTTTTTAATTGCCAGCCATACAGATTGACTTTAGGATCTGAAAATCTAGATAAATCTTTGTTGGTAATAGCTTTTCTGCAGGCCAAATGGTGCTTTCATGTACCCTTGTGCAACTGCGTTAGCCAGCTGGCAGCTGGGGGTGGAGAGACCTGGAAGAGGCTGTTTATGGCCAAAACGTATTTGATAATGAATCGGTAAGAAGCAATAAACCCAAACCCTTTGTGGTGTTTTATAGTTCCTTCCAGAGTGCAGCCACACTGCTTGGTGGTTCAGCTGCGCTTGGATTTCTCCTCATCTTGTTTGACATCAATGATGTCCAGTGCAGGTGGCGGTCATAAAACCGCGAGTGGATTACGCAAAGCATGAGGTCAGAAGGACAAAGCGTGAAGCTGGGAGGTGTGTGAGGAGCAGAGGGCTGGAATAAAACTCCCTTGGTTGCTTCTTGCTGTCCTCTCCTTTGTGTCTGAATTCATTGGAACAGCAAGCAAGCGCCATGGGGGAAAAGTCGTCATGTGTAGTTTGAGAGACCCAGAGAAAACGTGTTAGCTGGATCTGGTGAGCTGGAGGAGGACAGGGAAGAAGCCAGGACTGGTATGCTGCTGCAGACCTAGTTCTCCAAATATATTAAGCAATGTTGTGAAGAGTAGGATGATGCCATCTCCCCATTCAGCCATCCAGGTCAAAGACAACAGCTCAGAGAGGTCTCCTGCTGTCTGTGTATCCAGTAGGACCAAGTACAGGAAAGTTTTGCCCAGTGATGCTGCTCTGGAGGTGAAGAAATTCAGTATGAGCAGAACTTGAATTAGCTATGAGATTCTAGTAATCCCGTGTGAAATTCCAGCTTTTTTATTTGTGAATTTTAATGTTTGTCATCATGTTGGATCCCCCGCTACGCACCAGGAACAGAAGAGTCACTTTAGTTGCAAACCACTCTCCCTAGCCCACCCACCCCTCACCTCTCCCTTCCCATCAGTGGGGTTTATGCTGGTGCATCAGAGGCTCAGGGTATGATGACACATCCCATACAGTGGCTGTAGGAATTGCGTAATATGGGAATAATTTCTGCACTCTATTTCTCACAAAATGACCAGACCATTTGTAAGACAACGTGCCAGGAGTGCTGGTTGTAGGTGGTGGTGCAGCAGTGTGAAATTTCAGGCAGAGCTTTGCCAGGGTTGAAAGATGGTAACAGGAGCTTGTGATGAGAAGAGCTGAGCAATGGTGAGTCAAGGCAGCCCTGTGTGCTCTACCTGTGATATGAGAGTGCGTTTGTGTTCAAAATGGATGCTTTAGAAATGTCTTCAGGGAGCATCAGCTGTGTTTGCATACCAGGTACGATGACGAATGCTAAATTCGGTATGAAAATAATTCAGATTGTCTCCAGTACCCATTTTCTGCCGATAAAGATTATGGTACTTAAGAAAAAAAAAATTACTTTCAAGAAATCAAAAACACAAATGGTACTAAACTGACAGGATCAAATTCATTATATTGAGCCAAATCGCAACTTCATTGCTCTAGCTTTATTCCAATGTAATTCTATTAATATCAAAACTAGAGTAACAAAGTGATGAGTCAGGTCTGTTGTTTGCACGTCTCCCCTAGAGATCGTTAGCTTGTATACAATTGCATTAAAGTTTAGATGACACGCTGCTACTATTTTTTTGCTTGGTTTGAGGAAATTTGCATATATTGGAGCCTCTGGGTAATTTAAATTGAAGGAGTTGAGGAAATGTGGTGTAACAATGATATGAGGAATGTCGTCAAATATTTATTGTCTTACACAGCTCAGCACAATTTGTTTAATTTAAGTAGGAGAGTCATCAGTTCTGTTGCCCTGTCAATATCGTGAATTTTGAAGAAAGCTGCAATGAGGTACAATGTAATGCAGAAGATGCTTTGAATCAATTTAATTGCTAACTAGCGTAAATAACTTTATTATTCAGTATAATACTAAACACCCATACAGAAAACTACTGTGATTGGTTCCAGCTGAGAATGAGTTGTAAGCAATGAAAATCTGGAATGAGCATGTGTTATTTTAGTGTAGTAGTACTTAGAATTTCTTCTGAGGCTCCAGCATGCTGGGCAAAGTACGAGAAAAGGTAACAGGGTGTACTTCATTGTCTCACACAAGGAATATGCCATACAAAATGCAGCAGGTAAGTAAAATATGCCAGTGGGAGAAGGGCAGGTGAGGCAGCCAGGCAACCAGGTACCCACCTGGTTCAGCACATAGGGCCAACATTTTGCCTTTTTGCATGCATCTCTTTGTCTCTCTCTCTCTCAAAAAAAAAACCAACCAACCAAAAAAAAAAAAAACCCAAAAAACTTGATTAGCTTAACACAAAATAAAAATGTGCTTAAGACTAGCTGTGAAAACTTACAGTTTTGGATTTTAGAATATTTTAATCAGTACGATTAGATTCCCCACCAAGAAATCTCATCACGCTGTAATAGTTAAGGCAGAAATGTGCCAATGAATTGAGGGATAGGAAGAGACTCACCTAAAATCTGTCTGATTCCACCTTCCCCAACAACAAAGGCTTGTTGACAGCCAGGAAGGTTGTTTGAGGTGTGCACTTGTGCGTGGGTGGTTTATTTGCCCGTTTCTGAAGCACCTTTCATGAAGAGAGAAAATGCAAGAAACTGTTTCATCATATTTCAGTCCTGTTGCATATTGTTTGCAGTGTGTGAATTCCTGTTGCAGTAGTCGCTGCGGTGGTTCATCCTTTGAACCTGAACTTTCCTTCAACTTTCTCAGTTATTACTTTGCCTATAAATCTGTCTGTAACCCCTGAACAACATTGTCTTTGAACTCTAGTGCATCTACTTGGTGAAATTCTCATCCAAGCTTTAATCTTCTCTCACCTTGATATATTTTAACTTCCCTATTTATAGCCTGGCACACAAGCTGAATTTAATGGTGATAAACGTGTTTCTAAGAGTAAAGGCTGTAAGGTACATATTAGAGATTAATCTAAGCCAAATCCTCATTCCCAACGTGTTAAACTTGGGAAGTTTGAGCTGGGAGGAGCTAAGGAGCCAACGGTTGTAGCTTGGGTTCATCTCTAACATCAAGCACTTCATTTTTACTTTTTGTTGTTGGTGGTGGTTTTAAAAGAGTATGTATTTATGTTAGGTGTCTTTTCTACTACAGAACGTTTAGATCATCACTGAAATAACTGTCTCAATTTACCGTCACACTGTGTTCAAGAACAAAGAGAAGAGTTGTTCTGTGGAAGTACTTGAGGGGAGGAGAACAAACAACAAATCAAGACCAGAAAGCGAATCTTTCCAGCTCATCCTTCCTATTTGCATTTTCCTGATGCGCACAGGGAATGAAATCATATGTACGCTTCCTCTTTCGGAAGGGAAGTGGACACCATTCTTGCTTGTGTTCTCTGGCAGCGTGCAAATCTATCTAGCTGTAACAAAACCTGCTTATTACAGGACTTTGCTCCTTTTTTAAAAAGCCACTCATTTGCTGGTAAAACTTATTATTATCTGGCTCTGTTTTGCAGCTTCTGAATAATGTAGAGCAGTATAATTTAGTAATCTGTAAATTGAAGAAATAGTGTGTTAAAATGTTTTCTAATATAAAAAATACTTGTGATTTTTTGTTTGTTTTGTTGTTACTGGAAATTGAATTATTATAAGATATATGTGCATTTAAACTAGCTGTTGTGATTCAGAAAATGAAGGTTTTCAGGAAAGTTTCCACAGTGAAGTTTGCTTGTAGATTTGGCCTGGGCCAGACTTTGTATGACTCCCATTCCACATATTAAATGGGCTTGATCGAGAGCCCTTTTTAGGTGGATCATAAACCCACCCTCAGGTTAAGAACTGTAGAGCAGACTGAGCTGCTCAGAAGAGGGTTTCTACAGGTATCTATGTATATGACTGTATATACAGCTTTCCTACAAATGTACACAGACAAATTGCTTTTCTAGGCGAAACACTCCTATAACCAATATGATTCAAAAAAGCGTTTAGGCATACGTTAAGTCTGCTAAATTGAAATCTTTAAGAATAAATGTTCAGCCTGCATTGAATTCATTGGGTTTAGGCGCGTGCACTGGTGCTGTGAGTCAGGACCAGTTGGCTAAGTCTCGTGAGACCACAAACACCGAAATGCAAAAAGAAATTGCAAGGAGATACGTACTTGTGTGCAAATGACAGATTCTTTATGTGAACCCCTAACAAGAGGCCACTGGCTTTGGGATTGGTTTTGGTTTGTTTTCATTCTGTTCTGCTTTTCAACTCTTTTCCTCTCAAGAAGGCACAGCTGGAGAGCATTAACTCAGAACAAATGATGCTGCAGAATATATCTGCTTGTTCATTGCTGCTTTTTCAGCTTAATTCTGCTAAATGATGCCTAATTGGAGTTTTAAATTGTGCGTAACTGCCTTTAACACTTAAAAGCCAAAGGTATCTGTAAAACACACCTCACCCCGTACAGGACATGCAGAGGGGGAGGGAGGTTTACCCCGAGCCCTGCTTCTATTCCAGCTTTCTTACCTTCCTTTCTCCCTTTAACATAATTAATGTCAAGTACCAAATTGTTGTGGGATGTGGGCTGGCTCAGATACAGGGAGGTGTTTGTGTTATTTTTCTATTTTTGCTTCCCCACCCTGTCTGCTAAAAGCAAGGTGCTGATGTGGGGCAACAGAAAGCTTTATTTGTCCTAGCAGACAACTGCTGGAGACAGCGGCTGTTTATCAGCCTCCCCTGATAACAGAAAATCTCACCATCTGCCACCCGTTACGCTTTTGAAGAAGCGAGTGCGATAGCTTCCAGCTGTACGCGAACAAGCTGCACGGGTGGGAGGGCGATGTCGGAGGGGCCGAAGGAGGGTGTGCGTGTGCTCTGCCTGCGGTAACAGCATCGGGGGAGCTTGGGGCTTCGTAGCGTGCGACTTGTGCAAAGCCAGTATGAGTGTGGTAGTAGTCTGTCAGAGCTCGGCGCTCTCGCATAGATAAATGGGGGAGTTGGAGAAAAATGGCAATGCTCCTCTGAAAAAAAACACGGGCTGCCCTTTTCAATTGCAGAGTTCTTGGGAGTGGTGATTCCTCTGGATCGCCTGAGCTGTCATTGAAATGGGATGTTCTGAGATGCTTCCTCTGTACAGTGTGCTGGGTTAGGCTGCAGAGCTTAAAGGCATCTGTGGGAAAAATAGATAAGCGATTTCTTTTATCCTGTTATCCTTTGACTGAATTTTCATTGCTGTTAGGAGATTTATTAGCATTTTTTATGACTGGTCATAGCCTGTGTTCTTTAATATATTATTTGCAATTTCCTTTCTCTAGATTGTGCCATTTAAGGAACACAACTCAATTTTTCCATCAGTTGCATCAGGGAAGCCATAAATACATCACAGGGAGTGTATTTATGTACCATATTATGTGAGGGAAAGAATTTAGCCTGTACTGTGTAAAATTAAAACAATAATTAAGCTCTGGCAGAAAGGTTGGAAGGAAAACTGCTGGCTTATGTATATTTTTTTAATGTTCATTGTATGTGATAATTAATTGGTAGTTACAAATTCCTGTGTGCCCTAACTCACCCTAATGGAAACACTTAGGCCACGTTACCCTTAGCAGGTGCTTTAATACCTGGAGGAAGGGGGAAAACTCAAGAAAAAGGATAAAAACAAAGTGTGCCCCAGTCTGAAGTCGGGCGGGCACTCAGGTGCCGCTGGTGGTGGATGGAGGATTGTCCATCGGATCAGGTGAGCATCAGGGAGCAGAGTGGTGACCTGCCATGGAGAGAGCGTTCCTCTCCCGCCTGCTTCGTGGAGGCCCACCAGGGCCGGGACAGTCTGGGAGCGTCATCTCCTGTCCATATGGGATCCCCTCTCCGTGACAAAGGGTTAATCTTTTGGGGATGTCATCCCTCTGAAGGCAGTGATGAGCGTTGATCTTGGCAAAGCAGGAGATGAGAATTGAGCGGTGAAAAGCAGTGCAGGGCAGGAACCCGAGTGGTGGTGACTCACCGGTGGCAGAGGAGAGGGCAGAGAGGGGAACTGGGCAGTAGCCACCGAGTGCGTAAGAAAGCCTTATGGCCAGTTAGGATACGTGCAGAGGCACCGCGCGTTTCCCTGGTTTGCAGGACTCCTCTCTGTGCCCCAGGTATGTAGTCCTTTGGCAAGGGGTTACGTTCTTCCCTGTTGTTGAGGCGGTGCTGCTTCACCTCGCTCCTCTGCCAGGTGATGGGCGCTCTGGGGCGAGAAGGGCTTGGTGCTGCCATTGCCTGGTCATCGGCCCATTGCCTGGTCATCGGCCCATTGCCTGGTCATCAGCTGGCTCTTCCCTCCTGGCACGGCTGTCAGCACAGCCAGGTCAGGGTTGGGGAGAAGTCATCCACTTATTTTATGATGTGCAGTTGCAGCTCTGTCTCACAACACTGTATTTTTTCTTTTTTTTTTTTTTTTAAAGCTGCATTACTGCAGTTGGAAATGGTAACATGAATCACTGAATAAAGTGCTTTTTAAGAAGTTTAAGGCCAAAAATATCAAAATACAAGATAATTTGGTATCTTTAGTAGACCTATAAAATTTTTAAAATGCTTGAATTTTAATGATTCTTACAAAAACTTCCTTTGTTTTTCAACCACCTTTAATTTTGCTTTGATTGTGGTTTGTTTTTTTTTTTTCCCCAGACACATCTGATTTTACAAAATGAGATAAAATATTTTCATAGAGTAATGAAAGCCATGAACATTATGTGCTGTTAGAGCTTTAAAAATTTCTTTAAAAAATGAGTATTGTCATTTGGCAAATAACTGTTGTGTGGTAAAAGCTGCTCTTTTGTATGAGCCTTATGTAACATTGCAGTTAATAACATTTAGTGTTATTGGATGCTAAATGACTTCAGTATCTCAACTATAAAAAGCCTGTTTACAAAGATGAGGCAGTCTTGCTGGAGTGCCAGACTGTTAAATAACTACAGGTTGCCAAAACTAAATGAACTTTTCTGCCGGTAATGATGTGCAAATTGCCATCGCAGATGCATATATCAGGGAAATGCTCACAAGCACTTAGTTGTTTCTACTTACAAACATTTCTTTGCCTTTGTCCTTAAACTGTCAGTGATACCATTAGAAGGAATATGTCTAGATATAGTAGCACAACTATTTTGTGTTATTAATAGCTAAATAGCTACTAAATAGCTATTTTTTAGTTAATTTAATTTATTGACTAGCTATTTAAGCTATTTTTAAGCTATTAGCTGTTATGTTAAATAGCTGTTGAAGCTATTTTCTCCACCACTTGGTGAAATGCAGCTCTGCAGGAGAGGAGCGGCTGTTGCTGGCCCTTACCCCAGCTCCCAGGTATCCAGGGGTCGGCACGCGTGGAACTGGAGTGCAGGGACGGGGAGGCTTGTGGCGGAGCACCCTGCGCTGTGCCCTGGGGTGGGCCAGTTGTGGATACCCTTCTGAGGAGTGGAAGCAAAAGTCTGGTTTTTAGTTGTGTTTCGTTTTGTTGGTGGTTCAGTGGTTTTTTTTAATGGGCTGCCTTGTAATCTGCTGGTGCAAATTTGGGAAGCATGAGAGTTAAACTCTGGTACATAAATAAGCAATATTATTTTTTTCACTCTTTGGGTTTTTTGGGGCTTTGTTTTTCTGGGGGGTTTTTTGTGGGGTTTTTTGGTTGGTTTTTTGGTGTTTGTTTTTTGTGTTTTTTTGTTTTTGTTTTGGTTTTTTTTTTAAGCAGTTTTCTGTAATGTGATGGTTACAAGGAGCTACCTTTGGGTGAGAAGGTTTCATAGTAAACTGGAAACGAGAGGACGATTCCTTAAAGCACGTTCAGGAAGGTGATGGGAGCTGGCCCCAGCTCAGTGTGCACGTTACCCAGCGGGCTGCGGCTGCACTGTTGTTCTCCCTGAGCTCTGCTGGAGCCTGAGAGGAAGCGCTGGGTTTCCTGTGCAAAGCTTGCTCCCTTGCCCCAGAGTGTCTCGCTTTTGAATTTCTGAGCCTGGTTGGGAATTTAATACAAAGAGCCATTCTTATGAATCATGTTTGCTTTACAATTTTGCATTCCAGCTCAGCGATTTATTCCTCCTTTTTTCTAATGGCAACAACATTACTGGAGTTCACATAACTTTGGCAAAATGGCTGGTTCATGTTCTTCTGGGGGGCTTGAGTGCTCCAGTTCCATTCCGTTGTGGTTATTCTAAAAATACACCGCTTACAATGTATGTTAGGTATACTGAGTAGTGAGATGTTCTGTCAATCTGTTAATATCCCTGAATTTAAAAATTTTTTAAAGGTAAATATTTAATGCTGTGAAAGAAAGACATTTTCGGTAGCCAAACTTACAGCTAACCATGTGGCTTCAGAATACTCATCTTCCCTTCTCTTGCATTATTAGAACATTATCTTCTCAGCGTTATTTGTATGATTTCAAACAGAAATAGCATTTTGGAAATGCTGTTCTGTATGTTTTGAACATGCTGTTGAGTGTTTTGTATATGCCAAGTCTGTGTGTGTGTGTGTTAGGTGGAGTTCATAGCAATACTCAGGATGGTTGAACTTTTCCTTTCATTTCTGAAAGGACCAAGTTACTTATTTCTGATTGAATTTCCTTGAAAATCTGAGGCACCTTTGGTGTTTGCGTGTGTGTGAAAGAGTTCAGCTGTTACAGCCGATGATGAGCAACCTCTTCATAGCGGTGCGTTTCCTCGCTGGTGTGCTGTGCTGTGCTAACATCATCCCAGTTCCCTCTCCCCGGGCTCCAGTGCAGGAAGTGCCTCACAACTGGTGAATCATCAGAGCTGCGATGGGGGCACGGCAGAGCCTGGGCTTGGCACCCAGCCTGACGCCGGATATGGGCAGCCAGGCTGTACAGCAGATATGGGCACCTGATGAACCTTAAAGCATCTCTGACATTGCCACTTGCTTATGTCTAGACTGCAGCGCAGTGCCGCTCTGGCTTTGCTCTCTCCACCAGTTCCCCAGGTGGGACTTGCTGGGGCGCCTGGTGGCACCCATCCTGCCCAGGGCTGGTGTGCAGGAGAAGGGAGCACGGCTGAGTCTGTCTTCTCAGCTTCAGGGCAGGGTGCTGCTGAGGGATGTACCCAGGTTCCCGGGGTGGAGAAGCACTCCCGAATCCACAGAGCACAGGATCAAAGGTCTGCACAGTCTTCAAACGAGCTTTCTTCTGCCTCTCGCCCATGTTAATACAAATGCCTTCCCCTGGAACTCGCACAGTTTTCAGGACCTAACTTGTGCTTGAAACCCAAACTTTTTTTCCAAATGATCCTCCTTTGTAAAATATGTAGTAAAAATGTGAGATGTGATGGATGGGAGAGTGCTTCCATTAAGGTACTTGCCAAATGTTTAATAATGGTTCTGTTGCGTGAGGCTGCCCAAAAGTTGTCGGTCTTTAATTTTAAACAGTTTTACATGTATCCCATAAACTATTTTGAAAACTAAGATTATTTCTTTTCCTGAATTTAACTTTTTATCATTTAGGACTATTCACAGCTGCCAAAAGTTTTTACCTAAAATGCTATTATTGCAATTTTTCCTCAAGTCCTTACAGTCAGCACCCCAGAAAACATAACTTTTATTTAGTATTGTAGGACAGATGTGTTCTAATTTTGTTGTAGGTTTCAACTGCTGGATAGAAAGGAGAATAAAAAGAGTATAGTTAGTTTTTCATGATGCAAATACACATTCAGTATGTGTAATTTAGCAGCTGTTGCAAACACTTGGGGGCATTTAATTTAGCATTTTGAAAATTCCCTATAGAAGCGAGACAGGAGACATTCATTTAGCATTTTAAGCTTGAAAAATATTTTAACCTTTCCTGAAATGGTGTTTTGAAGTTTAGGATTAACTCTGTGCCTGGCAGCACGGATGGCTTATGTTTTCCATTTTCCTTTGTCTAGGAAAAAAAAAAGAGACTGCATGGTCAGTTAATGGCTTTAAACACTCTTAGTCTTTATTTTACATCTTCTTAATGGGACCTCAGAGATTCTGGGAAGAAACTCAGAAAATTGTTGTTTATGGTATAAGCCTTGTAAGATGTGTTGTATTCTGTGTCCTGGAACTCATAAGCTATTTTTGCTCCTACTTATTAATCCTGGTTAATGAATTTTGCAGCTTCATCCCTTAAGATTTAACATTCATAATTCTAGTATGTAAAAATAAAAACTAAGATCACTGATACATAGAAAATATACTTTATTACTGGAATGTGAGGGCTCTTATTTTTTAATAGCTGAAATTATAGATGAAGTGGATTTTGAAGGAGAAGTAGACTCCATGTGCAAGTGACTGAAGTGGTTATAAAGTTAAATAAGCTTTTTAGTCTTTCAGTGTACAACAGAATGCTGTCTAAGCTTTTTCCCTAGACACTTTTGGGAAACTCCATAGTGAACTGTGAACTATACAAATCAAATATGATGCTGAGATAAGTGATGGAAAATCCATTAAGTCAGTGATGTGTCAGGAGAGCAGACAATTACAGCATATAAAACCAATCCTTAAATTGGATATTTTGTGCTTTATAATGCTGTTTTTTCAAGTAAGTTTTAGAATAATACCAGTTACAAGATTGGTAGATTAACATGAGTTGTGTAAATCTACATGTGGCACAGAAAAGAGCACATGATAAAACCACTGAGGTACAATGTTGAGCACTTGTAAGCAATCTGTCAAGTTTCTAAAAGGTTATCACTGTAATATAGGCACATGACTTTTTTTTTTCCCCTCCATTTGAAAGTACTAGTAAGGTTTTAAAGGCTGCTACTGTTTTATCATGTAAAGAGTTTTCTGTAGTCTTTTAAGGTCTTACCCTTTTAAACTATGATGTGCAACCAAATCCATTTGGTTAAAGTTGTTCTTGAAGATAGGTGTAACTGGTTAAAGACTTTACAGCTTTATTCCAGTTCCTGCTGCAAAAAGGTTTCCACTGCAAACTCTGCAATCACAGAAGTTGTTCATGCTGCTGTTGGATAGAAATTCTATGAAGTTCCCTCACTTCATGCGAGTCTTGCAGGCTAGGATGGGATACAGGGCTGAGATGGTTTGAAGTGCTGCAGATCGCTGTGTTTGGGTCTCCATTCTTAAGTGCTATCAGCCAGGCATTTCTGACAGATAAAGTCACTTACATTAAACTAAGAGCATCTACAGATGTAGTTTGTGTATTTTGAGGGTGTTTGTGTATATATGTATATACACACACCCTGCCTTCTAGTCAGCTAAATCCTCCTCCCCAAATTTATTCATGGAGGAAAAGGTTAAATTTCCACTAGATTTTTAAGGGTGTTTGTTTAGTTTTTTTGCTTCCAATGAACTTCCTAGAAAGAAAGGCTAAGTGTTGTAGGACAAGCAGTGTTTGCTGAGAAGTTTGTTACCCTTCAGGACCATTTCCAGTTCCTGAGACACAGAAGGAACTGGTATGTAAAGGTCAAAAGTTGCCAGTGTAGTTCACGTTAACACAACATGACGAATGTTGTGTTAAAAACTGAGTAGAAGCTCTTTGTCTTGTTAGAAATCTGGAAATGTAGTAACTTCTCATGCTGCAACTTGGAAAGCCTGAAGAGTGGTTGTGGATGGTTATTTTAAACCTTACAGATAAGGAAGCTCAGTGTGAAACTTTGCAGTCACTTACTATGGGTGAAATGCATAGAATTCTGTCTTTGCTTCTATTGATTATCTTAATTGTCTCATGGTTGTCGGGTTTTTCACAATACCATTACTATCTTTATGACTGTTTAATACAATATAGAATTTATGTTAATAAATAAAACATTGCCTGTAAATGGAGATGCTGAAAAAATAACTTGTTTTCTTTCTTCTGTTTTTTTCAGCGGAACCCCTGCCTTTAATGGACTTGTGCCGAAGATCAATTCGTTTTGCTCTTGGCAGAGACCGCCTGCATGACATAGAAATTCTACCTTTGCCTCTGTCTCTGAAAAATTATTTACAGTACCAATAAGACGTCTAGAACCCTCTGGCCTCACGTTGGACTACATCAATGCAAATGGCAGACAATTGTTTACAGCGAAATATAAATCTTCGTGATGGACACTTAAGTGTTATTTAATTTTTAATATATTTTTGAACCAGTGAAAGCAGATCACTGTGGGGGACTACTAAAGAATGTGAAAACATTGATTTGATCGAGATTTGTGTATTATCTGTTGCCTGTTGTGTTTACAGTCCTGAAGGCCATTATTCTCATCTCTCAATATATTGGTTTATCTTTGTTGCCTCTGGTAAATGCCAATGGAAAATCTGACCTGCAAGATCCACTGTTATGCAAGACAGAGCATTCTTCAATGATATGGTTTATTAATTTGTTTTTCCTTTCTCTCTCCTACACTTCACCTCAACAGATAAATTAGCAAAGGAAAAATCTTGACATTAACTTTTGAAAAATATTTAAACATTGAATTTGGTATCCCGAGTTGTTGAGAATTTTGAGTGTTCAGCACTCAACATAATCAGGCCTATAATATCTAAAAGTTCTGACATTTAAAAAAGCAGATTATTGTCTAGAAGAAGAGTATGTGATTTAAAAAACACAAGAGGAAAGAAACTGGTATATGTGTCAGATCAATTTTTGGATGTGGTAACAGAAAGATGCAGTCCATTATTTTCAAGACCAAATCTAGTCCCTCCAAAGTTCTGCAGTTTATAACGAAGTGTTCATGATCCCAAGAATTTAGGATATTCATATTTTAGAAAGCTTGTCACTTTTTTATTTGAACAAATTTATAATTTTTATGTGGTATGAACTCTAAGTACTTGGTTCTCTTTTTAATGTATGTGTGGTTATAATGTTTATTTATCTGTTTAGAGTCTGTGGATTTCTCATTTAACTGTTTCCCATCTTGGGGTGACTGGTTTTTGTTGTTGGTTTGTTTTGGTTTTTTTTCCTCCTTCCAACTCCATCTGAAATGTATTAATTTTTCAGGCTCATCCCATTTTTTAAGATGCTGCTTTCTATTTGCATTTCTTAATGTTTCAAGTTATCTGCCTGATCAGTTATCTAGTTTTTAAACTGGAAGTTGTTGTTATGGCAGGATGTCAAATGTTTAGACTGAGCTGCCTTCAGCATATTTTAATGTGAATTTACTGATGAATGAGGAGAAAATTTCTAATAAAGTCTACTGTCCAAAATAAAACTCATGTCTCCTTTGATGAAGTGTTAAATAAGATAGTACTGTGTACAGAGTTGAAGTTCAGTTCCTCCTGCAGCTTTGCAAATGTTTCTGTTCAGCACTTCTTTGGAGTTGCTCCTTTGGGCTCGTGTGTGAGAGACATCGCAGGCAATGTCGTGTCCTGTTCCTGATTTACCCACTTGCTCTTAATATAACTGCACTCCTCCTTTTAACACAATTCTGGCCAGCTTCCTCTAAACAAAACCTCGGTTTTGTGCAAAGTTGCACTTAATGCTTTTGAAGTAGGTTGAAGTTTGACCGCTGTGGACTGATGATACAGGCAAAACCACTGAACCGCAGATGGTTGCCCTTCTGTCGGTCACCCTGAGGAACAGAATGACAGTTGCAGTTGGGAAAGAGCAACATGAGATAAACAAGATAGAAAAACACAAGCAAGAGTGGAAGCCACAAGGGCAAGGTAATGCAGGGCTGTCAAAAATTAAATAAGTATTTGTCTCTGGGCTTGACTGTTTTAAGTTGATGCTTGCTTCAGCATCACCTTACTTTCCAACTTGCTTTCACTTCAGGCGTACATGCTGTATTCCTTAGTCTCGCAAAGGAGAAGAAATTACAGCTGTGATCTGTATTTCTTACTTTTCCCACTTGATTTGTTTAATTTAAACCTTTTGTCTCAATAGGTACATAGGAAGAAGGAGATATAAAGGTATAACAACTCAAAAGGAAAAAATATGTCTGTGTCAAGTGATCTTTCTTAAGCAAGGTAAGCAGCTGTTGAGGTATGGCATACTAATCCTGGTAGACCTTCTTTTTCCACCATTGAAGTCAATTTTAGGTAAGCGTTTCCTAAAATTAATATTTTACTGTGTGCAACTAGACTTCATGTTCCTTTGAATAACTGCCGTGATACAATTAAGTGTTGTCTTCTCTGTTCTTTCCCCTGACCCAGGCTGACAGCTTTTTAATGTGACAGTAAAGTGGCAACTGATACCATGAGACAAATTAACAGTGCTTCTGTGTGTTAATTAACCTAATTATTTTACAGTTGAATTGGAATTTCAGTTGTTACCCTTTCTGTGATGATTCCTCTCAACCAAATGTCTTTATTTTAACTTTCAAACATTTTTTTCTAATGCTTAGCTGTTTTCCAGGAGTGCTAGTTTTACAGAATGATAGTTCTATTCTTTTACTGTTCCCTAATTGTGTGTTGTGATGCTGTGGATGGTAGATACATCCCTACATGTGGGATTAGGGCCCTGTTTTCAGGGGTCAAAGTCTTTTTGATACAGTTTTCTTGGTCCACAGAAGTCTTGTAAGGAGGATGTACCATGGAGCATAACAACAAGACTTCAGTGTTCCTGCTAACTGTCCATTTGCAAATAGTTTCTCTTCCAAGAGGTTAATTAACCTAATTATTGAGGCTAAGCAAGTAGTCAAGAGTTAACCTCCTCACAAAATGTACCCCAAAAAAAAAAAAAAAGTCTCCTCTGTTACTGAACTCTGGCCTGGGTGGTATGTTCCTCACATTGATTCTTGAGGCTCGCTTTACTGGAATGCAAGCATTGTTTACTGTGTGCTTCAGGAGTGAATTGAGCAATAATTTATAAGGTGGCGATGCACTGGCTTTTACCCAAAGCAGAGGTCAAATACTGTTATGGACGTTCTTCAACCAATGTAGTTGAAACTTCTGTCTCTCTATCCTGGAAGCCTAAATCCAGCAAGATACCTACCCAGAAGTCCACTCCCGGGCGTTATCTAACCAAGAGGATGATTGCTTTACTACAAAGCTGTACAACTTTTAGATTTGCAGCAAAATCTGTCTTGCATCTGTATTTTTAATTTCCAGCCACTTTGGGCTTTCATCACATGAAGAAACATAGACAATAGATAATGATGGTTTTCAGCTTTTGTGTCCCTGTGTCTGAGCAAAAGGAGTAGAGCTTTTCTAGACAGAATCTGGAATTGTTTCTGTGGCTGGTAAATCAAGGCTCATAGAAACTCTCTAAAAGCAAAATGCGTGAATCTTTATTGTAGTATTTAAAGGAGTACGGTACATGCCTGGGAGCTGCAACCAATTTGCAACCTTTGTGATGGGTGTGTGCTAATTAATGGGTTGCAATAGGAAGTATTTCACCTCCTGGTTGGGATTTGGATGTATAATATGGCCCCTTCCTAGGGGAGGTACTGAAGATGAAGAATCCCTTCTGTTAAAACTGTGGTTAAGACTTGTGGATGCATGTATCATAGCTTCTCTTCATATTTGTCTCAGTATTGCCATTCTCCATCCTTCTGCAATTCTTGTGAGGGAGAGGGCTTGATTTATCCACCTAGAGGTGCTGCTTTTGTGATCAGTTCACAAGCGCTATAAACTCAGTAGCACGCTTAGCTTTGACTTACTAAAGCTGTAATTTTATAACACCTAAATTTGGGGTCAAATTTGAGAAACCATTGTCCTTTGGCATAGCAGCTCTCACACGGATGTACCTCTTACCAGGCTGAAAAAGTCAGCGCTATGAAGGCTTTATTTCTGCTTCAGACCAGACCAAGGGAAATGTATTGGAATGTCTGCTTTCTCATCCGGAGGTAATGTAGTACAACCTGTAGAGAAGTTGTGAAGTCTTATTTTAGACTTTGCGTGTAGTCTTTCTGGTGTTCAAGTTTTTATCTCAACAGATTGACTGAAGCTGTTCCTCTTGAGGTAGGATATAACTTTGCAAGTTTCTCAGTGTTAACTTGAAGCTGGGAAAAAGTGTTACAGAAACAGATATGTACGAATCATTTGAGTGTTTCTGATAGTTACAAAAGAGCAGCAAGCCAGAAATGCTATAAAATTTCCTTCTCATCTCCATTACAGTTGTTATTGTTAAACTACAACCATATGTTCTCACGTCAGTCAGCGGCAGGCACTACACAGCAAGCTTTGCATCAGATCCAGCAGTACTCGTTCAGGTACAATTCCCACTGACATCAGCGGGAGATCTGCCTGAGTCAGCACTGCTGCTTTTGGTTCCCATGTAAAGATCTCCAAACATTTCCAATACACTGTATCGAGCGATACTTTATTATATGTAAGCAATGTCAAGCAGATGGTTTCTGCAGCAGTTTTTCTAATTTGGCAAAACATGCTGGCAAGTGTAGTTAGGTAAATGTTGTGAGAAAGTTGAATGAAAAAATGTGTCTAGTTGAGGCTGGGAGCGATATTCAAAGGGGAAGCTAGACGTTTTGGCTCCTTGCTGATGATTTTCAAAAGCTTTTTAGTTTATAAACCTTTAAAATCTCGCAGTAGTATTTATTCTGTATACTTAAAGGAATGTAGGATCTTTATCCATTCCTGTTTATCTCACAAAAGAATGTCTGGTGATGGTGAAGTGGAAATCCTTTGTTTGCTTGATTCAAAGACACCAAAAAACCTCTTTCCTCCTTGGGAAATGTTCCCTGTAGACATAGAGCCATGAGAAATATACAACACACATCAGCCTGAATGTGGCATGTCCCCCTCACTTCTTTTTTCCTTGAGATTGCAACTGTTCCTGCAGAGAAGAACTCTGTGTGTTCTGCAGACAGTTTCTAAAATAAAAATGTTTTGAAGCATCTGCTACAAAGCAGAACATCCCACTGAAGGTATATTGAAGCAAATTTGAATGTACTATGGTGGGGGCACAGAACAAAGGACCAGAGCTCTAGAGAACAGCATTTCCCTCAGGGTTTACCTTCTTTTCTTTTTTTATCCCCACTATAGAGTACAAGTAAATTCGGGGCGGGGGGGGGAAGGGAAAAAAGAAGATGGTTCATGTTTCCACTGCCAGCAGGCACGTTTAGTGTTGATGTTTAAAGTTCAAGCAACAACATCTTTTCCTCTGCTAAACTCTTGTTGTGCAGGCTTAGCATCCCGAAGCTCTACCACTGACTGCACGTGCTTCAAAAGCCTCTGAAGGACTCTGGGCTCTGCAGTGGTATGAAGTAGAGCCCTATTCCACATATTGTCCCCTTGCAACTTAAATGAATTAACTTCTAGGCAAAGAGCACAGCTGCTCTGTCATTATTCCTATAACTGCAGTAACATATGGGGGTACCCAAACTAGCTGAAATACTAGCCAAATAGAAGCCCAGTGACTGGCAGAACAGAGCTCAGCATGGGGTAGTTTACTGTTCCAAGCAGCAGTCAGACAGCAGTGTTAGCATATCTGAAGCGATTAATAAATAGCTGAGCTTAAAAGGGGCTACATCTCAATTTGGAGTTGTCTCTGCAAATCCTGTTTAAAATAGGTGTCTGGATGAGATGCTTCTAGTTTCATTTGTGTAGCTGTGAAAATTTGTAAGTTATGTAGCCTCTAATCTTGCCAGGTGACAGTAGATGTAAAATGTAGAGCTTGCATTTTTAATAACTTGAACATATTAAGGGGTACTTACAGTTGAGACAGCTATGTTCTTGAATTTTAATATACTGTTTCTCTGGCTTTTGAAAGCTACAGCACAAAAGGCAGGTGTCTTCAGACTTCTAAGGAAAAGCAAACAAAACACAAAAGTGAGCTCATGTTTCTGACAGTCCTGTTGTACAATGAATTCTACTGACAGTTTCAAATACCAGTCATAAACCATCACTATAGAGGTACTTAGTTGAGGTCAGCATCTGTTCAGTGGTGCCTCGATAAGTTTCCTCCATATTTATTTTTTAAAAAGGTATTAAGGTTATTCAAATTGCAAGCTCTACTTAAAAATGCAGTCTTTTAATGAATAAAATGTTAATATTACACTTAAGACTTTATTAACAGAGACACAATAACTGCTACATACATACCTGGGAACTAATGATTTACTGAATTTCTTCTTTCTAGTATTCCACCCCCTCCATAGTTGCAGGTACAAACTTCTTTGATGATGTAATTGATTAACTTGCATAAGTGAAACTTGTATCGCTAGTTTCAAGTTGTGTTTTGTTTTGAGGATCAAAGCTTCAGCCTGCATATCCTGAAAGCTGGCCTGTTTTTTAGTGTATAGCATTAGTCTCATTAAAGATACTATCTTTGTAAAATTTGCTCTTGTTTATATCCTGCAGAAATCATGCCTACATTCAAACCATCACTTCTACATAGAAGATAACTAAAAAGAGCAGATGTCATATATTTAATCAAGATCTTTCCCTGTCATGATTTTCCTGTTTAAAGAACACAAAGATAAATGAGTTCTGAGAACTTAAATTCTCTGTTGTTTGCACAGAGCTCCCTTTTGAATATTTTCCTAGGCCTACACATACTCTGCTCTCATGGAAAAATATGGTAGGAGCTTGCTATGAATTTCTATAATGGAGTAAAAAGAAGAAGAAGGACTTCCAAAGCTCTCTTAAATACAGTAGAGAGGAGGAGAAAGCAGACAAAGCAAAATTGTTCTTGTTTTTAGCAGTAAGGGTAATAGTGAACTTAGAATTTGAGTGCAATAGTTTTATTTTCTGTTCTGCCAGCCGTCCCATCCGAACACTTCCAGTTTGCCTGTCACGCAGGTCCCTGGTTTGCCCACAGATTTAAAGAGAGTCAGTTAAAGGCACTTTTCTACATAGCAGTCAGTCTTGTTACTGCTAAAGCACAGTCTGAAGTCATGGCTTCACTTGGCCTGCGTAGGCCAGCACCATCAACCGTGACTATGTTCCTTGGTGAAAGCTCTCTGTTGGTCTGTAATGGAAATGGGAGCCCTCTGCCTACAGGTCCTTGTGACTAAAGGTCATTTCTAACTCCATGAAGTCTCCAGAACCTCTTCCAGAAGTTCATCTGGGAGGTACTTCTAGATTTATGGCTGTTCATTAGAACACACAATACTGAAAGCAGCCTTTCCATGAGTTTAGCAAGGGTTTCTAAAAAGTCACTCCTCACTTTGGGTAGCACAAAACTAGTATAGAGGCAGACAAAACAAATGAAAACTTAGGTGTATTTCCAGACCTTACTTTTCTTCCCATTTTCAACTATGAATAGGGATATTTTTGTTGTTGTTGTTATTAGTTTAGGCTGGAGTGTTTAGGATGCCCTGACATTTGCATATCAGAGCTTTTATTTCAAATTGCAGATTTTTTTTTTTTTTTTTTACTTTATCCAACATCTTAGCTTTTAGTCAGAACCTCTGTTTCCTGGCACAGAATTATACCCTCTGTGTTCCTCTCTTAGGCTGTCAGTTCCTGGAACTTAGAACTTATTTCACTATGATTTATTTTCTTTTGTTCTGGAGAAACTCCTTTGCTCTAATCCTTTTCTGCAAGAAAGCAGTGCAAGGCTGTTGCCTCCAGGCTTATCTGGAAGTGCTACTCCCTCTATTAGAAGGAGGAGTGTGGAAAGGTAAGGAGAATGTAAATAAACCAGAATTTATAAATTAGAGATGAGTTTTTCAAATCACAAAACCTGCATGTCTTGGCAGGCTAAGTTGGATCAAAAGTCCAGTTTTACTCTTAACAGGAATTGCTAAGCAATGCATGGGAAACACAACTGCAGCACGTCTCTGAGTTCCTCTGTCAAACACAAAGCAGATTTTCAGCTGTCAGTAGTTCCTAACTCAAGAAATTCTAGGCAAGCAAACCTGCTGTTGGCCACCTGTAGCTCTCCCAAGGTCCCTATGCCAGATGTTTGCTCTGTCTCTGCAGCACAGGCAGAGCAAGGAGGTCCCAGAACATCGTTATCTGCAATACACATTAAGCAATGCATAGAAAATTTGTGTGTGTTTGGCGAGCTGTGCTGCTTGCCCTTGCTGGCAAAGGCAGGGAAAATGATGAAGGAAGATTTTCTTGAGAACAGGTTTTTTCCACAGCACCCACATGAGAATAGAAGGGGGAAAGAAATCAGGTGTTTTCACAGATTTTTAAGTCTAGAAGAAACTGTTAGCTCATTTAATTGTTTAATAAAGAAGGTCATAACATCTCACTTTAGCAAGTCAAAACCCTTCTATTGGACTACGATGCTTAGCTAGAAGACAATAAATGTGTTCTCATTCACTATTTCTTATTATAGCTTATTCCACTTGTGCATAACAACAATTAATGCAGAGAATTAAGTTCCAGTCACCACAACTCTTTGGGCCTGCCCATTCACCCAGGTTTTTTTACCTAGTGAAGAGTATGCCTGTCCAATTATCGCTATCTCTGAAAAATATTGAGGAGGTTCTTCAAGGCTGAATGGCAAATTCAAGATTTTGGTTTCCTAGCAGTTTGTTTGTTACAAATTTTATTTGAATCACGATCTTACTTTACTGTGTAGTCTCCATTTGTCAATTACATTGATTTATTTCTGTTTGTGTGTGTGTTTTCTAAAACATAGAGGCATTGTCAATTCACTTTCATTTGACTATTTTGTGAATATATTTACAAGCACTACACCAGAAAGCTACTATTAGTACTCTAATTTTGTGCCATCTTTCTCATGTCTTATATTATCTGTAGAGGGTGTTGCAGGTTGGAAGGATGATTGTAAAGAGTTAGTGCATTACAAGTGGTTGCCTCAAAAGACAGTGCTGAACTGAAAAGCATGTCATATAGAAAACATAATTGCTTGCTAAAACAACGAAGCAAGTTCCCTTTCTAGTTTTGCCACAGGCTTTTTGTACCTGGCTCAAGCCTGTACCTTGGCCACTCCTGCATTTAGAGGTATTTATATGCAGTCACTATTTTTAAGGAACTAATAGGTGAAAATAGTTTATCTACAGGTGTCCCAACCTTTGGTGCGCCAAAAGTACATTGAAAGATAAAAGGATGGCTGGTGAACGTGATAATGGGGTATTTGAGGTTACAAAGCACTTCTGGGGTAGCTTCCATTAAACATCAGTTTCTTGTTCCTATAGAGGCTGATCCTACCGTGCTAATGGATGTATAGTAACGGCACTGTATCATATGAGTTTACTGGTAGGATGCTGTGACTAACTTCTGTGCACACAGGTTCCTGGGAGAAGCCCATTTCTTACAGCTTAGCAGCCACACACGTATCTGTTCAGGAAGGAAGGTGCTATGTTTTAGCAGCTTGGCAGGGTTACCTCACGCTTTGTTAGCAGCACAAATTGAAAATACGCTTGGCCAGGTGAAGTTTGGCTCGGCACAGGCAATGAGGGAGGGCTCGTGGAGCTGTGAATCACTGCAGACTAGCTGGCCCAAGCTGGCTGGTGAGGGCACTCATTCCTGCCTGCCACGGGGGGAGGCAGGAGGAGACCGAGGAGGGCTTGTGATCGTACGCCTCTCCACAGCAGCTGCACGTGAAGCTTGCCTCTGAAAGACCCTGCTTGCTCCCTGACCTTCTGTAATAGCACTCTCATGTTACGATTTATTTCCAGTCATATACAACCACTATCTGAAATAGATCAGGAAATGCAAAACCAAACAAAAGCCGTTGTTATCCTTACTATCTCTTAGAGACAGTTTTTCATCTCTTTGGGGATAAGCTTAAAAAGTATGTCTGTCTTTTCTGTCTTAGTTCTGTTTTGTATTTTGTTTCTTTCACTTGATGATACCAAAAACTCACTGAAGTGTGGCAGGTCACCAAGTAAAGCCTTCAGCTATCTCAGCACCAGCCCATAAATTTACAAAGCTCCATCTCTGGTGAATATTTGGTTCCTGCCTCTATGTCATATAGCAAGATGTTGTTCCGTAAAAACTAAAACGTGCTTGTTTTAAAGCGTACAAAATGCATTCATGTTCAGTCTACACTCCCTTTGTTTCCAGAGCACAGAGTGACTGTCCTATGTCACTTTCCCGTGGTACGGTTACAGACAGCCACGGCATCCCCTCGCCCGTCCACTGTTCTGCTCACAGGCGACGGTGTTCAGCCGCCCTCCCTGAGCGAGGGGGCTGCTTCCCCTCACGGCCCCTCCTGGGCACGGGCAGCCACAGCTCTCCACAGGGCTCTGGGTGAAGTCCCATGGGGGCTCGATACAGCCCCCTTTCTACGTCTGTTTTTCGATTGCACTTGCCTTATTCGCAGGTCTGGCGGCTCATGATCACAAATGTGAGCTGTCCCTTGGGCCCTTTTCCCCTTGGGTATATTATTAGACTACAAAATACAGAGTCAAGGACTATTCTCTAGCCCGAAGGCAGACTGATGCAGACTGGCCAAGGTCAAACTGTTCAGCAGCTGTGCATTTGTTGGTCTTTCAGTTGAAAATGTCTGAAATGATGAGAAATCACAGCTTGAAACCTGGGCCTGTGAAGGTGCCGGAGCCCTCAGGGCGCTGTGGCCCGCAGGAGCTGAGCCCGCAGCAGCGCTGTCCCTGCCTGCTGGAGCTGCCGCTGGTGCAGCTGCCTCCCGGACCCTGCCTGAGCCCTGTCTGAGGAAAAGCCGGGCCTGGAAGCTTCCTGACAACTCCTCATCTTTGGAGGGATTAGCGGGAGGTAGGTTCTGTGGTAGTGACCAAACCACAGTGGAGTTTAATGCTGTGGCAAGGGGAAAGCAGGCTGTATAGGTTCAGTGTGCAGATACTCAAATTTAGGAAAGGGAGTTAGATGGATTCCCCCTCCACCTCAGCAGCTTCCCCCCTGCCGGCACAGCCCAGCTGGCCGCTGTGTCAGGGGCACTCAGCGCTTCCCCACACAGTGTGCTGGGTCTGCAATGGCAGGGGACATCATCCGCCGGCTCCTGGGGGTAAACGTGTTTGTGGGCCACCAGCCTGAGGGCGTGATGGGCCACGGGCCAGGGCTCAAAAGTGTTCTGCTCTTGCCTGAGGGGCCGTTGTTTTTTCTTCAGAGGGAAGGCTGGTGGAGGTGAAATGCCGGGGGGGAGGAAGGAAGGGATTTGATTCAGTTGTGTCTGTGTGGAGCCAGGGGAGGCAGCCCAGATGGCGGTGGGAAGGAAGTTGGGCTTGAATCTTGCAAAACGCAAACCCCCAGTTGCGGGGAGCCCTCCTGAAGTGCCAAATGGCACCAGAGGGACAGTGTGAGTGGAATGCACGTGCCAGGGAGGGAAACACAGCTTTTAAGGTGGAGAAATACATGTTTTCCCAGCGAAGAGTAACACAGCAGATGTTCCTGAGGTGGGAATGGGCTGGCCTCCTCCTCAGGGTGATGGTGGTGGGGCCCATGAGGCGAGAGGCTGCTCCTCACACCCAAAAGGCTGAGCTGGGGGGATGTAGATGCCCCCGCAATGTGCTTGGTGATGTTTGGCCTGCCTGGGTAACTGCATGGTGGGTTTGATGGTCTGTCCTGAACCACAGGAACAGTTTGGCTGAGCAGTGGCTTAAGTAAGTTTTGGGTATAATTCATCCATTCAGTCTGGTCACCCTTGTCGGATGCAAGTCAAAATTGAAGGGGAAATTCAAAAGTCATTCTCTACCTCTTAGACCAGGCCCAGTTTTCATCTGTCCTTTTTCACAGCTGTATTTAACTTACCTGCTCAGCTGCTTCTGGCCTTAACTACATTATAGGGGAGTGGGAAATGGGGCAATTGTTTTGGTATACTTCATGTTATTGCTATGTTTTTCTGGCATCGCTGTAGGTACATATATAAAGTCAGGAATCCAACTTGGATTGTGGCCGGTGGTATTGTCTTCAGACTTTTTTCTCTGAATGAAATCATGAGTTGCTATGAAATAATTCAAATCTTATTCAAATCGATGCATTTTAGTGTATAAGACCTGAAGAGATTGTACGATATGGCAAGAGGCCATGAGCTCATTGGTTACTACAGAGAGGAGATACCCAGTGTTGTGCACAGCATCAGCTGTCAGCAATTCTAATAACCCAGCAGAGCCCACACAGGCAGACTCACCAATATTTGGGATTTTCTTCTTTTTCTTTTTTTTTTCTTATAGTGTTCTTTTCCAATTTCACTTAAAAGGCTATGCTATGATAATTGTGTGTTACTAACTTTTGCCTAATTGTATCAATATTGTGTATTTGGCTTCATGTTTTACAACACCCTGTTCATAAATTACTACATCATAATTCATCTCTTGTTATGTCTGTTGTTGAATTAACTCCAAAGAGTGAAATACAGCCTATATTCAGCACTTTTTGCACAGAAATTTTGTGAATGCACTGAGCTGCCTGTCTTGGAAGACTGCCTCCTGGTGCTAGGTGGCTTGTGGTGTACTTCATTGCAGTTCTTCTAGCTAGGTGTTTCAGGTTTCTCATAATTTGGAGTAATGGGAAAGATTAGAAAAAAAGTAGGTTTTCTATGATCTTACTTTCCTAGGTTTACTGTCATAAATCACCCTAAGAGCCTGTAGCTGCTGCTGAAAAGGGCAATCCAATCTTTTCTCCTCATCCACAGAAATGATCGTGCACTGCTTTGCCTGCGTTGGTGCTCGCTGTTGTGTGGCCAAGCAGGCAGCAGAAGAAAACAAATTAATTTTCAGCTGCATCAGCAAGTTGGTCTGATTTGCCACATACCAATGATTGCTGGTGGAGACACTAAAAAGGGCAGGAGCATACAGACACAAGTGTGGGTTCAAGTTGAAGATGAAACCACATCTTAAGAAGCAGCATAAAGGGAGGAAGCATTCATCTTGTGTGCAGTTATACTGTACCTTAAAAGAGACTTCTGTGTTGCTTTTATCTTTCTATCCTATGGACTATTGCACCCAGCCATCTGCCATCACCTTTCTGCATGCAGTGCACTGCAATGGAACAACTCTTCCTCACTTTCCCATTTTACTTTTTTTCCCAAATTAGCTATTTGCAAATCAAAAACATTTTCTCAGTTTTCATGTGCAATTTTTAAAGCTTTCTCTTGTGCTGCTTATCCCATATTCCTCAAAACAGCAGAGTATGTACTGAGCGGAGAGAAGTGCACTAGCTTGAGGAATCAGGAGATTGTATGGGAAATCCTTTTGGTAACACTACTATTTCATCCCAGCATGTTTTTGTTTTCTTTCTGACTTCTGTTGATCTTAAGAGGTAGGTAGACAGCTGTTACTACATTATGAATGGTAGCCCATTATGTCTTTTTCAGGCTCTCATAAATCAATCTTAGTGCAAGTACTTACCTATTAGCTTGGTTGACGTTTTCTTTTGACTTTTTTTTTTTTTAACTAGAAGTTTGCTCTGTGGTTCAGGTATTTATAGAGTTCTCTGTTTCAGAAAGCTTGCTGGAATTTTTTTTTTTCTTCAGTGTTATTGGAAAGCAACTCAGGATTACTGTTTTAGGCAATTATTCTTAATAGAGCTGTGTAGGTCACAATTCATTTTGTAGGTTTCCTCAGGAAGGTTTTATTTTCATTATTTTCTGAATATTCACTTGATATTGAATGCAGTGGGGGTTTTTTGTTTGTTTTAACAATATCCATCTTACTGACAAATTGATTTATAGTCTTTCTGTTTTTAGGGCAAAGTCCTATATAATCTAATAGAAACCCACAACCTTTCTCTGAATTTTCTTAAAGAAACCTAAGGATTTTCTAATCACTTAAACACAGTACATATTTGAGATACAGATGCAGAATCCTTACTAAATGCTTCACATATGAAATAGTGTAAACAGCTAACATAGCCAGGATGCAGTATGGTACACCAGTAAGTGTTCTCTGATAAAATGTCTCCCTCCTAATGGGGATATTTTGTCTGAATGTTGAGGTAGTTTCTGCAATGATATGGATTCAGTGAAAGACCACATGGATTTTCACTTTATTTTTGGCTTTGTTTTCCTTGCACTGCCACTTAGTGGTCGGTAATGTGTCATCAGGAGATTCTAGCTTCTGATAGCTGAAAAATTGCTATCCCAAGTGTTCAGCTTTTTGTTGCAGGAGTTCTTATTTCACGGTGGGATCACATTAGAACTAAGTCTCAGCATTCAGAGTAAGCCTTGCTACATCAGCAGATGAAATCTTGTTTAACCACAAACTTTTCAAGCAATGTGATTGAATCGCATACCAGAAACTTGGTGTTCTGCTGTAGAGAAACAAGATTGCACTTCCATTTAGAGAAATGAGAATCAAGTAAGAGAAAAACATTTTGCTTTGGGTTGTTTTTTTTTTTTTTTAAATTCTCTTCCTATTGATGTTGTATAAGCATCTTGAGATTGTGTCTAACTTAGATGATTTGTCTCTCCAAAAGCCAGAAAGGAAATGGGAACATCTAGAGGGCAACTCACCCTAGTCTGAAGTGATTCCAGTGAAATGAGAAAGAAAGGTGTTTGGGAGGGGAAACGAAACATTTTTCATATTCAAAATATAGTAATGTAATTCGGAATTCTGATATTTTAAAATTTAAAAGTATTCTAATTACATTTAGAGAACTAAATGCATTTAAATGCAAAGTGTTGTTTTACAGATAATCTAATTATTACAATTGTAATGCTTTTGTAATTATTTCAATTTTTTGATTAAATGCATTGTAAAATGGTGAATTATTTTGATCAATCATCTGGAAAATATTAGTCCTCTTTATTTTCCAGAACCATTTCATCTTCCATGTGCATTTGGTACGTAGTGGACTCTTTCACAGGATGCTGCAAAACAGACATAGCATTTCAGTTTTAAGGGAAAAATCACAAATGAGGCACTGTTCGTCCTTTCTGGGAATAAATGAAGAGATTAGTGGGACCTATCTGTTGATCAGTTTTTGAGCTGAACATATCTGTGTATTCTCTAGTACTTTTCTATGATTGTTTTTCAAGCTCTAAGTTTATTGAGACAGCTGCATTTTGTCATTTCAGTTCCTGTTCTTTGGTTATCTATGTCTTGTGAAATCATTTTCCAATCTCTGATTGCATAATACTGGCATCTTCCAGCCTATAAGTTATTAGGTAGATAAATTGGATATCAAACATACGTTGTTATAAAATGTTCTTGCAATTAAGGATGCTTGTGAAAATAAGCACTTGTAAGAGTAGGGCATACAGTATACATAGTCACGGGTGAATTGTGCCAGGACCTAAATTTTGCTGGTATTTTTAAATTAGGAAAGTTTATAGATGCTTGGAGATGAGAAAGCTTAATTTCTTTATGATAAAGGTGCAGGAATATCAAAACTGTTCTCTCCAGAACTAAAGGAGCAGTTTGAACGCTTCCTTCTCATTACTTGTCCTTTACTGGCTGCATTTCAATGATGGAATTTACAGAGTAGGGACGTGAAAGGCTCAGTAAACAGATATTTGGGGTGAAATCAGAAGATAACTTCCTGTGTGTGTCCTGACAGCTAGGAGCATCTGATGCAAGGAAAGCAGCACAAAAATTAAGGTAAAATTATCTCCTTTCTAAAAGGAGAGAAATGTTTGGGAAAGCATAGTAAAAGCGATGGACATGAAGAACAACGACCGCTGACTGAACCAGAAGAGAACACAGTTTGTTATAGAAAAATTAGATGTTATTAGCCTTATTTACAGGGTCATCAGTAGAAAGGAGGATAAAAGGAAGAATAAAGGATGGTACATTGAATTATCCTGGCAGAGATGCTGAGTACGGAACAGAAGAGGCAGCACTTCGCAGTGGTGGGCACTAGTTAGAACTACTTTGGGCTGCTGCCATGCAGTACTGGCTGTTTCACAACAGGAAGGATATTACCAGTGAGAGGCTGTGATATTCAGCAGTTAGGATGAAACCCAGTCCCAAGACATTAAGTTAAAGGCATGTTTAAAAGAAATGCTTCTTTTCTTATCCCCCGCTAGACAATATTCTTCAGGGATAAACTGAAGGTTTATGTTTTGGAAAGAGAGGACAAGGCAGGTGGAAGCAGATGGTTTATGGTGGTTACCAATAGAAATGTGAGAGCTGGAATTAAATAGCTTGGACTACATATTTCTATGCTGAAATAAATGAACTGAATAAGGCTGCAATTCAGCAAAAGCTTTTCAAACCCATCTCCAAATCCAGCCTTATTCAGCAACAGCATAGTTTTTCAAAAATGCCAACCTGCAAGTGAACAACATTTAGACTGCTAAATTGTTTGAGTGCTCTTGAAAATGTCACACCATAACATGGAAATACTGATTCAGGAAGACATCCCTAGTGAGGAGACAGTTTAAACAAGGGTTTATATCCATTTCTGAATTAGGAGTGTTAATATTACTTTCATGAAAAATTGATTTTCACAAAGCTTAAGAACATGTTTAAAGATAATTAAATGGTCTCTTGAATTAGGGCCTAGCTGAGCAGAAGGAAACAGCTGAAGCAAGGATGATAAATTACTTGAAATCCTCTAGAATTTTTTTGTTGGGGAAGAACATGACTGAAAATCAGGAAGATGGGCTTAAACTAAGCTGAAAAGGATTGTTGTATCAAGAAAATGTGTTAATTCAAGCTTTTTTCTTTGTCTTCTCTCATGTGTCATGAACAGCTGTAAAAAAAGCCCAATTTTGCACCAATGAGATAGGAAATGCACAGGTTCTGAGGACAATGATCAGTATGCAGCAGTCCTTGGAAAGTAAGCTTCCTGAGGCAGGAATAACTAACAGAGATGAGTGAGTAGCAGAGTGGTGGTGTTTAGTGTCTTATAATGCTGGTGGTGCTCTCCATTTAAAACTTTCTTGCCATTAATCATCCCAATCAGTACAAGCTATCTTCTCTCAAATTTTAGGCTTTCACAGTTCATGAAAATGTGAAGTTACTCAGGCAGAATAATTCTGTCACCACTCTGTAACAAATCTTCAAGGTTTATTGAACACATTTGAAAATAGTCCAGGAGAACAGCTGCATAGGATTAATCATTCTCAGGGCAAGAGCTGATTTTTCCAGACCTTTACATATGCTTCACAATCTCTCTCTCTCTCTCAAATAAAAAGACTGTTGCTTAAAAAGCTGAAACAAACAAATCAACAATTCATTTTAACAAATTTCTCTTCTTGACAAAGCAATCAACAAAAATCACTGGCAACAAGCAGCTAAACCTTTCTGAGTGGGGGCTTTCATTAAATCCCAGCCCCACCACTGCACCTTCTGATGGCTCTTCAGTCCTCATGTGAAATTAGGTCTTTGTATGGCAGTTGACATCTCTAAGCCAACATGGCTGTTTTTTTGTGTTGTACTTGGTGGTAACCCCAGGCCTGAAGTGTGTGAGGACTGCAAGGGTCCCTGAAGAGGTCTGGAGCATAGTTTCATGGGGTTGCGTAAGAAGTGTATGTTGTCAATACTTACCTTATATCAACTGCATGAATTTAACAGATGTCTGCTGTCTGTCTCCTGGGTTACCAATTGAGTATTTCCTCCCCATCCCCAAAGTTGATCAGAGGGCTGGAGCACCTCTCCTATGAAGACAGGCTGAGAGAGTTGGGGTTGTTCAGCCTGCAGAAGAGAAGGCTCTGGGGAGACCTTAGAGCAGCCTTCCAGTACCTGAAAGGGCCTACAGGAAAGCTGGAGCAGGACTGCTTACAAGGGCATGGAGTGATAGGGCAAGGGGAAATGGCCTTAAACTGAAGGAGGGGAGATTTAGATTAGATATTAGGAAGAAATTCTTCACTGTGAGGGGGGTGAGGCACTGGCACAGGTTGCCCAGAGAAGCTGTGGATGTCCCCTCCCTGGAAGCGTTCAGGGCCAGGCTGGATGGGGCTTTGGGCAACATGGTCTGGTGGAGGGTGTCCCTGCCCATGGCAGGGGGGTTGGAACTAGATGTTCTTTAAGGTCCCTTCCAACCCAAACCATTCTATGATTCTATGATTAGTTCAAACACATAGCAAAAATAACAGAAGTTGTAATTTTTATTTCATCTGTTTTTGTTTAAGTAAAGGGAAGCAAATAAAGAATTTATTTATGACAGAAGGAAATAATCTATTTGTAAAAATTCCATGGTCCAAATTACCCTCTGGTTTTACCACATCCACTCCAGGATGAAAGTTTTCTATCAGCTTTCCTCCTAGCTGTAGCTGTATCAATATTAGTCAATAGGAACGCTGAAGTCTGGGGGCAAGAGCTGCCACGTAAAGAAAGGTCTCTCTAATGAAGCAATGGCCTTTGCTCTGTGGAAGCATTTTTGCAGCAAGTCAGTGATTTCTCCCTATGTATTAACATCAATTAGTTTGCATTTAAAATCTGGAAAATTCATTACTTTTTCTCCCTGTCAGAATGGAGCTCCTAATTCTGATCTTGCACATGCCACTGATTTTGTGGGAACAACTCCAGAACCAAGCAGTATGAGATGAGGCTGAGAAGCCAGCGTGCTCTTGTACCAAAGTTTAAGTTAATGTGGCACACTTTATACTTTTGCAGATAGCTGATCTCTGAAGATGCACAGGAGGTCACCATTTGGCAAGCTACTCTACTGAATTTTACATCAGTAAAGATGAGCAGCTTTTTTTGCCTGAGAAACTGCTCATGGGTGTGGTACATCCATAAGTAGAGATGGCAGAGGTACATCAAACTTTTCTCACAGTTAAGCTTTCTACCTACATGAATTCTGATGTTTATTTCATGGAAGCATAGTCTTTTCGGAATATATTCATAAAGGCTATCTATTGAGGTATACTGAATTTTCAAGAGATAGGAGCTAGGAGTTTGGTGATGAGCAGAATGAACAAGCATTCATATTTTACTTGCACTTTGTCTTTAGAAAGCTGAATTGAAGCACAATGTCTTCAGTTAAGAACTGGGTGGCTCTTGCTAGACAAACACTTTTTGGTGCTTACTGTAAATAAATAGTGAAGGTGCCAGAGAGATAAAAAGAACAAAACACCATGATCACCTGCCAGTGATGTGGTTTATTATTCTGTACTGTAATAAAAGATATTCAAACTAGAAACTTTTTTTTTTTTTTTTAATACAGGCCATAAGCCTGCAGTTCCTGGCTACATTCTTAATTGTTAGGAATTGGATGTGATAGATTTTCCCAGTTTATTTCAAGGACCAGGAAAAAAGAAAGATGTTTAAGCAAGAAAGCAGTGTGTGAGCATTGCTCAAACAAGCCTGCTAGACTTTTCCAACCAGAATCCAAGAACAGCAAGAGATCACATTATAATAATTGAACATCCTGCATGCCACCCCAGTGATTCTGGGATTCAGTAACCGCAGTGCACCTGGCGCCAGACAGTGTCTGCATTTTCAGAGTGTTTCTCTGGATAAGAATGATCCAGCTGTCAAACACGGAGTCTGGAGAACTAAAAGATGAGCATGATACAGATGTACAAAACTCTCTTGTCAGATTATGTTTCTGAAAGAGCAAAGTTTAAAAGAATTCATCAAAAAACCCCCACTCTAATTTTTCAGGACAAAAATAAACATAATCATTTTGAGGATAAGTCAAATATTAAACAGGAGATAACTGCATATTTTTAGGAATAAGGAACTGAGCTAAACTAGGGTTGCATGGAGCCACACGCAAACACATAAATTATTAAAATGTGTTGCTGCTATTACTCAGATGCTCAGTAGGATGAATTAAAACTTGCCTGCAAAGAACTAGGCAGGAATCCTTTAACCCTGTTTGTGAGCTATGCTCAGTGCTTATGGCTTTTATGTCTGGAAAAGGGATAAAGTGCTTTGTGGGAGCTGTTACATGAAATTTGCATAGATGGGAAGTTGATTAAATCAATGAAAACAAGTTATACCACTGTAATTTTTGTTCTTTTTAAATCATTTACTTCAATGTTTTATGAAGAGCAATGTTCTTTGCAGCATCAAGCCCTTTGTATTCAAGCTGGAATCTTGAGTAGTATTATTCCATTACATATCCTCTGCAGCCCACCGTCAAAATGGTGCCAACAGATTCATGTGAAGCAGTGACAAATATTAATGTTCATTCTGATGTAGTAATGTTTTATTTGTGGAAATGAAAGTACTTTTCAAGGTAGTTACATTTATATTATGTGGTTTGGGATATTGAGGCTAGGTCGGCTTCCCCAGGATCATAGCAGCAGGGTCAACACAAGAAGAAAAATCTCTTGATAGACAGCTGTTTCCATGCCGTACTTATAGCTGCATAGGGCACAGATGTCTGCGCCTGATAAAAGGGGCGTTTCATGAACAACTGAGCACATTCATTGTCTTTTCAAAAACCATTTAATAACAACAACAGTAAGACAAGAAGAGACCAAGAGCTCTAACATAATGTAGTTGATAGCCAGGTTTAACTTAATTTCCATTCCTCACTTATCATTTATTCAAATAAAATCTCTGGCATTTAAAATAAATGAGCACTGGAAGCACTGCACTCAGAAGCAAGTTGAAGTGAATTTCATGTAAAAGAGCACAGAACAAAACATTTTTTAAAGGCTCTGCAGATAGGTAAACTTTGCATTAATTTAAAGTTATAATACATACTAATAAGTTTTAAATGTTCATGACTCAGAAATTGCCTTGAATAATTTAGACTAGTGTTTGCTAATGGCTGTGCCAAACAGAATATAAATATATACAAAATTCAATGCAGATATAGTAGCCTTCTTGCCTTACTATAAATCTACTTACATTCAAGTAATTTATGAGTTGTAGTGTTTGTAGTATGCCATAGAATAAATATTCAGTACAAGGAGATAAATAGCGGCAGTATGAAATAACAGATTTTTGTGTTGACCTTTCATAGGTGGAATGGAGCCCTTATTCATCTATTTATATGTTGTTCCATTCCTTCACAAACCAACTCTGGGGTTTTTATGAAAATGTGTTGAAGCTTTTTGCCTTGTTATTTTGAAAGTGCTGCCTATTAGTGAAAAACTGAAAATATGAACATCCCCACCAGCCTCACTTTGGGTCTCCAAAATATAGTTATATACTCAGTTTGAGTCCTTTAGATTCCTCCTTGATCAATGGAAAGAGAAAAATAAACCTAAGTATGACCTCTTTAACATACCCTAGTTACATATATTAGAATGTGAATTTTAGATTATTTTGCATTGTCTGGCCCATATTAATGAACTACAGAGCATAATAGTCATCATAGTTATGCAGTTTGTAGTTAAGTGAGTAATGAGGTTAAAATATGTTGCAGGATCATTCCAATGAGCAGTATTTAGGTCTAGATCCTGTGCTTAGTTGTACCATCCATCCTCAGTCCTGAATTACGCATGTAAATATTTGACTGCACTCAAGAACGAGCCTTTGCAATATTAAGGATCCCTATTGTGTCATTCAAGTTAATAGGAGTTTCTTGCTTTCTTGTGTGACACCTGGACCAGATCCTTAATGGCCTAAGTCTGAAGGTATGGTGTTTTGGCAAATAGCCTGCCACACGTTTCTGATGTGTGGGCTATATTCAAATCTGAGTAATTCTATATGATAGGTTTAAAGGTAGGTTTTTTGACATTTTTTGTGTTTAGAGCTAAATGCTATTTGCTTTGCTTGTCATGGTAAAGTCTCTTATATGATAAAGCAGGTTACTAATACAGATTTTAGCAGGCGTGTAGTATATTCTGTTTAAGTTGTCCCATGTAGATTCTTTATGAACACAGTTTGGTAGAAGCAGTTGAGGTAGAAAGCATATGTGATCCCATGTTTCTGTATAAATCCATTGTTGCCACTTTTCTCTTTTTATCTTTTTGCACCTGGACTATTATTTGAATCCTTGGTTTTATGGTAGTTTTTATTTTCAGAGAGATGAGTGGCTGTTAGAAGGCAAAGCTGGATTCACGATACCCAGCTTCAATTGCCCATTTTGCCAAAGGTCTTCAGTGCAACCTTGAGTGAAGAACATCTCAGATGTCCAAAGGTACTTCTGAGCCAATTAAGATCAGTTACGTTCTACTTCACTTCCCTGTCTTTGCCATTTATTCCAAGGCAGTTCTGAAGATAAATAAACAAAATAAAGGCTTTGTGGTGCTTAGATATTACTGTGAGGGGAATTACATGAGTACTTGAGACAGTGAAATTATAGTTCCTTTCTAGACAGTCCTTTACAGAGTCCTCAACAATCCCCCTCACAATGTCATTGTGTGTAGCTAATGAGGCTCCTGTAATGCACAGCAGTCTGCTTCATTATTTAAAATTCAGGGACATTCTTCAGCTGTAGCAGCATCACAAGCCATGCGAGCTTTTATCACCATTAGCAAAATGTCACTTTCCTCACATCCAAAAAAAATCACATTGGCTATTAGCAGCAATCTGCCCACCTGCCAATGGATTTAGTGCATAATCTACAGAAGTCAGTCACTTACTACATTTCAACATGATGATGCACCACTGCAGAGATGACATCCAAGGAAATGGTATCCTTTGTCCAAACTGTCAAGTGGAGGCTGGGTATTTGTTATTGAATAAGAGGGGATGTGCTTATTTTTGTACCACACTCCTAAGTAAATTCTATGAATGAATTTGAATGATGGTTCAAATGTTACCTCAAGCAAGCGCTCTCTTCTGTGTCAAAGAATGTTGTAAATCAAAGTAGGTATAAAAATTCAAGAGCTCTTGAGAGCACTGTACAGCTCTACAAAGTAGAGTAGCCATAAGTGGGCACTCTATACTACAAATGTTTTCTGGTACTAGAAAAATGTATGTTTACTTTGAAGTGAATACTGAAGTGAATTAAGCAAAACTCTCTCTATTAAAGTTACAGTTAACAGTGTGGTTGTTGGGTTCTATTCTATCCATTTACAAGCAAAGTGAAACAATTACCAGCCCCATCCTTTATAAGGCTGAGCATGGAAATGCTTACTAAACAGAAGTAAATAATGATCTCCTGCAGACCTGATGATTATAATGCAAAGGAACAGAGCATTGTAAGAAAAAAGAAGCAAATCAACAAGTGTTGAAGGAGGTAGAAAATGTTGATAATTTTTAAAAAATTCTCTTTCCTTCATTACTTCTATTTGCCTATCATTACTATTTTCATCTAATGTGGTAACAAGTATCTGAGATTCATACTCATGAGGTTTTGGTAATATGTTGATTTCCATAGTAATGCACTTCATTTTTCTTTCTATATTACAGAATTAGGTTTGGCAGTCTCTGGAGGAACTTCAGAAATGGAAGTTGGAAATGAACCAACACTGCATCAGTCACGTTTTACACTCTTACCATGAGAGTAAAGCAGTTGTGGACTGGGCTCCAGGTTCCAATGCTATAGGTACTTGTCTTAACACACGTAGATAAATTACATCAGTGTAATATGGTTGCATGAGAATATAAAGTCAAGCACCTTATTCTAAGTGCCTGAGATCTCTTATGTATTTGCAGGAAATGTCAAAAATGTTAACTGCACTAAGGTTTTGTTTATAAAAGTGAGGGATTAGCTAAAACATGATTTTTCTGTACCTTGCCTTAGCGGCATTATATTTTTTCTAGCAAACATGAACAAGTGAAAAGATTACTGTGTTGACTGCTAAGCACTGCTATTTGATAGCACTAGACAATCAGCTCTATTACCAGTATTGCTTCTTTCCTCATGTCAGTCTTTGCTGATGTCAGACTAATATGCTACATATTTAAATCTTTCTGGATCACATGGATGTTGTGTAGGCTCAACTCTTTATGAAAGAAAGTGAAAAGTTCTTGTTTGTAATGAGCTCCTGTGCAGCCAGATTTTTCTCTCCTGACTATCTGTGAAAGGTTCCAGCTTATGCTTACAACTGTTGTCTGTGAAGACTGAAATGCTTGCTGATTTGTTTTTTTACCCTTTTATGATACAGATGAGTTCACAGCTGTGTGACTTACCTGTGATTTTCCAAACAGCAAACATAGCACTTCATTTTGTAATAAATCATAATGGGCATGAAATTTGGTGAAAATGGACATAATAGCAGCTGCTATTCAGTACTAACATTCAGTTGCAAAGTAATACACGGATTTTGAAGCACTAGTGATGTGTTCAAATGTACAATGGAGACATCTTGGGAATACCTATAAAGAGCTCAGTACTAACCTCATCTCACCACCTTCATCCGCAGTGGCACTGGGGAAAAGAAATGGAGTTTTTAACAAAAATTGTTGTATTTGTGCAGCATTACAAAAGGAAAGGAGGATAACAGTAAATATTATGATGCCGTTATACAAATGAGTGGTATGTGCTTTTCTGAAATACTGTGTTTACTCTTGATTTGTACCATTTTTTTCTTTCAGTTACTTCAAGGTTGTGGTTAGGAATTTTCTTTATATGAGACTATTCCATGACAGTCCTGGTGAATAGCTAAAAATGTGACAAAGACTCATAGTAGCAGTGAACTTTATGTGCCTTTCTATGTACTTGTAAGTTCCTGGCTCCTGTCTTCCTATAATACATTTATGCAACAAGTTGCTGTTGTCTTTACAAAACTGTTCTTTTCTCTACCACATTAGTAAGTCATGACTTTTTAAAAACCCAAGGAACAGCTTTGACACATAGAGATGCAGTCACCTTGTCAGAAACAAAATCAATACACTAGAAAAAGGTTTCATTGAGAAATTTAATGTACAAAATAATCTGTTTGTCCAATCGTGTAGTCTGATAGCACAGTGTATGTCTGAAAAGGGGGAAGTGCTAATGAACAGGTATATTTTCTCATGTCAGTGAATGAATGCAGTGTAACTGTTGCCTCAGCAGAGCAGTAAAGAAAAAAAGGAATTACTAACTCAAACCCTCATTTTTATTTTTCTGGAATGGACACAGTGGACTATCTTAATGTATAGTATGGCTAATATTGTATTAGTTTTCAGGTTTGAGAAACTGGGAAAATATGAATACTGGGAAGTATGGCTCAAAGCCGTACAAAGTTAAGTCCGTCAATCTCCCCCATAAGAGATCCCAAATTCCCAGCCTGAAGTCGATGTGTGTTTTCAGATGTGATACCTTCTATAGTTGCAAATTCTTAGCATAAAACCAAAACAATAATGGGAATATAATTTCATAGGGATTAGTTTATATTCTTGCACGCCTTTTTCATCTTGAGACAGGGCAGTTAAGTTGTGAGGACCCCTGTCAACCTCAGCTGGGAAGGAAAGATGTAATTTACCTGGCATTGTTCCCTTAGCCATTCCCCATCACTTCTGTGTTTGGTGTTGTCTTGTAAGTATGATTTCTTGGAAGTGACAGCCTAGTTGTTGTAATTTATTCTGTCAGGAAGGACTCCTCATAGCCAACTGAGGCTGTACTACACTGGCCAAAGCATATTAACTGCCACATTTAAGAAAATGAACATGGGAAAGGAGATTAAACAGCAATAAGTTTGGTCAGGTCTTGCTTGCTATTTGTTCAAAAATCCAGTATATGTGTGCTTTTCTGAATACTCATGCAGTCTATATCTGTTGTAACCAACTACTTTAGGGTTTGGGGTTTTTTAAAATATATGTTTAAAGGCAGATAATGGCGACATTAAAAAATAAGAATGGTGTTGGGTTGATGGCTCCTTTGGTTTTGGTCTCGTAGAGAGACTTGTTGCATGGTCTATGCAGGAAAGTCAGTATTCCCCTTCATTACCTGCAGTACAAACACAGGAAAAGCCAGTCTATGACTCTGCTGCTTTTCCACCTGCACCAGTAGGTAGCAGCAGAAAGTATTTGCTTGTGGAAAATCAGTAGTTAGTACAGCAAGAAAAGCGTAGAAAAGAAACTATGTGCCTGCAAAAAGATTGGTTAGGCTTCCTTGTCTGTCAAGAAGCATGGACTTCATCTTGTACCCGATGGAATCAGTTTGATTCCTGTTCTGCTCATCTGGAGGCTCAGAATAAGAGAAACTAATTTTTTGATGTAACAGTTCTAAACCCCTTGGTGACTATATTGCTAATTTTTGGCATAATCTCTCATATAAATTTAACCTTTGCTATTTGCATGCTGTGTCTGCAGATGACAGTCCAACTCCTATACCTCTAGCTGGGAAATGCTTACTGACCTCGACTAATAAAAATATGCCATGAACAAGTTGTGATGCTCCTTTACAGAACCTGTAATGAATCTGGGGCATGGATTTTCTCCCACAAGTAATTAAGCCAAGTAGGTTAGTGAGATTGAGAAGTGCCTTGGAAGAAGAGGAAAGATAAAAATAGAAACCTGCAGTTGTATGATGGGGGTGTTCAGACTTTAAATTTCAGGGAGCAATTTGAATATGTGTGAAAGCTGGGAAGGCATTTATCCCTTCCTAAAAGTTTACCCAGTTTTTTTGACTGCTAAATTAAGACTGGAAGGAGGCATGAGGTTGCACTAGAGGGAATTTTAATGGGTTCTAGAAAGCACACACACATACAACTCCGTGCAAGAAATAAAGTTCAGTTCTTTAATTCGAGCTGTTTAAATGATTGCATTTATAATCTGCTAATTATCCCTGCCAAAGAGGACTTGTTCTTTGTTTCTAAAAGTACCCACATATGCCTCATTGCCTTCAGAACAAGCAAGTTGCTAGCTTAAAGCAACCCGTCTGTGTGATACAGGTCCTGTATGCTGCAGAGAAACAATGTTAGTCATGTACCGCGGACAGGAGAGGAGTGAAAGTGTCAGCCACACATGGGCCATGGTGATTGAACAAATCTCATGCCTACAATACCCAGTACAGGCAGGTCATTAAGCCCTCTCATCTCCCAGTCACTGGCTGTTGAGGAGACCAGGGGAACGCTGTCTCCAGCCCCTAGACTTGTGTGGTGTTCAATAAAAGCAGTGTTTCTTGCTATTGCCTGCAAGAGCCACAGTCTGCTGGACCCAGTATGGCTTTCTCCACTTCAGGGACAAACTGGTAGTTTCAAGGTAATGCTTTGGTCAAGCAATTGTGCATGTCCTGGGGAGCTGTGGGAAGTGTGTTGCTGTGCTTTCAGCGTTCTTGCTTGGGGTGAGCCTTTGCAGTGGCCTGCTTTGGGGAAAGTGGCAATCCTCTGATTGAATAGTCCTTGTACATTTATGCTGCCTTGGCTGACCATTCAGCTCTGGATTTGGAGTTCTTTCTGTGTACGCTGGTGGAGTTTTTTGTTGCTGTTTTGATAATTACAGAATGTATATTTTGCAAAGGTTTCCAGCTGCTGCTGCCATCTACTCTCTGCCACACCACATAAACCATTTTTTTTTAATTAGCACTTGGTCTCTGCAGCCACAGGAGCTGGTGTGATGCAGATTCAGTACTGCTAGGAACAGGTAGCCCAGCAATGGGTAGAATGAGGTCTTCTTAATGATTCTTGTGGGGTTGGATTCAGAATGTAGACTATGTCTCTGTCAATCTTAAATCAAGTTCCTCTGTATCAGAGATTTAGAATGGGCTATTGGTAATACAGGAGCACACATGAGTGAGCCTGGGAGCTAGACACTCATTATTAGAAATAAATACTGTTTGACATTCTCTGTAAAGATTTCCTACTTAAGCTGTACTTCCTTGTGTTCTAAGGGGCCTCATCTGTACACATTATTGCCTTTTACAATGCTAAACTTAATTCACACCATGCTACAAGTGCCACTGAAAACTGTTGTCCCTGATGACTCCTTGTCCTGAGAGACCTCTACATCTCTCATTAAGTTTAGTTTTCTCTTCAGTACTTTCAATCGTTAGTATTTAGAGTGAAGCAGAAATGAATGCTTCAGAGCATGCAAGATCAACATCTGTTAAATCAAGTGGGCTAGTCCCTCATGTCACTATACCCAACAGATAAGTATGGTGTGGATTTATCAGATCTCTCTTCACTTTTTGAGTCATAACTTTTTTTTTTTTTGAACTTTGATGAGAATAGCAGTGTCTTTTACTTACCTCAGGTATAGACCATGAGCTACCTGATAGAGCAGTTTCCAACCATGTCTCATTCCTTTCTGTGCTTGAATGCAATTTCTTTTCCTTTTTCATCAATAGCGCAGCATAAGGGAGTTCTCTACTGAAAGGTGATAAAATTCTCCTTGACTTCTATTGTTATATTAACTTAGGGGGTCGCTTTATGATTTCCACTGTTATTCCTTTGGGCTTTCTACTATCTTAGCCAAACTCTCCATCATGAAGCTTTCTTACAGCTATACTCTTAACTGAAATACATTGGTCTGAATGAGCTTGTTTTAAAAATATTCAGTCATTACAATGGCCCAATGGCCACTGTGGCTTATTACACTCAGTTAATTATGTATATTGCCATTGATTCCAGTTTGTTTCAGAATCAGAAAGCCCTGATTCCAAGATAAATATCCTTTCGAGAGATAAAAGTTAAATCAAGTTGTACAAAAGAGATTTGAAAAGTGAGTAAAATGTGCACGCTCTTGTTGAATATTACTTTGACTTAAATAAATCTAAGAATAATAGGTCTTTGGCTGGTTTAATTTTCCCATGATTAATAGAACAAAGACTATAAAGAATAAATCTTACATCAATCTTGAACTCAGCTGCTCTGTCGCAAAAATTTGCAGTGAGCCATTGAGAAGGAAGAGATAGAAATGTGAACTGCAGATTTAGGTGAACATTATTAAAAACTAATGATGTTTGGTGATAGAAATAACTAAATAAGGAGGGATGGAGAAATTGTGTAACTCCTTTGACATTATAATAGAAAGATCTCCTAAAGATTTCCACCACAATTCATATTGCCAGGCAGCTGGGCTAAGCATGTAGCTGGGAAGCAGAAGGGATGAAAGGAGTGTGTCCTGGAATCTCATGGGGACTGCATGAAATCTATCAATCCCATGGATTGTTGAAAAGGGACTTATCAAATCAATCTACGTTTTTGCCCCCCTGGCAACCAACAGAGCCTCCATTTAGGATGTTTCCAAAGTTGCTTTTCAGGTTTATAGAGGGGTAGAAGTGATTGTGCTGTAAAGCCACTGATTTCCCTTTCTTTGCTCAGTGGTAATTCCACCTCTCCTAAAGGGGCACTTAGTCTTAGAAACTATTTCTTTAATGTTTCTATTTCCACCCAGATTTTTAACAGATGTCTAAAGCTGCAGCTATTCTGAAGGGAGAATGAGACCATGACTCTGTTGGCTGGTTCAACTTTTTATGTATTCCATATGGAAGTAAGAAAAACATTCAAACAACAGCGTTTTAATGCTGACAACCACGTCAAGAAGAGCTTAGCTAGGAAGAAGAGCAGAAATGGTCTGTGTGAACTTCTTGGAGGCTGCAATTTTGTCCTCATGAAAAAAAAAAAAGGGAAACAAACTAAAGCTTTTGAAGAAAAATAACTTTGCTGCATACTTTGCCACTTTGTCAGTTCTATTGTGCACAAGCTGAAGAAACTGAGGAAGTAGGGAGACGATAGGTTGAGACAGACTTGTGAGATAAGTGGCAAAGATTTGACTGTACTCTTACTTTAATTCTGCCATACGTGCCATTGTCACTGGGAAGTTCATGGCTCTGGCACCTTGGACCTCTCTTACCTCAGGTAGGCAGCCTGCCAGCCAAACTGGGAAAGAGTACTGGAATGGAGAACATGGTTAGTTCAAGTGTTTTCCCCAACCCAAAAGTTTTATTACAGTCTTTACAGGTCAAGTATACACCCAAACTCAGTCACAGCTGAATTTTTATTTCAGAAGCTACTCTATTGTTTCACCAGAAGCACTGAGAATCGCTGTTATATGGTACATATTCATGTGGATGTTTGGTAAAGTGAAGTGACCTTTCACATTCACTGATACTTGAAGCAGTTATTACTTATCAAGTTTTATATTTATTTAAAATTATGAAACATATTGTCCATGTTATTTCTCTAGCTTGTTTGATTTATGTGACCTAAGATGGAAGGAGAAAGCTGAATTATTACTATGCAATGTTATTTTCTTCTGTCTTTTAGTTGGCTAGGTATGGGGCTGCATCGTTTTATTAAGAAACTGCTGTAAATTACATATTTCACACATTTCTCTCAAATTCCTGTGTTATTTACTTGCTATGTTGCCACTTCTTATTTATACTAATATAGATGAAATCCGAATCAGGCGTCTGTCCACACCTTTTCCTTTGCAGAAGGTGCTTCTGAGAAAGCTCCAGTTTCTCAGAGGTTCTCAAGTATTCTGTATCCAATTAGTTTATGTTCATGGATAGATAAGTTCTCTTTAGTTTTTCCATGCTCACTTTTAATGCATTTAGATAAAATATTAAAACATCAAAGAATGACAAAAACTTTTTTGTACAATGGTTCTGTATCTGGGATACTGCCATCATTTTGTCTTTCTACTTCTGTCTTGATAGGTGAAAAGAGGTCAAATCAGATTAAGTAGGGTTGCATGTTCTGTGTTACTTTACTACTTTTTTTATATTACTTTTTTGGTGGTTTAACTGAAGAATTTTGATCTCAAACGGTATCTTAACATTTATCCTCAGTCAATTTGTGATCAAAATAAGTAATCAGTACTTTGCTAAAATCAACAACATATTTTTTAAATTTTGTATGCATAATGAGACCTTGGAGGGATTCTCAGCGCCACAAAAACATTTTGTAACAGCTGTGTTTGACATAATACTGTGTTGATAAGGGCTACCGCAGTGTTATTTTGAAGCTTCATATCTGCATGTACTTTTGTGGGCAGGGACACAGGATGGCACAGCAGGGATGCTGTCTGGAGCTCATCTGGAAAATGAAGTCTGTGATGAATCCTGGGACAGGTAGTCTAGTTGGGAAGCTCTGGCTCTGGGCAGAGTGGAAACTAGATATATTCTGGCACCTTTGGTGAATATCGGCTATTGTTGAAATGATCCAAAGTGAACTTCAGACTGAATGCAAAAAGTAAAAAAATTTTCAGAACAGGTTCATGTGACCTGAAGACAATCGCAGTCTTCTCATCAGGGAAAAAACAAAATTAAATAAAAGTTTTAAAAAACCCAAAACTCCACTGTAAAAAACTTCAGTTGTGCAGAAACTGCGGTGAAACTTGGTAGTATTGTATGCTAGAAATGGTCCTTTTCTGCAGCTTTTTCTTACAGAAAACTCCCCTAAGTTACATTGCCCAGACTTTGAGTTTGGTGATAAAAAACTGATTCTCTTTTTCTGTCGTTCTTTAAAAAGTGGAAGGAGTTTTTCCCATATGGGTAATGGAAGGCAGAGTCCACGTGGTCTCTGGAGAGGTGTCCTACATGGATGTAATACTCCATCTTCCAAAGCAGCAAGTGCTTCACCCCCAAAGCTCCCTTGGAGGTATTTTGCCTCATGAGTGTTACTTTATATGATTTCTAATCCGAGGTGTAACATAAGAATATAATTAACTAGTATGATATAATTAATCAGCAAAAAGTGCTTTTGAGTCTTGAGAATGAGATTTCCTTCCCGCTACTTCACAACTGAGTTCTGCCATCCTTTTTTTGTGCAGTGCCTTGCTATGCAGGCGTTCCTGGGAAGGAGTGGGGCTGTGTACATCAGAGGACTCTGCCTCAGCAAGGGTGGCAGAAGCAGACTTTCTGTGAGTTCACTCCAGTCACAACCAAAGTAAACCCTGTTAAATAAATTTGAAACTATGGAGGGAACGAGGCATTCTGTGGGAATCAAAACTTTCGGCAGTGCCTCAGTTCCTGCAGAGAGCAGAGTTTAATGCTTTTAGTGGGAAGGTCAGCCATGGTATGGCCTCAAGTGCATACATCAGCTGGTTGTGAAGATAACACAACTCTGATTGTTAGTGATTGTCTTCCTTGCAGGATTGGCTATTCTATAGAGCTCAGCTTGTTCTTCAGCTTGATGTAATTAATTCATGTTCATTCTTTGTCCAACTCATCAGTCTGGTAACTTACAGCACTGATTCATTAAAGTCATAATTGGTCATCATATTTATTTAACCGCTGAGTTACTCTCCATACTGAGTGAATATACTTAGCCACTATTGAGAGACAATTCGTTAATCTAATTAAAAATGACACACATATGTGGCTTAGAGACTTATTAGGAATGCATAAGAGGTTAAGAAGTGAGCTCTTTTAAAGCATCATATCATTAACCTTGACCACAGTGTTTTTCCTACAGCATGATCTACTTTTGACCAAATGAATATATGAAAAAAGAACATATCCACAGATCAGGGGCCACTAGTCCAGGCACACTACAGCAAATTTCTTTTTACCAGAGATGAGAAAAAAATTTTCATTATTTTATCTCAGCTTTTCCAGTAGACTGTTTACCCCTGCTTTTAATTTACAAGAAGCATTTTTCCCTCTTATTTCTCATGTAGTATCAGAAGTTACTGTCAGTTGACATGAAGAAAGATTATATTTATTTATTAATATTGAGTACTTTATATATAAACAGAATTTCTATACTTCATAATAGGCTTAAATAAAAACCTTAAATATCTGTATCTGTAGAAATAAAATATGCGTGCCATGTATGACTACACTATTTTGATGAGTTTAATATGCACAAAATGTATTAATTTTGTAACACTGGAATTTCATACAATGAAAAAAGAAGCATTAGGGAACTTAATTTTATCCTGCAGTTTACACTTTAATGATTCTGTAATGAGTTTGCTTTTCTCAGAAATAAAGCAAGTGTTGGGAATCTGATGGCATGGGTTTTCGAAGCCTGCCATAATTACAATGCTCATTTTATTTTGTTCCAGTGCTGCAGCAGGAGAATGTTTTAATGAAAAAGGAGCCTAGGTTTTTCTCATCAGAAAGCACCATCTAGTGTGAGTTTTTAAAACTGTGGCTGAAAATATAAAGACCAATGAAATAAAATAAATCTCAGGACTTTACTGTAAAATAACTGAAAATTCTCCAAAGGAATCATAGAATGAATCATAGAATCATAGAATGGTTTGGGTTGGCAGGGACCTCAAAGCCCATCTAGTTCCAACCCCCTGCCATGGGCAGGGACACCCTCCACTAGACCAGGTTGCCCAAAGCCCCATCCAGCCTGGCCTTAAAGAAGAAATAACATTGCACAGGTCACAGTGTGGGTTCATGGGCCTAGTATAGTAAAAAGATTTCCTCTGCACTCTAAGTAATAAGTTCACTCTAGGGTCCTTCTGAAATGTTTTGAATCATCTCTCGCCATCGTGTATTTTTGATCTCTTGCATTCCAAAGTGAGATACTGGGCAGAAACATTTCCTTGTGACCTAGATGCTTGTAAAATGGCATTTCATACAGAATGTAAGACAGAAAATACTTTGTTCAGCAGGTAGGAGGCTGTAGTAAAATATGTTTTGTTTTGTTTTTCCCCTAAGTATGCTTATTCTTGTCACAATCTTAAAGCCATTTTTTTTACTTCTAGTTTATGTATTTTATTGTTTAGGCTTGAATCTAAATCAGCTCACCTGTTGTGCAGCACTCAGCAGTGACTATGTTTACACCAAGCCTCTAGGATAGTCTGGCTTCTTTGGCAATAGCAAACCTCAGATGATTAGTCCTCCTAACTTGTCTGATACAGGAGAAAGCTTAAGTTTTGGTGGGATGAAAAGGAGCAGAACTAGCTGTAGAAAGAGGATGCTTCTTTCCTTAAAGCTCACGTGCTTGTGGTTAGGACTGCGCAAAGGGAATACCTGGGCTCTCTCCAGTGCCCCAGTGTTTTATACATGTTCCAACAAAGCATTTCATACGGAGTATAAGAGTTTCAGCAGAGACTGCTGAGAAAGACTTGCCATTGTATTCCCTCTAGCCCAGAGGTTAGAACAGCCTACCTGATGTGGGTGAAAGCTCATTATCGTGTTTTAGCTAGTAGGGAAAGCAGCCAACTTTCTGCTGATAGGACCAGTAGATCGTGTGAATGATTCTTGAAGTGGCAGTGACTCAGAGTCCTCCTATCTCAATAGAAGTTCTAGATGTAAAATCTCTCCATGAATTGCTAATATATAAAGTGGTGATTGCTGTAAGGAAAATGTCTTAGATATAGTATGGTGAATGTGACATACAGTTATCTCCTTTGGAGAAATGACAGAATTAAATTTGAAGTTGAGCTGGAAGGAGGATGGAGCAGCATTTAGTTTGCCTGATGTTTTTTGAATATGTAGCAGAATTCTAAATTTCAGTCTCTGGAGACCAAACATATGTAACAATAATCAACAAGAATTTGATCTAAAACTCACTGGAGTCTAGGAAACATTTTCAGTAACTGAGAATTATGGATCTGTCTAGATGTAATCTATTTGATAAATACAGTATAGCATGTTCTGAAGAAATCAAAGACTCATCAATAACAATCTGGCTAATAGCTAGGGCAACCTTAGCAGAATTTCTCAGTGAATTAATATCTTTTAAAGTTGAAATAAGCTTTAAAGTTTTAGAGAACCATTTTTCATATGGGGCAAGATTTTTTTTCAGGAGAAAAAGGATGAAACAAATTGACTGATATCCTATGGGTCCTTAAAACAATTCCAACAAAATAAACAAGGGAGAAATTAAATAGAATGGTCTGAGAACTGGAGGCAGGAGAGATGCTATAGAAACCATCTGAATCATGGGGAGAAGTCTGTACAGTGACTTAAGTTTGGACTTTAATGGGAGCAGTGAAGTTAAAATTTATTAGAGACACTAGTCATAGATCAATTGATATTGTTACCTTTACTGTGATAGCTATTGCTTTAGAATAAATGTAGGTTTTACTCTAGAGCAAACCTAGGGAAAAACTTAAGATGCATTAAGTATGTAAAAAAAATAATGGTTGACAAAACATGTGAAAGCAACTTGTATCATTTTAGATCAAACCAAAACAGAACGATAAAACATAGTATGTCAGAATATTGGGGAGTTTTAAGTTAAATGTTATCTTTTGGGAATGAGATGAAAGGGTAGGAATGTTCTTTTTCAGGAAAGTCTTGTTGTTTATCCAAATAAGGACATTGAAAGTAAGTGGAGAGGGTATTGGAACACTAATAGGAACTGCTTACCACAGACAGACAGTGTGGATGCCAGGAAGGGCAGAAGTAGGTTAAGCATTTCAAGTCAGACTGCATTTGCAAACACACACGTGCAAAGGGAGAGTTCACAGACAGAGCTGGGTTTCTGTGTGGGCAGAATCTTATCATGTGATAGTTGACAGAGATGTGATTCACGGACCTCTGTTGTCCCTTCTGTTTCTGCTAATATAGTGACAACAAAAAAGGTCAGAGAAAATTATAATGCATTAAAATACTCTCTGATCCTTATTCTAGCATGCTTCCTAAGGACAGGTGAAGCATGGACTGAATGAATGCCAGAGAAAAAAATGGTTGAATTTTGGGTTGCAAGCTAATTATAAAAGCATGCGATTTATTGAACATAATCTGCACTAATCTATAGGGTTTTTAAGTTGAGAGATACATTAAATACCTCAGGTTTTGCAGTGTTCCTAAAGCGTTAAACTTGAGAAGTACAACATGACTGTTTACAAAATTGGTGAGTTGATCCAAGCTCTCCCAATACAAACCAACTTTCTTAGTGCTCCAGCTTTATAAATCAATAGTTTATATCAGAATCATAGATGTCTCTGAATTTTATGTTAAGTTTTCAAGGTAGTAGAAAGACTTTAAAAAAATATTGAGTTCATATATTTAGAACTCAGAAGATATCTGAAATACATGCCAAAATATCTCATTGAATTTAAGACAATTTAATGATTTTTGTAGCTGAATTAATGTTATTGGAATATGGAGGGGGAAGGTTGTGATGTGTGCAGAGGAAAATAGAAGAAATAGTCTATGTTCACCTTGTTTTCTGCTTGTGTGGAAGCTGTATTCTTGGTTTTTATCTTGAGGCTGCAGGTGAATTTTAGATTTATAGTGATTTCCTATATATATACACACGCTATATGTATGTATATATGTTGCTATATATGCACATGTATATAGTGATTATCAATGTTCTTTGATGTTTTTATCTGTAAAATTTTCCCAGAGGAATGGATCACTGAATGGAAAATTTAGATCTGCTGACAGTGAATGTAGTTGATGGTTACGTTTTGCAATCCTCCATGGACCTACAGACACTTGGAAGCCTGGCTTGAAACTACAGGTTTAAATATAAATACTTGCAATTACATGTTGTGAGCACTAGATGGCAATAGAAGGACATTAGAAACACTTCAGTGCTATTCTGCTTTTAATTCAGTGTAATGAGAAAATGAAGGACAATAAAACTGCTTTGACCCTGTTGTTTGAAAACGTTGATTAGTAGGAATAGATATTCTGCCCAATGAAGCATGATTTTCTATTGAGGAAGGCCAAGAATTTAATGGACAGTAGGTTTTGAGAAGAGATCAATTAGAAATTGCCTCAGATGTCAGTTTGTTTAATTCTGAAGATGCAAAAATAAACTTTGCAATGTTTTAGCAGCTGTATTAATATTCATGGGAGACTACAGCCCTTTCTTGTTAGCCACAGTCTCAGGAAAACAGGAAACAATAGCAAACACATCTGCTCTTTTCATGGGAATACAGTGAGGACCTGCCTCAACTGACAGTGCCCAGGCCGTGCAAGAGAAGCAGCACAGCGTGTAAAAGGGCACTTGATCAGTTGTGGAAGCAGCAGATATTAGCATGGGAGCACCACTAATTTCACTAATATGTTTCTGGTTGCATAGTGTAGGTGTACCCAGTGGTGAGGAAAATTAGCTGTCTCATCAGCCCACGATAGGACTGTTTTGCAGAGGAGCTCATGCAAACTGCTATGCAATGGCTCTTGCAATACAAGCAGCACAGGCATACACGTCTCTGGCATTAGTCAGGTTGTGATCCTAACCTAGAAAAACTTGTTGTCTAGAAAGAGCATTACGTGTGAACTGGCTAATGATCACAGAAATTAAAATAACTGTTGGTAGATATTATTAAAAGAAAGTATGCTTGTAACTAAGATTTGGGTTAAATCTGCAGTTCTGAGCCAATGTGACCTGCCATCTGGAGCCTTACTGAATTTTATATCCAAAGTGGCATAGAGTTCACAAAGATGAGAGGCGGTGGTTTCAGCAATGAGCATATAGTTCTGAAAATGGGACTCCAAGTACAACTGGTTTTATACCCTGTTGAAGCTTTACCCCAGGATAGCCTCAGAGTTATTTTTCACAAGAACATTTATTTATAGACATTTTGTCAGATAAAGTGCCAATTGTTTTGTTCTGAACCGGTAGAAACTCCACTGTGTTGGCTTTTATATGAGATTTGTGTGTGTGTGCGCTTATGCTCTGAGAGTCTGGTCACTCCAGCAGCCATCTGAAAGAATTAGATTCATCCTCAGTCAACAAGATGCTTTCTGTCTATGAAAGTCTGAAAAAGCTAGCATGACACTTGCTAAATTATTCTCACCATCCAGTTGAAAACCATTTTCTCATTCAATATTCTTATTTTCATTTTTTTTCCTTGCAAGGGATACTTCCTTGTGTTACTTAAAGAAGTGCAAAAGAGGTTGACAACCTCATTTAATTTTTTTCTCTGCTAAAATTATTTCTTCCCCCCGAGACCTGTGGGGGATCTTAAACTGAGAGTGAAGAAATGTGAAGTTTTTCTATTTATCGAAATGTGTTGCAGCTGCAAGTTTTAATCACAGCCAAGGTAAAGACTAGCCTCTTACTGTGTTTAATATTGAAAAAGTAACCAGATAGCTCCCAGGCCCATGAGCTAAAAGCAAAATGGTCAAGCTGAATTTTGACCATGAATCAGTACAATATTTTTTAACAAACATAGAAATACATTGATGTGTGTGTTTGCCTGGAAATAAACACACCCATACACATCTCAGTGTGGACAATAATGATATATTAGTAACTAACATGGAAAAAACTGCAGTCTGCAATGTATTAAAATAGAACTGGTAGCAACTTAATGGGTAACATCTTTTCAAAGGAGACATCTGGGTACAGTAGAAAGTTACCTTGAATCTATAGCAGCATTTAAGATCTCTGGTTTAGTTAACAGATGGCAGATAGGAAGCTGTAAAAGAGTAAGACTGAATTAAAATGCCTATAACCCATTTTGTTTCTTCTAATAATCTGGAAGACCTTGGTAGAGGTCTGAAAGCTCATTTGATTGCAATAAGACTCGGTGATATAGTCTCTAAGGTACAATAGGAAAGACATTTTTCAGTATTTCACAACAGTAATATTAAGCAGCAAATAACAAGGCAAATTCTGAATTAACTACTGGTGTGTAGTTTGTGTGACACTCTCCACTTTTCACAAAACTCTCTTTGTGGCCTAACTTCAAATTGTAGGGAATTGAATCTCTCATTTACTATCCGTACTACTACTAAACTGCACTGAGATAGTGAGAAAGTGAAATCCTTTTTCTTCCATTAAATTATACTGAACATTCTGTTTACCCAGAGGATGGAAGCACCTGACTTCTGATCTCCAGTGAGCCATTCCTTTTTGTTGATTTAGTTTTCTTGTTAAACAGTCAGTTTTAGTGCATAAGGAATAAGAAAAACTAGAGGGAAAGAACTCTTAGTTTCTTTTAAAATCAAGTCCTCCTTTTTAGTTTTGAATGGAAACTGATCTGTGTTCATTGTTCTTAATCTTCTTCCTGACATTAATTCTTCTAGATTGTTCTGGCAAGTGAACTGCATCAGCATGAAAACTGAACATTCAGCTTACACACTAACAGATTTTCTTTCCTTAAAGCCATAAGAAAATTGTACCAAAAAGTGGAGTGGGGGTCAGCAGTGTTTCTAACTGAAAAGTAGATATGTGATCTGTTCTTGTCTATTTAAATATCTACAGAAAATCTATTTGGCCACAATGGCTTTGGCATTGAGGCACATAAAGATTGAATGGGGAGAAGAAGGGCCAGATTTGCTGCTCAATTCTGTATTTCCATTTTGATTTTTCACAATATTTACAATCTTTCTAGTACAGGCGAAGCTGATCCTATAGATTGATTATGGTCAAAGGCTTAATATTTTGTGACCCCACTGTTGTTAGAAACATCTATCATCTTTGTGGCATTCTGAAAAATACATGCCATAGACTTTTGCTAATCTTTACTAAACATGATAAACTGACTTCAATTAGAAGAGCAGAAAGGGAGTCTCATTATTATGGGATCATTTCATGGCTATTGCTGTTGCCTGAACAGTTAGAGAAATTGTGCTGCTGTTTAGGAAACACCATTGGAGTTTAAAAACAAGGAGGCAAATCTTCTCTTTTGCCAAATAAGGGCTATTCCTGCAGTGCTATACTCAACAGCTTCCCAAATTCATGGCTGTCATCACTGCCTCTTGTCGTCTTTCTTTATCTTCGTTGTATATAGATAATCTGGACCAATAAGGCTTGTTTTGTTGCCTTGTCTAGATTTTTATTGTCTGTTTCGTGTTCTGAATTCTGCATTAACATGTCTACAGTTCTAGGGAGTTTCATGGACCTGTTCGATGATAAAGACATTAACACAAAGGAGCGATAACAAGTAAGACAATATAGTACAAAGCTCAATGAGAGGAGAAGGAACAGATGGACAAATGAGCATTTCATATAACAGGGTTACATACAGTATTGCTTCAGATTGACCTTCTCTCTGGTCTGCTTTTGAGTTTGTTTAACTCCAGGTTATATCTGTAGAGTATGATGAAGACAAGCTAACAAGCTTACAAAAGCAAACTAGCCAAAGCACTTTATACCACAGGAGAGACTAATTTTTACATCATTAAATATTGTTGAATTCCCTTGCAATTGGAACTTGCAGGTTCCTTTTTTTTTTTTTTTTTTCATTCAGAAGATTACCTTGGCATTACTCTGTCAATATGATAATCTGAAAAGCTTCTGTAAACATTTGCTGGTCAGGTCATGATCATCTTCAGTAATAGATACTACATTTTACAGACGGAGGGTTGAAACATGGTTAAACACCTTTCCTAAGGTTGCATTATTCATTACAAAGCTGGGCTGAAATGTTACATACCTAAAGCAAATAGTTTTTTATGTATATAATAGCTGTTCATTTCTCACAGTATGTATCTCTTATTTGAAGCACTTCCAATGATACCAGGAGCTTGACATTATAATTAACTATATAATTTAAGTACCAAAAAAAAATCATGCTGATTTGGATTTACAGAAGCTTTTAGGATTCAAGGATAAAGATGGATTTATAGCACTTGACAAAGTTTGCTATGTTTTCTTGTTTTTCTCTGCCATTTTAGGTTTAAACTTTGGTGCAAAAAGTTGTTATTTTACAACAGCTGTACCAGGGATCATAATGAATCATGGTATTTATAAACCACAGCAGGATGGCTCTGCATGATCTTGTTAGTCTGAGTGTAATAGTTCTAAGTAAGAAGTTCTTTGCATAACTGGCTGGGTTTTTTTGTAAAGTATCTAAAAGCAAAGGTGTAAAGGGATATAAAACACATAGGATATATTTGAATTAGTCATCAATGAAAAAGAAAGCTAGAAAGAAACCCTATTTATTTTCTTCAAGTCCTTGAAGGGAGCATTATTACTGCTTCGCCAGTTAAAATGAATAACTATTTTGCAAAATTTAAGGGCATTATATTAACAGAACATATGTTCAGTGTTCAAAGTAGATAATGACAGATTCATATAAGGTGTGAAACTTCTAATTACTTGCCTCTGAAGCAGCACAGTTTACCAGACAAATAGGTAAAGGGAGGTTAACCTTTTGCTATCTGGAAAAACTCTAGGTTTTCCTCTATGTTTTTCTTGCTGATTCCTCCATTTGCATTTAGAATATGTTGCTTAAGAACAATTTGGGGTTGTAATACTCAAAATAAGTATGTGCTTATTTATACAACACCAAAGTAATATCTTTGTTGGAAAAAAATGTGATTAATGTTTCCTTCAAACTGCCACCTTGTTAAGGCTCTTTAAGCCACTGAGCTAAGTTAAGGCAGGAGAATTGACCCATGAGGGCACATTATAGGAACACAGAGAGTATAGGGGCCTGTAGGCCTCAGGAAACACAGAAAAAACAAGATGACTTTGTTGATGAGGAAGGTGAATTGTGGTGAAACTTATGAATTTAGGCTACATTGCCTTCTTAGACGTAGCAAATCAAAATAGAGCAAGGGGGACAGGTATCTTTGAGTGGGATCTGAGGTCTTTGTAGCCTCCTGCCAAGTTGGGTAAAGCAGACCTTTATAGGAGAATCCCCCAGTAAGCCCAGGCTAACCTCTCTCGTACAAGGAGAGAATGACTGGGATGTGTACCCTTTGATCCTCAGCAGTGCCTGAAGTGTCACTATGAAATGCAGCCTGAGGTTAGCTCTGTACTTGAGATACACTTTGAATTTTTTGCTAGAGGGGCAAGTCATGGCAGATCTTCCTTGTGAAACTGTGTATTCCTCTTTTTAACCTGTTTTCATGCCTTAGCATGCCAAGGGGCTCCAATTGTGTGATGCTTTACAAGTCAGCTCTCCCCTTATGTGGTTTTTGTTTTTGTTTGGTTTTTTTTTCTGGGAGGGGAGGGCATGTTAGTCATAAACATATTGGTTTCCTGATACTAAGTCAGTCTTAGATACTTGACGTATTTCTGCAAAGCTCAGTTAAAAATGGGGTGTATTTAGAGCCTTGGACAGGGAACCAGCTATCATTACCAACTGGAATGGATCCAAAATGGCTTGAAATGATGTTTTTGCATCTGTTTGCATTAAAGTCTGAAGACATGAGAATTATGCATCACCTCCATCACAGAAATACATGGTGTGTGCATGTATATCTTTACTGTGTTAAGGAAAGTAATATAATCAAACACTTTCAAATGACTGAAGGTGAAAGGGCTCATCGAGCTATTGTGACTTCTATTTTTTTAAATTTCAGCCCTTACAACTGGGGAAACTGATCCCAAGTTTTCTAATGTCCTTGTTATTCTTAAGCATTTGTTGATACATGAAAGAAATGTGGACAGGTTGTTTTGAGTGTTTGATTTTTAATTTTTGTCACGTGTTTTTCATTCCAGAGGCTTCCTGGTCTATTATCTATCTACCTTCCCTTGGGAGCTCTGAGATGTTTAGAAAGGAAATAACAAATGATGCACTTTGAGTCAAACATTTTTACAGAGAATGTTAAATATCTGATAAACTGAGCAATATTTTCAGTTTTCAGGTGTTAATATGATGATCATCCTCATTGTATTACACAATCAATGACATCACAGCACACATAACAATGAAATTAATTTATAGTTTTCATTGATAAGATATTTGCTAACCTAACTTTTTCTTTGACCAAGACTATTGTGGAAAGGAGGAAAAATATCCCGTAATAAATTCTGTTTTGTAGCCATTGCCTTTTATGTGTACCACAGGATTAATTGTACAGTTAGATGAAAAGCAAATTGAAAAATGAGTGAGAATAATATATTAAGAAACAGATAGTCAGGATAATGTATCCTGGAGCTAAATTTACAGTGTAAAACCAATACTGTACATTGATAGCACCTGAGAGTAATGCATGTGCTAGAGAAAATTATATTGCAATATGCCTTGATTACCACCTGCTTGATTTTAATTAATTTCCTTAATTGAAGAACAATGCATTTTCTAATTACACATGAAAACACTACTAGCTATTGCAGAGTCTTTATCTACTGCACAAACTCTCCTGGTAGACCCACTGCTTGTCTAATTTATAAAGCCTCATCTCAGTGAACACGGGCTGTTTGGCAGACTCTTGACAATTACTCAAATTAATCACATGTGAAGCAACATTCCAAACTTGTAATTTAGATGCAATAAAATTCTAACTGTGAATAACTGAGCTCATACAGATACAAGGGTGAAACCTCCACCAAATGTAATTAGAAAACAATACTGCTGAAGCTAGAATCAAATTTAAAGTGAAATGTACTATCTGAATAAGTGCTTTGGAGATAATGGCTTTGACCACAAGAATGGAAATTAGTCTCCTTCCTTTAGACCAAAAAGGTAGTGTAATATAAAATTAATTTATCAGGTAAATAATAAAATATTCAAGCCACACAATTAAAACATCAATCCCAGAGGACAAATTTATTCTACTCGTACCTCTATTGAGATCTAACTTAGTTTCAGCCAAAATAAAATTGGCTTACTGATTTAAACTAGAATTTCTTCACATTAATGTCCTTCTTTTCTGCAGTCTAATGGAATAAATCCATCAAGGTATGCCTATCTTGTGACTTAATCTCCTTTTGGATATAGTCCATCGCAGTTCAGTAAGGTACCCTTTCACAGATTTCCATTTCTCTGGCTGAGGCTTGAGTGTGTCCTAAGAGCAAGGAGGCTTGGCTCTTATCTGACTTATCACCTGCCTCATTTTTGCAAGATTAATTTTATGCCAGCTAGAGTTTTTATAAAATGGGACCATGTTTAGCTTTATTACTTGATCCTGTCTTCAAGGGCAAAGTGTAAGAACTGGACAGTGCCCAGTTTGAGAAGAGGAAGCAGTAGTTCAAAGACAAAGAACTGCAGGGGTTTCCTGGGCACCTTGGAGGAAGGTAGTTTGCAACACTGCAGCAAAATACTACCCTTGTGAACACATGCTATCTAGTTACTCATTCTGACACATCCTCTATATGCTCTTTGAGATTGAATTTGCCAACACATTTCTGGAAGTTTGAAATGTGCAAAAAAAGATATATAAAAGAACACAAGTCCATTTTCTTAGTTTGCAGAGTAGAATATTTGTTGATATGTGATTGAAAAGGTCAGTCTGGCAAAGAACCCAACGCAACCTCTTCAGTGCGTTTTGACCAACACATTACCGGACATGAGATCAAGTTTCCATACATGATTTTGATGAAACAATTTTTTTTTTGTTCTTAATAAAATACAGGGTGTCATTTTTACATCATTGACAGGCATTGTCAGTCTCTGAATGAGGCTGAAGAACACCTGTATTTTTACATCAGGCTTTGTCCTAAGTCAATAGAACTATACTGCTAGGGATCATGCACCCTTCCTTTTTTAATGCCATGATGAAAGTAACAAAATTTGCACAGAATGGGGTTAACTTAGGTAAGAAATAGAGGAAAATAGGTCAAGTTGCAGTATATGCAACTACGGAAGAAGTATCAGACAAACAAAAAGGACAACAGTCAGCCAGAGAGCAAGTCAAAAAAGGCTTAATTTTTAAGGAGCATCTGAACAAGGAACTTGGGAGGTAAAATGTGTTTGGAGGCTTTCCATATAACTCCTGTGCAGGTTTCAATTTCTCTGCAGGTATTCTATTGTCTTCATTATATGAGGCCTATACATTTCTTTTAATGCACGTTTAATCAAAGAAAAGTATGCTTATTTTGATTCTTGATGTGCTTTTTATACTACTTTCAGACTGTAAAACATTTCATTAATCTGCTGTGCATCTGTTTGCCAGTGGTGCTAATCGCTGAGTGTTACTCCTTTTAGAAACCTGAATGGGGCTCTTTGACTGTGTCACAATGTCTTCAATAACTCAGTATCAAGAAAGCTACAAGCATATAGAAAATTGATCTTCAGAAACAAATTATCTGAATCAGAGAAAAGAACCGATTTGTCTCAGAACTAGCCAGCCAGGTTGGGGTTTTGTGGTGGTCTCTGATAATCCAGCACAATTTGACCATCATGTCTGTGATCTCATGAATTTATTTAACCTCTGTTATCATGCTTAAATGCCAAGGCTGAGCCTGGACCTTCAGCTTAGAAGACTATTGTCACCTGAGGCAAAAGAGCAAGGTCTCCCAGGGAACAGATACTGTAAAATGACAGTCTTGGCACATATTATTTCTCTCTTTATCCAAGTAGGTGAGATTGCCTTGCTGAAGTTACATCCATGTAATCACTTTGCTGTAATTCATGCATAACAGTAATGTCACCTGTAGATTGCATGTACAGGTGCACCGGGAACAACACATAGAGCATGGAAGAAGATTAAGTAAATTGTATGATCCTACGTGACCGTGTAAAAAATTAGATACTGATATGCTAATGAGTTTGCTGAGAAGACCTAACATGTAGACGTAATGATGGAATGAAATTTTTCACACAGCTTTTAAAATGGAAAAAATGACATTTGTTTTAAAAAAAAAAAGTCTTCATGAAAATAATGTCTCTTGTACCTTCATTTTCCAGGATAATACTGACACTTGCTAAAGCAATATCTTGTTTGATTCACAATCAAACAGAACATTTTAAAATGAGTAAACGCATGCAATAAATAATTTAGGCATAGTTTCAGTAGCAGGTACTAGAATAGACTGTGGGACTCTGATTTGTAGCCAAGGACAGACGTGCAGCTGGGAAGATTTGCACAAGTATCTAGCAGACCACATCTCTGCTAATCTGAGCTCGGTAAGGAGGCTGGGGAAGGTAACAGGGTTGTGTCATACCCATGAGTGTGCTGGTATCTTGGATATCTGATGTAAAAAACATCTTGTGGTCTGTTGGTTCAAATTTCAGGTTAATAACACAGCCAAACCTTGTGCGTAATAGGATATCCATCCTTGTGCTGGTATGGATACTATGCAATAGCTATGACTTCTTTAAATAGCCATACCTTGTTTTGGTTGTTTAAGGGAAATATAAACAGCTTAGGCACATTAACAATTCCCAGCAGAGAATGGCAGTTAAGATAAACATCTTAGTTGAAGCTAAATAAGGCTATTGGAAAACTATATAACATTGTTAAACTTCACACTTCTGAGAAGATGGTTGCTAATTAATTAACATGCAATAACTTTCATCAAATATGTAATGGTATATCTAGCTGCAGTGTTTATTTTACCTCATTAAAGCCAAACAGATCAATAGCCATGTTTTTCAGTTTCTTAGCTGCACAGGAAGATATGAATCTGAAATGTGGCATCACTAAATGCATTTAATTAATCATTAATACTTATTAAACAACTCTACTCATATCACAAACTTTAGCATAAACTCTTTTTAGAGACAACAGCCTGGGTTTACTCCATATTTCTGCTGGTTTCTTTGCTGAACCCCATAAAGTTGCCTAATATCAACTTGACTATTGTATTACAGCTGCATTGTATGTCCAGGTTTCCCCTTTGTGGCTGTGCACAAAGGATGTACTTGAAGGCTTACTGGCAAATAATCACTTCTTTTTATGTGAACTTTTTCATTTTTAGTTATTGACTAGAAATTCATCACATACTTCCAGCCTTCTCTGGCAGCTGTTACCAACTCTCCTTATTCTCCTTCCGTCCCATAAATGTTCTATTTTAACACTATTGTTCACATAAATAATGGTGACATTTTTTTTCAAAGTGGAGACCTAATTCCCTATTAGAAATACTTATAATGGTCAAACAATAATAGTAAAACTCTTTTATGTAATTCTTCTGTATCTGAAGTACAGAAAACAACTCAGGAGAATTTTATTATCCTGGTTTTAGTCATGTGTCTCATACAGCACCAAGAAGAATTAGGAAGATATTGAATTTATCTCTTCTCAGATACTGACTATAAAGATTGCAGTCCAAATGTGTTACATACACATTTCAGGAGGACTTTACTGGGACTCTTAGCTTATGTAAATGTTTCAATCACTGTAAATATCACATTTCATTTGACTACTACTGATAATGAAACTTCCCATTGATAACATTTAAGCAAAAATTTAAATATCTGAGAAACTGATCATTCCTCAAATATAGTCTCAAACAGTCTATCTTCTCTGCACGGAGCAGAGAGCTTCCTGGGATGTTTGCTGTCATTCTCTGAGCACACGCTCGCGTGGATTCACAGCTTCTGAACCAGCGTGTCACAACTGCTGGCCATAGGTGGGAGCCCTGCCTCCCATGCTGTCTGTGTTCTGCCACTCTTGGTAGGCATGTGAACACTGAGGTTCCCCAGTTCTGTGATCAGACTGTTGAAACTCTCTTAGTCCAGCTCCCTTACTTGCTCTGTGCCCCCTGAGCCTACGCAGCGCAATTGAGTGCTGATGACATAGCACCTGGCACCAGTAGTCAGAGACTCGCATTCTCCTACGTTAGTGTGATATCCTTTATATGTAGGAACAGAAGGAAAGTTTTTTTACCTACTTAGGCTACGTTTGTTAGAAAATACATTTCCACTTACTACTGAGGTAATTCTGCACTATGAATAAGTGCCAAGCTTGGATATCCACATCAGGAGAAAAGTTTTCTCTGAGAAGGCAGAGAAACAGAAATGGATGGTTTATACAGTCTGTGATCAGATTTCTGTTCCAAGGCATTCTTACGCTTGTTCTATCAATGCGTTGCAAAGAGTTATTTCAAGTAACTTTCAAATTCAAGCATCCTATACCAAACTATAAATAAAACAGTCAGAAAGTTATGCTTTTTATGCAGGATTACACTTTTTATACCAGTAGCAGTATCTGTCAGAAAAATTTGAATAATTGAATTTAAGGGAGAAGTTTATTTAAGGTAGGTTAGGTAAGCATGCTGGGCGTAAGTTGATATTATCTCTGCTTCCAGTCTACTAATTATTTAATTTAGAAATGTAGCTAATGAGCATGCTGTATCTGACAAACTAGTCAAGTCCTTGCTATGTTATGATCAAATACTCAGACTGAGACTGGACACCTTTCTGGAGCTAAAGAAGGAGGTAGACAACAGAATCCAACAATGCAGTGTGTATCATGCAGGAAATTGCTTTAATTTCTTCTCAGGAAAGTTACATAGAGGTACTCGGCATACCAATGCAAGGTAAACGTTAGGAAATTTATTTAACATCTGTACCTAAGATTAAATCTCTGTAAGACTATTTGAGGACTGCCCTTCCTCATAGGACATTGTTGACAGTGTTTTATGGAATATACAAATTTTTTACCTTCAGGTGACAATTGTCTTGATGCATTTTTGACAGAATCCTGCTACTCTCTTGCTAACAACTGGTGGCAAGGCAGATAAGTGTACTACTGCAGGAGGTTAGTGCTGAAGCAACAATCTGCAAGTCAGAGCACTGCTGTTTAGAGTGATTATAATTTCAACGATCTGTGAACTGACATGGGTGAATTTCTTTTCAGTTGGGTTTGCACAATTACCAAAACCATGCTAACTATGATGGCAAAATTATAAATAAATGTCTCTCCACTCTTTCTTTGATATGTGCCTGCCAGCAGTAAGGATGCAGTAATGCAGACTTACCAGTGCTTCTTCAGGAGAGCTGACCTTGTGAGATTTAAACTGAAGAGGATGATTACAGAGTTGCTGTATTATAAATGGCATAATTCTAAATTATCCTCCAGCAGCTTCAGGAATTTTCAATATTCTACAACAATCAGAATATTGTCTATTCACTTTTTTCTCTGATAGTGCCTTGGGTTTTGTTTCTAAGGTCAGTGTCTTTCAAAGATTTGCTGCCAAACTATTAAACTTTCTGACTCAATTCTCTCTGAAGGAACAAAAGATAAAATTCAAGGGTAGGCTGTAGAAGGGCTAAATTTCCAGAGCACAAAGAGTAATGATAAATTGTTTGCAAAATGGCACTGATACTCCTGCACCCTTCCCTTGGCAATTTCACTCAACTGTCTGGAGGTTACTTCAGTTGCCCGAAACTATCTCAATATCAAAAATGAGGAAACCTTTCCAGCCTGGAGGTATATGATATTTCATGTCAACAATAGAACAAAATGGAGTGACATGATTAGTTACGTTTTGTATCCAGCAAGAGTTTGCTAGGAAGATAAAGAATGTTACTGATGACCAATTAATCTTTTCTTTTTGAAAGCCTAGGATGGGAAAAGTCTCTTTAGGGTTGATTTGCAGGAACATATAGGCACTAAATCTTTTAGATGCCAGTATTCAGATGTCACTAGCATTCACAAAAATCACTACTCAGATCTTGACTGACCATAGAGGCAGCTGTCTCTCAGCAGTGAAGTTTTTGCTGGTGAAGCCGCTATAAATTTTCCTCTGCTGGATATAAATGTAATTACTTGATGACACTGCTAAAGTCCATACCTGAGATGTGCCAGGATTCATGAGCAACCTTGTATCCATATCCAGAGGCTTTTTCTAATGGTGGTGCCTCATATACAGTAGTGCATCTGGAAAACAGATGAGAACACTCCTGCCTTTGACTAATTTGGAGTGGGCATTTGAGTGTGGATCTTCCACTTCTCCTGACAATTCTTGATGTCTGATGCAGAGCACGTTCTGGAAATAACCCCAGTTCCCAGTCCTTCCACTTCCCCTTGTTCCAGTTTATGTATAAAATTAAACATTTCTTAAGCGTGCTTCCAGCTGAAGTAATCATCAAACTAGAGTCGCTCTCAATTTGCCATTGGCCCAAAACTTGCTTAGAAAGGACTGATAAAAGGCACAACTTTTAACAGTACAGACTGGGTGGGATCAACCAGTAACATCACTGCCTTTGACAACTTAATTCAGAGACACAAATAATGATTTGGTGTCCATCTTCTCTTGAGCCAATTTAGTTGGACTTGGTTTTAAGGATTTATTGGGTTTTGCAGGAGGGAACAGACTTTACCTAAAAGCAAAGCTGAGTGAAAAAACAGAAATTCAATGTAATTAAAAGTGGAAAAACACTGAAATTGTTTCCAATTTACTTATCACAAGCTCATTTTTAACAACATTCTCAATATTATTTTAATATACTTTTACAGTCTTATGAAAATAATTTTTTAACTAAGGTTTAGATACTAAACACTTTCAAAATAATTTAAAGAAAGTTGTATAGTATGGTGGAAAATATAGTAAACTCATGTAAAGTATGTTCAGATTTTCACTTTTGAGAAAAATTTGGTTTTATATGTGAAAACATTTTGGTTAGCTCTGATACAAAGAATGTATGTCTGTGGGTTATGACGGAGCATGCTTGTGCTTCCACGTTATGGCTGGAATTCATAAACTATGCAAGATGAAATTGAGGCTAGGATATGAACCTTGTGTCTTGAGCTATGATTCAAGGAAAGGGTCTTAAGACTTGGATCTAGTACTAGTGCTGTCATTGAGAAAGAAGTACTGTGGTAGTTCACACAAATACTGTTATTTTTCTGGCTAGGGTATTCTGGCCTATAATTGAAAGTAGATTTACCTGTAACTTTCTGCTTGCATAATTTGGAAGTCAGATATTTGAATAGATGATGTTTTGGGGTTTTTGGTTGGTAATTCTTATGACATAACAGAAAATATCCTATTCAGCAGCTGCCTTCAGTATACCCATTTTTTACAACTGTAAAGTCGTATTTTTCACACGGACAATCTATAGCATGGTTGTGTTAACAAGTTGTGGTTGAGTTACAGATGCAGTGGAAATTGTAACTTTTTCAGAAGCTTCATTTTTTCTATGTATTTGTGAACAAGAATTTTAAGAAAAAAATAATTTCTGTGATAAAAAAAGATAGTAAAATGCACAAAAAGATTTGTATATAGGGCTTACATAATTCAACCATAGTTCCTTTCAGTCTATCCAACTACTCTTAGAGGCTTCTCCAAGAGTGGTTTTATCTTCTGGGAGTGATTTTGAAATAAATAGTTTAATTGTTTAATACAGTCATTGCTTCTAACAGCAATCCTTCCAAAAAGACTGACAGGTGCAGAAGTTGCAGTACTGCAAAGCAGAAGGTAAGAACCTCCAATCTGAAGGTTAATGTTCCTGGAAAAATATTATGCTTTAGTACTCCCTGATGCAAATTGAAGCAAAAGATTTAGGCTTTGCTTGCCTCTCACTAATGTTTCATGTTTTATTGTGAAAAAATGAATTTCCTTTATGAGAAGTACAGATGGCAGTATTGAATAAATTACTGGAGCTGTTTCTTCACAGAAGAAGTGTCAATTTAGCTTGCTTGAAGTATAATCTAAAGCTCAGTGACTGTCTATCTCGTTATTCAACGAGGTCAGTGACCACCTCATTGTATTACCTTAAATAATTAAGAGGGTAAAGCTTCTGCTAATATTGGAGAACAGCAAGGATTTTGTACCCTGTATAAATTGACCGTGAGTGAAGTGCTTGCCAGTTAGTTAATCAAAGTAAAGGGCTACATTTTGAATCCATTTTTTTAGTTTATCTAAAATGGTGCAGTTCTCTTGAATGCATTGAAATTATGCAGATTACATCAACTGAGATCATATATCATATGATCATACATCATATTTTGAATTTCATCCTAGAATGAAAATCTCTTTTAAACTGAATTATTTCATAATTAGATATTACTTGAGTTTAAAACCATTGAAGGCACTTGCTAGCTTCCCATATAGTTAAAATTAGGGGCTGACACTGCAATCCTGGGTGCTGTGGGCATGAGCACGGAGGATGGAGTAGACTGCATGTGAGAGAATCAGTCCATCTATATGATGGTCACAGCTCAAGCTTCAGTAGCTGTGGCCACTGAGTGCCCTGCAAAATTATAGGATGGGTCCTACTGAAGGTTCTGCTCCAGGTTCAGAAGCTGTTATCAATGCTGCAGAGGACTCAAATGATGCTTTTGAACTGTGACTGAGGGAGCCTGGTTTCTTCTGGATTTGCACATGTAGCTGACTGCCTGTCATGTTAAAGAAGCCCTGACTGAAGTCTATGCCAGAGTAAAGATATACATGAAGAGCTTTATTTTGTGTGGGTTCTCTGGCGTCTAGCATGGAATATTTTTAAGTCTTCTATCATGTGGCTGAGTTTCAGGGAAACTGGCCAATGAATTTATAAGCCACAGGCTGACAAGTCTTTGTACATTCAGTAGGAAAGACCCAGTTTCCAAAGAAGGAAACTGAATGTATGTGGGTGAAGAGGAACGCTCAGAGTGTGAGAGGGATCAGAACTGTGACAGCTCTGGTGCAGTTGCATGCCTTCTGCTGCAGGGGTAACAGTCAGATGTACAAGGAGTCTAGAGGAGGGAGAGGCAAGCTCTAAAAACAGCATCCACACAGAAAGGGGGGGCTTACCTTCAAATGGTTGAGGATTACCACCTCTGTCGTCACTAGGTACGTTTTCTACTTTGCAGCATCATTCTGTGGAAACTCCTCCTGGCACATTTTGTCTCTCTTCATGTCACATACAAACAAACACAGAGACAAATAGACAAGTGGCCATGTAAACTACGCAATAGGGAATGCCATTACCTCTCTTCTTATTTCTATGCACTTTGTTCAGTACGACTGAGATGCCTGCACTTCATTTAATTTTTGAAGCTCCAGATACTCTCCCTTCTTCAAGAAACAAGGGAACTTCAAGCCTTTCTCTTAAAAATATGTGGTGCTATGGTGGTGTTCTTTACTTAGCAGCCTAGTACTTAGTGCACGAAAAATTGCTAATTTCTGCAATAGGATATTGATTTCAGAAAGAAGGTAGTGAACAAGAGCAAGCATGACTTTCCTAGGAAGAGGTCCGCAAAGGTTTCAGTGAGTTCCAGTGCATTTTCTACATTAAACAAGGGCCAACTGATCAGAAATTTTTAAGAACTATTTTTTTTCTGCTTATGTCTCAAATTGTGTCATAAATCTAGGGCTAAATCTCTTTAAGCTTACCTAGATTTTGCAGTTGTGCAGGTATTGTACTTTCTATCTTTTCACGGTAGGAGTGAAATGGATATTAAAGCTCTTTTGGGATCAGATCCATGCAAAATATTAACCAATCATAATTTCTATGAAAGCTTGTTGTTCAATAAAAACCCATTACCCAGGTTATGTGTAAAATATTTTCCACAATAAGGCTGCCAAAGGCTAATGGCATTTTCTAGTTCCCAACATGGTCTGTTAAGGTTTTGCTTCTAGACCTGTTTTGATGAAATGCACTTCACACTGTAATAAAGTCCATTAGAACTAGAGGTACAACACTACTGCATTAGCTGAAAGTATACGGTGTCTCTGTTTTTTCTGCAGAATGCATCCTCTCAATGTATGATGTTAAAATCCTAATCAGTTTTTATGGCACTCTTTACCCTGGAATCTGCATTTGATACAAACTCTGTAGGATTTTCTTTCTCAAGAAAGGAGACTTCATTGTTACCCCAGTTGTGCAAATGGGAAATGAATGTCTGAAAACACTAAGATCAAAAGTGTCTATTATTTTAATGTCAATAACAAGAACACAGAACTGTAAATACCTGCTCCTTAGCATTCCTGTTGTATGGAACAGCTGCCCTTGGCTTCAGTTGCAGTGCCGAATACCCCATTCTTCTCCTGTATCTGATGTCACATATTCAGCATACTAGGATTGCATCTCACAGCTACCAAGATGCTGTCTTTCCCTGGCTCCTTACCCTTTCCCTGCCACATTATTGTATGTCCCAGGGAGACACAGTGTCCAGGAGCATGCTGCAGGTCTTTTCTACCACTAGGTAAGAGAATAGAAAAAATAATTAGTAATTTAGCTTCTTTCATTGTATAATTAAATTTGTCTGTGGGCACAGCCCATTCTTGCTGAGTAAAAATGGAGTTGTCTAAGAATTTATATACTAGCTTTTTTTGGTTATGTTCAAATTCATAGGTTTGGTATTTTAGTTTGGTTGTTTTTGTTGGGTTTGGTTGTTTGTGTAGGTTTTTTTTTAAAGAAAATTTATGCTAGTTGTATGGAAGTAGTTTTCTAGAATAAAAATGAGAAGCATTTTCCTTATACAAAGGTATACTTCTATACTGAATTTGAATCCCTCTTCCAAAGACTCAAATTATTATGATAGAAAATTAAAATAATTTTTCAACATAAGCAGACCAATATATTTTTCTCTAATTTTATCTTCAAAGTTGGCTGAACCAGTTATGTGAGGTATTGCCAAAATATTAATCTTGAAATGGAGCCAGAATTTGTCTGACAAGTTAATGCAGGAAAGTACTGGTTGACCTTTAGCATAAACACCACCATTTGCATGTTTGAGAAATGAGTCTAGGCATTTAAAAAAGCAAAACTGTATCAGTTAAAGGAAAATAGATGCATACTTCAGAAATGTCAAATCCTGAACTGCAGTGGATTGAGGGGTTTACCCGGTGAAATCCACGGTCAGACTGGAAGTATGTTAATGCTAGCAGAAAGGTAATACTCTAGCTTCTGTTCTTCATTTAATTTTCATCCTCCTCTGACTTCTCAGCCTACTCTTATCTGAAGTGTCTGGCGAATTGTGCTAGAGTGTCTCATCCACAGATGAAGTCAAGGAAAAGCACATAATCCCATCTCTTTGTCAGGATGTGCTGAGTTCAGTGTAGTCACTCTGCGCTTCCAAGGAAAAGAGCAGGAAAATGAGCAAAGACAGCAGAGTTATGAAAAAAGTGTTTGGCATTTAGTTCTCCTATTATATGAAATGTGAGCAGACAGGACAAAGAAAGGGTGATATTTTCTGTTTACATGAGGCACTACTGGTAAGACATAAGCCTTTAGGTCACTTATCTGTGTCCTGTGGAGTACCCAATGACTGGGGAGACACGCACAGGAGATCAAAGTGCTGTGATTTTAGCATGCAATATTTTCCTAGGAAAAGTTCTTGTTTTCCTTTATAATTGCATTTGTTGGATAACACAGTCATGTGTGAGCTGGCTCACCTGCAAATGCAATCACTGTCATGATCACAGTTGTATAAAAAGAAAAGGGCTTTATTCACATCTACATCAAAGTTTCCTTTGCCTTCTCTGGTGTTTTAAAGTTGCAATAAACATTCCTCAAGTCTCTTTACACTGCCAGAGTGACATAAAAAGTCCTTACTGCATATGAGAATCTGGCTGATAGTGTCTTCTCAAATGCTTACACCTGAGGACAAGTCACATTATGCAGAGCAAGGAAATATAATCTAATGAGGATAGTATATTTTGTCTATATACTGATGATCTTTCCATTCATTTTTATATCTAAATGCCACCTTTTCCTCTCAACTGCTCAGAGAGTAATTTTTTGGTGGTTGGTTTTTGGTTTTTTTTGTTTGTTTGTTTTTTGTTTTTTCCTCCTAAGTCATTGTAATAGGAAGAATTCTGTAGACTGGCTTGTGAAAAATCAGTCAGTTCAGAGGTCGTTCTCTCTGTAAGTGGCAGCTTGGCTGAAGGGAAGGCATGCATGTGTGAGAAGCTGACAAATGGGTGGATGAAGCTGGAAGCTATGCCCTTAAAAGTATGCTAGAAAAGATGCACATATTCAAGGAGGTGCTCTGGGAACTGTGAGTGTGTATTGCTTCATTTATTCCTGAAATTAAAATGGAGAAGAAGATGCTATGAGCAGCTCAATATGATTATGATTTGTGATATGCTGTAGGACTTAAAATCACTTGTGACTGTGGCCTTAACTGCTAATGAATAAATGCTTCCCTTGGTTACACCTGTGCTGCTCCACTGACTCCATGGATCTGTTACAGCAAACTGGGAGTGAAACTGCAATAAAGCACTTAAAATTCACTGTTGTAACTGAAATGCTGATCACAACAGTAAGTGAGAAGAAATTGTAAGAAACAGGCACCTATGTTTTGCTTATATTGCTGTTTTACAGTTTACTTTTCTTTCTCCTGTGAATAAACTGTAAAACTATCAAACATAGGCTAGATCTTAAAAAAAAAAATTTGTGAACTAATAATCAATTTTGTTCCTTTCTCAAAAGATTCAAACAAGAGGGTGCAAGTACTGCTCTGCTATAGGCAAGCATTTGTGTACACATGTTGTAAGTGTGTGTACTCTGGACCACACTGAGATCATACTTTGGCTCAGAAACTCACATCATGGGATTTGAAGTATTTGAAGTGGAGGCTATGGCAGTTTCCTCCGTTAACATGGCTTTATGAGTTAAAGCTGTACAATGTCCTGTTTAATCTTCTTTTCTTTCAAGAAGCCCTTGTTAAAATTCTTGCCAGCTCTGACAAGCACTCTAGTGAACGGCATCTTTTAAATAAAACATTTCTGTTTACATCACTTAATAGCAAACTAATTTTTCCATCTTCATTCACTAATTTTTCTATCTTCTATATATCTTCTGTGTATTTTGTTTTGCTTAAGAGTCATTTTCTTCACATGAGGTCAGAGACATTTGCAAACCTGCCTTATAAGCATTGCAGTAACATAGCTATGTGACTGATGAACTATCAGCTCTTTAGAGGAATAATACTTAGTCACTGGGACTGCTAAATTAAGGCAGACATGTAAGAAGAATCTGTTTTAATTGTGGTGTTATAATAATTCACAAAATTACCTGCATACAATGGTTAGTACACACATGTGGGGACTGGCTGTCTTGAGATACCGATAATAATATTCCACATAGATTACACAGCTGAATTTATCCTGGTTTAGAAACAGCTGAAGTTGTTTGATATCTGCTCCTTGGTCTCTGCAGTATGAATAAGACAGTTTCCAGTGCTAAATATCCAAAAATCTTGATCGTTAGTCATAACCATGGTGGTTGCAGTAAGGTTATTGTAACAAGTTGATAAGAAATAAGGTGGTAATGAGACTGTCATATTTAATTAGATATGAATTAATATAGTAGATATAAAGCTATTCCCAGCCCTGGAAGCAGCAACTCCAGAGGTGGACTGAAGCGCAGCAGTACACAGGAGTTGCTGTTGCTCTTTGCTGTTGCACTGATAAAATAGGGACTTGGATTCCGATATCTCCAGTCTGGCTCTTTTCGCAAGAATGAACAAAACAAACTTGGCACAAAGGACATGGCATATTGAAAGGAATTTGGTGTGTAATGCATTTTACGCAGTTGGTGTTGTGGTTGATAAGAGAGTTACTTGCTGAGTTAATGCACTGTGAACCTACCCTGGATTACTGCTAAGTCCATTTGATCTGTTCTATCTCCTTATCAGATAATTCCCCACTGAATCAAGTATATTTTCTCTCAAATCCTAGCTTTAAGGTAATGAATCAAAGTTGATTACAGTTAAATGTATCCTGATTAGATCAAATGGTTTGATGGGCAGTGTAATTTTTTGATAGCTGTATTATTTATAAAGTAAAACACTCCTGTTTGTGACACCCTGGCTGTTTCCATCTGGGATGAGTGCCAATGGGACTCATTTTCCCTAGGCAGCACAAAGCTGAGATGCCTGAGGTTATGGACTCTCATCTACTCTAATGTGGGCATTGCTACCACATTTACATTTCCTGTGCTACTCTTTGGTTAATGCTGCAGGAATAGAACCCATTTCTGAGAAGACATGTGTGGAAACAGGATTCATTCTAGAACTGCATTGCTGAAACTTGTGCGTGTAAATTTTGATAAAGAAGCAATGCTGCATTTCCTGACCCTAGGTGCTTCATTACATTTGCAGCTCTAGCCCATGCAGTCTTAGCACAGGAAAGTTTTAAACACAGGTATCTCTGTGACAGGTAGGTTGTTGTACCTCAAGTGCCTGGAGGTTTATTCAATATGGAGTTCTGCATCAGTAGGAGCCTCAAGTGCAGGTGCAAGAGGCAGTAAACATCTTGTGTAAGGTGGAGTATGAAGAGCTTCCCTGAGTTCTGAGAGCAGCAGCAGTCTTTAATTCAGCTGCCTTTACAAGATCTTGTAAGCAAAGGGATTGTTTTGGTGCAGAAATCTTCAAAGGACATCGTCAAAGGAAGGAATACAAAGAAAATCAGTCAAGAACTATGACTGAGGCTATCAAGTTCTCTTGAACACAGAGTAATAGTAACTTCTGATTATAATGGTTTTTAATCCTCCATGTTTCTAAAATGGTTGTTAAAAAATTACATTTAGCAGGCAGGATTCTCAAAGCTGCTCTAACAAACTCAGTGCTCAGTTGTCATTAGCAAAGACCAGGCTTCCATCTGCAGTCTGCTGTAAAATTTTTTCACACCTAGAAATTGAAAAAGAATTATACAGAAACTACACTAAAAAGCTAAGAATCTTTAACCCTCACAACATTTTACAACACTTGGATTATAGTGACTGATCAAAGATGTTAAATGCTAAGGCATTAGCACACTATAAACAGGATTTTGTGTATGACTTGAAGTTTTTATAATAATATTTGCCCACTGACATTGTGAAAAAACTCTCTCCTCAGTGCTTGTGTTTGACTTCTATTTCTGTCTCGCGTCCTATAGAAATAATATCCTGTTGGAAATTGATTGTCTGAATTTTAACTTCAGAGTTTCTCTTACTGTGTGTCCCAAGAGTAAGAATGCTATCTTACTGTTGATCATGAAATAAGTTTGCCAAAGATAAATTACTAGATTGACATTGCTTTGAAATGCTTGGATATTTTCTTTACAAAGTTCTTGTTGGGTAGAAGTTTATTACTTTTGAATTGAATTCATTTCATTTTATAGCTAGAACATCTTGAATGCATGTTAATTGGACTATATCAAATGAGCCACAGATTTCTGTGAATGTGTTAAAATAAAAATATATTCAAGAAATAAAATGCTGTATGTAGCTCTCCCTCTGTCATAACGCCTGCAATTTCTTAGTATTTTATCATTGTTTCAGCAAAATTTTCCAAAATTACTGTAGATAATGCTGGTGATAAAAGGCAGCTTCTTTCAGTACCTTTTTCCAAGTGCCTAGGATGGTAGTTCATTTGAGCTTAAATTACACAGTTTTAGCATGTGAAAGAGAACTGAGTTACTTTTCTGTATTCCCATAGCTTATACACTTTCCTGATTAAAAATTAAATTAATCTGATGATTAGTGCCTGGTTTAATTCAATTTCTTCTGGTATTTGTACTAAAATATTAAATTGATCTCACCTGGAAACCACAGCAGACATGAAGTTGAAAATAGCACCAGCTCACAGAAGAGACAGATGAGCTTCTTGTGAAGGAGAACTACTAGGACCAGTCTGCAAAATACAGTTAAAGTCTTGCCATGTGCCTTGTCATCTCACTGACGTGAAATATTTCATTTTCCTTCTCTAGGATGTTTATTGTAACTGGAATGAGGAGAAAGGCATGATTGCATCTCTGGCTCCTAGCTGATAGCTTGAGGACAATTATGACAAGGATGGAACAGATAGTGGAATCAAGAAGAACTTGGTCAGTGATATTTTTGGGATGCTTTTAAACCCACATCTTTCTGGTTGCTTTAAGTCCCCCAAGGGTATATCTACATGCAACAAAGAGCTAGCTGAGCTCCCTTTAAACAGGGTGATTTCAGTAAAGGGAATGGTATAACTTTTTAATTGTGTCATTATGTGCCTTTTATAATGTATTGTAAGATGTAAGCAACATCAAAAAGGTTGTTGCTAGAAAAGCCATGTCATTGTACAATTCTTTAATAGAAGTATTAATATACAAATGCACACACATATTTTTTTTTAACTTTAATAATGCCAGACTCCTTAACACAAAAGCAATCTTTTACAATTTCTTTCTATATATACACATATACCTCTTCAAGTCTCCTTTTTCTTTTCAAGTTATTTTCTTTTTATTTTCTTTTTAGCCTAGCTTTCTATTTTTCTTCAGCTAGCAGGTATGTTTCTGAACACCAGTGTTGGCTGTATTCTAGGTGCTTATCAACACTTCCAAAGGTAATTTGAAATAGATAATAGACAGTTAATAATTAATGAAGAATTTCACTTTAGACAAAAGTCAGCAATCACTACTCGAATTATCTAACAAACGGCATTTTTTATTTTTTTAATAAAAATGCAAAAAAATAGAAAAATATGTGCTATCTATAGTACTTTTGGTACATCATAGTTTTAGCATTAATTCCATTATTTTCATGACATTCACCCTTCACTTTAATGTTGATGAGGTGACTAGACAGACAGCCTCTAATCATCCAGACTGCTTTTTCACTGTCTACTGAGAAGAGTCCTCTTTCCATTGGATAGGCACTGTTTGGTTGATTGACTGGCTATCTGCATAGTTATTCATTCATAAAATAGTGTATGGGTGGATCTCAACGGCAGAGTGGTAGGTAACATTATTTGAACTCATAGATTAATGCATTATTATTTACTTATTTGAAGTATTGAATTATTATCTGCCTAAGTACATCAATGAAAGTAGTGAAAGTGTTATAAGTAGTGAAACTATTATACACAAGCAGGTCCGTTCCTTCTTTCTCTTGCTGAGACCTTTGGATTTAACCAAAAATTAAGATTTTACCTCACAATTCCTATTTTTTATTCTTCCATTTTTATAGTAAAATAGTGTTTTCCATTAATGCAGAACACCACCACACCACAGAGGTATTCGTTAGTTTCTTGGTATCATGACGATTTCCCATGGCAAGTGGTTAGAACTAGTTGATCTTTAAGGTCCTTTCCAACTCAAACTGTTCTATGATTATTGCTATTGATCTATTGAAGAGAAAGAAAAAAAAAAAATAAGACCTCAACAGACAGAGGAAGAAAGTGACAAAAAAGCTTGTTGGTCAATATCAAGAGGAGGAGATCACTTACCAATCATCATGATGGGCAAACCAAGTTGGACTAAATGACCTTTACAGGTCCCTTCCAACCCAAACTATCCTATGATTCTATGATCTCATGGAAATCTAATGTAATTTATTGCCAGTTAAAACAGATTTGGATAGTGAGAAACAAAGACAAATTAAAACACCTTCCCTACTATCTTTCCCCAAAGCTCAAATTCAGTCCTTCACTCCTGATTCATCTACTTCTCCCCCCTTCACCCCTGCCCCAAACAGCACAGGAAGACAGGGAACAAGGAGGCTGTGGTCAGTCCATAACTCTCCATCTCTCCTGCTTACTTCCTCCTCCTGCCTTTCCCCTGCTCCAGTGTGGGGCCTTCCCACAGGCTGTGGTTCCTTCAGGATAAACCTTGCTCCAATAGGGGCCTCCTCAGGCTGCAGCTCCTTCGGGGAATATCCCCTGCTCTGGTGTGGGCTCTCCATGGGCTGTGGGGGAATTTCTGCTCTGGCACCTGGAGCACCTCCTCTTCCTCCTCTCACCTCGGTGTTCATACTGGTGTTTCTCACAGCTTTTTCTTCTCTGGCATTTTTGCCCTTTCTTCGAGGCGTTTGCCCTGAGGCTCCACCGGCTCCTCTGATTGGCTCAGCTGTGCCCTGTGGTGGCGCCACTGCAGAACCGGCTGGAACCGGCTGTGTCCGGCTGGGGGCAGCCCCAGCCTCTCCTCACAGAGGCAGCCCCTCCTGCCAGCACCTGGGCACAGGCACCCAAAACAAAAGCATAGAAATGACTTCTCAGGGTCAGCTCATTTTGTGTAGGGGCAGAGGATGTAGCATCTGATAAACCTGGATGTGTCTGTCATGGACTCCAAAGGGCTCCCCAGTGTTTTGAAACCAACTGCCAGTGCAGCACACTGCAGTTTGGAGGTGTGATGCATTGCACAGTTTCATCGTGCCTGGATTTCTGAAAATTAAATCATTTTATCACCTATTGAAGGTTAGTTTTGTGGGATGTCTTCCTGCACCTGTGGTTGTTTTCTGAGCCCTTCCAGCTATAATGGAAGCAGACCTTGTTCCCTCAAAAGATAACCATAAGGCCAGTCAGCTCCTTAAACCATGTTGTGGTCTAACGAAAATTGTAGCATTTCCCTGTGGAAGAGGAAGTTCTCTTGTTTGGAGGAGAAGCCTTTGAAGTGTTGGAATGCAGGGGAAGCACCCAAAACAGGAGCTCAGGTTCTTAAGTACCAGCCATGATGTTTTAAGATAATTGGGACCCACTTTCTAGGAAGATTAACATAAATTCTGGATGCATATCTTATCAATCTAAGAAGTGGGTGTAGTATACTTGAAAAACTTTTAACTTAGCGTGTAAGATACTCTTTTATCCTGAGTTTCTTGTTTCAATTTACATGCTCTCAGGAGAGTAAGGATGAGGCTTTCTCTAAGCCTTTAGGAAAGCATAACTGAGTATATAACTAGTTTATTTTTCTTATCTTTTACTGTATACTAGAAACTAGCTTTTGAGACAGTATTGTTAGGAATATCAATGTTTGCTTAGATATTAAAAAGGAGATCAACAAGTTCCTTCAGACTAAATTTTAGCATTTTTTTTAAGGAACAATAAAATAATGTAAAGAGGATTTCTGTATATGCTTAAGTTTTATACCATTTTAGCATGTGATGGCCCCCCTTGGATGTTAATCATCATTGTCTTTAATGCAATTAGTCACAGTGTTGGTTTGTTAGAAGTATGATGGGCCATTTTGGCCAAGTGCACAATTTCACCTTTTTCTAAGGAAAAAATAGAGCAAACATTTCAATATGACCAAAAATCCCAACCTGATAAATTTCAGGAGAGGAAAGTGTGCATTGATAAGATTTGTAATGCCTAGGAAGAAAGTGCAGAAATATAGCCGTTATTTAATTTTTATGATGGAAAGCTGAATGGAGCAATGCTGTATTTAGAAACATAATTGTTTTTTGTGGCAACATGGCTAAAGGAATATGTGAAAGATTCTGTGGAATAAGAAGTGAAAGCACTGAGAAGAAGAACTACTGTACTCTGTTTTTCTTGTAGTCATTGCATCTCATATTTCACCTTCTGTAGCATTTTTGCTGATGGTGACAGGATGGAATGGATATTTATACCAGGTGCACTACTCATTAGGACTGTGGAAAAGAGTGGTATGTTTGTCATGGTATTAACGCAGCTCACAGTCTCTTGTCACAAATGTTTATGATGATGAGACAAACACAGAACAATTACTATTTACTGGGTAATAATTTGGCAACATTTAGGAAGTGGTAAACAGAAGTGACTGGAGTAATATATGAGTTGAGGCATCATCCCAAAAGCCCATCAACACTAATTACAGATTTGGTGCACCAGGTGATCGTTCAGCAAACATTTACAACTCTTATGCTTTGTTTGTTTGTTTCCATGAGATGCAGTCCTCAGCAAGGGACTATAGCTCTTCCTCGCCAGTCTCCCATACTGTGCTTTACTACTTCCTTTTGCATATGGATTTGTCCTGGAAAGACAAAATATTTGAGAATTGTCTGGGCTCATAGAAAACCAGTTGCACCTCATCAGCTATCTTTCAAGGATGAAAATGGTTCTGTTAATAATTGATATACATATTTGTATTTCTAATAAGGACAATAAGGAATGGTTTTAATAGGGAATCGTACACAGGACACTTGAGATCTGTTCTCAGCTCTGCCAGACTTTCTGTGTTAATATTGGTTAGTCTGCTCATGGCTACATCTCCCACTTTTAAAAAGGAAGAACATCACTGAAGCCAGTTATCTCATTAATAAGGTACATATAAATACCTAAAATAGATGTCATGTTTTCAGACCATACTGGTCAGGGTCATGCTTAAAGACTGGGGTTTTTTATACAATCCGTATACAACAGTAAATAAATACACTAACATGCATTATTCTTAGTGAATGACGTGAGGGGGACTCCAGCAAAACAAAACCTAAAAAAACACAACCAAAAAAACCCCTCCTAAAAATCCTAAAAATCCTAAACTTAAAAACAAACAAACAAAAACAAACCAAAAAAACACAACAAAAAAACCCCCCAAAGCCCCCAAACACTAAGATATTGAGTATGGCGGTTCTTACATTAAACCTCTAAACCAAAATTTTCCAGAGGACTGAATAGTCTTCCTTGCAGCTGGTTGCCTGCATCCTCTCCCATCCAGAACAACTCATGTGCACAGGTAAGTCTGAGCATACCAGCAGTCCCACTGAAATCAGTGAGGATCTGCATCTGTTTATCTGCACGGGCTGGAGCTGTGCTGAAGTTGGGACACAGTTAGCAAAATTTGTGTTTGGTTTTTTTTCTCCTTGAAAAATTTTTACATGGCATTCACTCCTCTATGAAATAGAGTACAGAGGCAGTATTGTAACTATTTCAGATTTATATTCTTACATGCGATTTTAACACAGAGATATTGTGAGAGGAGCCTTCAAAGGCTGGAAGAGATGTACTGTGAGCTGAATCTTTCTTTGATTGGGATTTATTTTCAAAAATATTTCTTTTTAATGACTTGTGGTACTGTACTATGTGTACTGATTTCTGAAGGTGAGCTTAATGTTCTTGTACCTTGGTACATTTTTTTTCTAAAATTACAGATGTAATGATGCTAGTGGAGCAGATTCATATTGCAAGCTGCTAGTGTTGTCTCTCCACAGTTTTTGCAGGAGTCTGTATTTACCCTTCCTTCTGGGAGTAGCTAACTAACCCTCCAATGGTGATATCAAGTTTATTTTGTGTTAATTTTAGCATTATCAAAGAAGTTTCAATCTAAACAGTTGAAAATAAGCTAGTTGTTTAAAAAACCAAAGTACTAAGTATTGCGATTAGTGGTGCAGTCATTTTTTGTGAATTCTGAAGACTTTATCTATCTTGGACTTTTAGACCTATGGTAGCCCACAAAGTGGTGGAAAGATTTACTGTGTAAAAAAAGATTTTCTCAGTTGGTCTGGGTCCTTGCAATTGATCTGACACTTGTTTAAATCATTGGCTTTGTTACATATGTAAAAAGCATGAGTCCTGTAAGTGCCTGAATTCTCTGCTAATGAGTAGTATAAACCATATTTCAGTCTGGGAAACCTAGAGGTAATCTTTTTTTTTTTGAGTGACTGCAGGAAATTCAGTGTGTTTCCATAGGTAAGTGTTGGTTTGGACAAGTCCACCTCTTTGTCTTAATAATCCCTCCTGGGTTCTGTATTTTGACTGAAATTCATCCTCTAGACTCAAGCTGTTTGTCAGACTCTTCTGGCTGTTACCTCTGGGTGACCGGAATTGTTGGATATTATAAAAATATGGATAATAAGTGGAGATTAGCTGTATCTGTAGAGGAACTTCTACTCTGGGAGTTCTCTGCACTGGATCACAGCCATTGCCCTGAATGTGCTCCTGAGGGCAGAAGGACAACAGTCGTAGAGAGGTCCACTGCCAAGGTTGTGGTCAAAGACTACTTCAGAATGATCACCTCTTGTAGTTTTTTTAAGGTGAATATAGGAGTTTTGAAGGCTGGGATGAGAGTTTAAGTATCCTCCAAGAATGAGTGGCCTGGAGGAAAGCAAAGAGGGTGAAAGCTTTTTCATTTTAAAGAAAGAAGTGAGAATATGAAGAGAATATTGCATTTTCTCCTTTCAGAGGAACACAGGAGTCTCTTAAGGACCCTTTAAGCAGAAGCTTAGAAGTTTTCTTTTGATACACCTTGCTGATTTTGTTATATTTGCATTGTCATTCACAGTCATCCCACACATAGTTTGGTGTTGCTGTGTTAATTGAAATTTTAGCCATCCAGAAGATTAGCCCTGTGTACTCCTTGAAAACTGCATGTTATGTCATTAAATTGGAGTAAATGCTGGACAGTTTGTTGCAAAAAATTAATCATTTTGGCCTTCTCCAGATCCTTGGGGAGCCATGAGGCAAATTACACTCCTTTATCTGTTCTTCAGACTGTAGTCTGCATTTTATTTTTCCGGTGCTGGTGAGTGTGCATTTAATTCTCATGGTGTTACTTTTTTGCTTTTGATGCTCTATGACCATCACAAAATATGCAGCAACAAAATCCTTCAAGAACCAAAGCTGCTAGATTCAGCAAGAGCCCCATATTGTATTAGCAAAAATTTGCTATTAACATTTCATGAGCAGAGATTAATAAAACATTACACAATTAAATATTTCATATTATCAATTGCAGCTGATTAGCAAGCTCATGAATAGTGTGGAAAAATATGATAGGTTTAACAATCTTCAGAATTATATGTGGTACTGGAAGGGCAAACCTATTACTTTAGTAAGTCATAGTTGATTTGGTGTGAATCACACATTCATTTAACAAGTTTGTTCTTTTAACCAAACCAATCATAAATAATTGTAATGCCACTACTTGTCAGTAAGGTTTTAATTAATTTAGTTTAGAGTTTAACTGATGTGCAGAAAGTTTAATTTTTCAATAGGTTTATTCCTGCATTATTTATTTGGATAATTTTCATTAAATAATTCTCAAATTGACCTAGAGGGAATTTGTCTGCAGGAAGACAGTATTTATTACATGTGGAAAGATTTTATTCATATATTCTGGCTTCAGAAGGCCTGTTTCAGAAGAAGCCTATTTTTATAAAGTATTTATGTGGCAATTGCATAGTATTTCTTTATGCCCTTATGCACCAAAGTAGGCTAGTTTCTAAAAGTCTTGCTTGGGCTGCTGAGGAATACTTTGCAGGAGTGGATTTAGCAAAAACAATTTGACACCACTAATGCCATTTCTAAAACCTCTCCCTTCCTCCAGTGATGGAGATTTTTTTTCCCCTCAGTATGGTTTTCTCCTTCTCCTTCTCTCTCCCAGGCACTGGGAAAAGTCTAGTAATAAAGTGTCATACTAATTAAAGCACAAACTCCTCTGAGCCGCATTTTCCCTCCATCTTTAGCACTGAAATAATGAATAAATCTCCCTAGTTCAGTGTTCTCTCCTCCCTACTTGCTTTGAGTTTTTACTGCTCAAAAAGTAGGTATTTTAGTGGGTCATGTATTAAAACTTCTGAATTTAAAACCTTTTGGTCTTCTGTGGAGTGTTCACTCTAAAGAAAGAATCTAGGTCCTCTTACAGCTTGGCTGACTTGGGAATTCAGCCACTTTTCTGGGATTTTGTATGGTCCCATGTGATATTTGGTGATCATTCTTTAAATAGCAATATATATTGTCTACCTCTTCTTTTCCCTGAAGCTAGTCTGTTTGTCCTAAAAAGCTATTGTGTCCTCTTTGTTGCAGAAGTTTTCACTTTTTTGTGGGAAAAAGACTGGTAAAAAAAAGGTCTTTCTAGAAGTTATTATTCTGTTGACAATCCTGCAACCATACAGGGCACATCAGCAGTCTGGGAATCAGTGTGAGGGCTTAGGTGGAGGAAAGCATCTTCAGTGCAATTCAAGGTAACTCAGATTCCATCCTTCCGGCTACCACACAGTGTTTCTGTAGTGGTGAGCAATAGTGATACAGCTTGTGCTGAGTGCCCTCAAAAGCAATCATGTGACATGGTTGAAATAAGGCTAAGAAGGGAAAGATGAAACTTAATGACTTTCTTTTCTTTCTTTTACTTTTTTTTTTAAATAAATTGCTTTAAACTTTGATAGGTGTAGACCCAGTTAGAATAAGTGGTAAGGCTTAAACAAGATCCATGAAGTAATTTAATTTTCTTTACAACATCTTTCAGCCAACTGATATAATGTTAAACTTTTATCACAATTATAATCACCATGCAAATGAGAAATTCAGTACAGATGTTAATTCCCCTTGTTTACTTAAAACTGTGAAAACTGCAGTTGATGGGAGTAGAAGAAGGAAAATACCTGAAGGTAGTTCTTTCAAAAGCAATCATTTGGGAATATCTAAACTGAACGACTTGTTTGAAAGGGAGGATGAGCAAACATTTACATATGAAATGTAAATTTCATACACAGTAAGAGTGCCCACAGTAAGAGGGCTCATCTGCATTTAGGAGATTACAAGAGAAGAGAAATCATTTTTACATAGATGAACTACAGTAAGTGCAAACAAAGGACAGAATTTTCTGAACTCAAAAGATAGGAAAGGAGAGAAGAAAAACATTGTTTTTGAGTCAAGTTACTACAGTCAAGACCTTGAGATTTCTTTAGAAGGAAGACACTGACCAAAAGTTAGAGTGAACTCTTATAAAAGCATGACATAGGGAATTTTGTCTGCCATAAAAGCTGAGATCCTTTTCAGAGGTGAAAACAGAAAATCTTGGTTCTAAGAGGGCAGGGTGAAATGCTAGCTGCATGAAAATCAGTGGCAAAACTTGTTACCAGTTTGAAAAGAGCCAGGATTTTTCTCACTGTGACCTGTTGGAGTAAGCATTGAACTAAGAACCAAAACATTCTGGATTCCAGACTCATGTGTTGGGTTTGCATGGCAAGGTTTTGGTAGCAGGAGGAGCTACTGGGGTGGCTTCTGTGAGAAGCTGCCAGAAGCTTCCCCTGTGTCTGATAGAGCCAATGCCAGCTGGCTCCAAGACAGACCCACCGCTGGCCGAGGCCAAGCCAATCAGTGCCTCTGTGATAACATATTTAAGAAGGGAAAAAAAAAAAA
>VXBL01000334.1:173880-185610 GCA_013400195.1 Aramus guarauna | reverse complement strand
TTCTCATTCCTCTACTCTGTTCTGTTTGGGAATAAATTAGATGAATTTCCTCTCTCTAAGTTCAGTTTGTTTTGCTCGTGATGATAATAAGTGGGTGAGCTCTCCTTGTCCTTACCTTGACCCACAAAGCTTTTTGTTACACTTTTTCTCCCCTGTTTAGTGAAGGAGGGGAGTGATCAAGCAGCTCTGGTGGGCACCTGGCCTCCAGCCAGGGTCAACCCACCACAACTCATAAGTGTATATGAAGATAAACACATTCTTAAGATCCTGTCCTCACTTTTAACCTGCATGGTGTTTCTCACCAGCTGCACAGAACAATTAAATAGAAGGTCATATTCATATAAAATTAAATGATGTAATCTAATTTATTAGGTTTGATTTTTGTGTGTGTGGGTTTTTTGGGGGTTTTTTTGTTTGTTTGTTTGTTTGTTTGTTTGTTTGTTTGTTTTTTAATTCTAGGTAATAGATGAGCACTTTACAGTTGTCTATGTCTAAAATCTGTCTCGCTCCATAATGCAAGTGCCTTACAGAGAGACTTCTTCCATTTTTTTTATGTCACACTGACTATGGACAGTAAGTCTGATTTTCCTTACAGTTCTGAAATTGCTGGGAATCTTGACTGAATGATTTGGCTTATCATGAGAATGGTATGCTTTTGCATGCATATCTGTGTTCATATCTATCTAGTTAAAACCCATACAAATAAGAGAAAGGTTATTAAGAAATATTTTAGATCCTGAAAACATTTTGAAACTAATCTACTAAAACTATTTTTTCCCCTCAAACATGTTTTTTATCAGAATTTAATTAATTTACAGCGATTTTGTGTAAAACACAGATTTCTCTTTAATATCAAAAGGTAGTCCTTAGAGCTTGTTAGAATTTTCCTGTATTCCTGTTCTCTACCACATTTATATTATATTCAGGATTGTGCTTAAACCTTTTCTATTTCATTCTTATCAGAACTAGAGAAAGGCCTTCATATGATCATCAAACATTAATCATTTTCTGACACTGGCAGCCTGGTTCAGATTCATACTACTGACCTATAGCTGAATGATACCATATCCAGTACAGCTGGCTAAATATCTGCAAAAAAATTAATCATATAAATGATTGATGAATTTTTCTATACTTCATTGAATAATATATTTTCATGACTGGTATTCAATAAACGCTACAGCTAGCCCTAAACCTGCTCTAATAACTAGATACCATCTATCACCTGCCAATGAGCCATACAACTCCCTTGCCATTCAGGTCCCATAGTTCTCCATTTTAAGAGAAAAAAAATTATAAGTATGGTCACCTTTTCTTTAATCATTAAAACCTTTTCTGAAGTTAAAAAATTGGATGCTTATGTTAACCTTTGTGACAAGTTCTTACTGTCTTTGTGATACATTGCATAATTCTGCTCAATGGAGACGTGGCTGTAACACTGCCTGACAGTATAGTTTATCACCATATGTCAGTAGCTGGTGTTACTTTGAGACAGAGCGTAGCAAGGAGGATTTGGTTCAGTCCACTTGTAAGCTGATCCTCAGTTACAAGACTCTGTGAGTCTGGTTACCTATTACCTTCCTCAGAAAGCTGTATCCTACTTTTGTATGTAGCTGTCCTCTCCCTCCCAGCCCTGGGACTGAAAAAAGTGGGTGATCTGTAGTTCTCCTATCTGACTTCCAATTTTTTTTTTTTTTTTTTCCAGATGTCAGTGATAACCCTTATTTAGGCATTCTTTTTTCTGTCTGAGACAATATTTCATTCACACTTGAGTTTTCCTATAGAAATTTAGGAAGAAACAGTTTTGGGAGTGATGACATTTACCCAAATTTGTGACTGCTTCATTTTTTGCTAATTATAGATTGTTGACCTCTAGAAAGTTCATCATGACAGTAGGCTAAATTTTGTTTTATTTAATTTACAAGAAAAAAAATTGAAATCAATTATACTCTTTAATTTTTGTTCCTTTACATAATCATCTCAACCAGCTGATGATCCAGTATTTATGAATTTTCTCTTCTTTGAAGTGTTCCAGCTATCAAAGATATGCAAGTAGTTTTTTCATGCTATGTGTTATTATCAGTTACTCAAGAGCTGAGTAATCAGCTGGACATAACCTTCTATGATGAATTTTCTCCTCCACTTTGGAATCTCTTTTCTCCTTTATACCTTTAAATTTTGGACTTTCAGACTTGGGCATTTTATGATCTTTATAAAATGGTGCACAACCAGAACTGAGAGCTAGAAGATGGGATAGAGTGCCCAAGGGAGTCACAGTCCATCTGTATGCTTTTAGCTCCTATTTGTGTACCCTATTTTAACTCTTCTTTTTTATGTCTTTTTTAATGTGTTAGCATATGTTGTTCAATGATAGGAAGAACTGGGACATTCAGACTGAAATGATGCATTTGGATTAATGAAGAATCAGATTTAGTGTTTGAATAAATGTTTATTTTTTGTTTTTAACTAAAATTTATTTATTCAAAATTGTGTTCATAGAAATATACTAAGAAATTTAACTTAGATGTGTGTATATCAAGAATAGAAAAGTGGTTCCGTAACAATAAGATAAGGTCATTCAAAGAGATGTCATTTCTTTTTATGTGTGTTAAGTTACACAGGTAGGATAGGTACATAATGCTGTGAACAATTCAAGACCAATGAGTGACTTACGATTATTAGAATGAGAAATGTTTTGAATCATTTTGAGATGCAAGCATATTTGTGAAAGGAATGGCCAGCTCCTAAGGTTTTTTTGAGCTGCCATTTTTCATGGGAAGAGAGGATAAATGGGCAAAGTGGCAAAGCCGTCATCGCATCCCTGCAGAGGTGAAGATAGGAATACATTTGATAGCATAGTTTATCAGTGCTAGTAATAATGATTGTAAGAGAATTGTTCCTGGAATGCGAAGTGTTGTTGCAGGCTCACATCTATTTTTATGATGATCTTCTGTCTGCATTGGATCAAGAATAGTGAGCAATATAAAAGTCGAGACCTGAAGATCAGACTGTCTCTCAGGAACTGTGTACAGTTTGCAGATCTACATTCAAAGAGATGGTTAACTGTAAGTTATCTCCTCTTCTATAATTTCTTTTTATATCTGTGTAATAATGAACATTAGAGTTTATGCTTGTTGTCTAACAAGCAAAAGATTCAGATTCCAAACCTAATTCCACCAAATGAAATTTTAAGTTTTTTTTTTTTTTTATAGTAGCCATTCCAATTTGTGGCCCTGTTCCCACCTCTTGCACATTCTTTTGGAAATTGTTTTTGACAAATCTCTGCCATCTTCCTAATAAAACGTGCAATAACTTCCTTTATGTAGCTGAAAGCCCTTTAAACTTTATTCTTAATTGCTGAGGGATTGCCTCTGTGCTTTTAAGATGTATTGAGATTTATGATTTTATTACTTCTGCACTTAAATAATGCAGTTTTCTCCTATCTGATCTGCCAGAGACATCAGTGAAAATATTTCAATTAATGCAAAATGCCACTGCTGTAGTTATTACTTGCTTGAAAAGCTGAAGTATATTAGTGCTGTTCTAAAAGCTTTCATAATGACTTCTGGTTCAAGCTTTTTTGATTTTAAGACTTTTTACTTGACTTACAAAAGACACCTTATTGGACCTTGAAGTGCCATATTTGCATGATTTGTCCATACCTTTTCAGCCACGGTCATGTTTTGCTCTCTGCTTTGCTTCTGTGTTTTCCACTGATGTGCAGTTCTGACTTGATGTGATCGGTTCAGCACAAGATCTGCATTTGGCTTATGCTTCCAGCTTTAGAACTATCTTTAATGCAAAGCAGGCTGTATTGTCATCTCAATTATAGCAGGGCCAATCCAGTGTAATTTCACTAGTTTTTATGTTGCTTGGAACTGCTTTTCATTAGTTATATATCAAATTGACTATCTGGAATGGGTTTATCATTTTTATTGCTATTGCATTTGTATATTGATTTGTTCCTCCGAAGTGATGTGTTTGTCATGAAATGTGCAATATCCCCCATACTGCGGAAGGTCATAAACATTTGTAAATTGTTTAGACCAAATGTAGCTAATCTTGGGAGTATATCATAGTTCTTTATCTCAACACAAACCCAATTTGCTTTCCTTTTGCACAACAGCTTTGTGAAGGCCATGAAATGTTGGTTGTACACAGGATCTTCCCATTTGATCTGTGGACAGCTGGCTTGCTAATATGGGGCTGACTCTTTTCAGCAACAGCCTGCTGAATGGCCATGAAGTGGCTACAAGTTTATGGAACACTTTCCTCATATTTTTTTTTGCCATGGGAATATTTGCTTGACTTCCCAGGTGGAAAAGAAAAGGTAAATTCTTGAGACTGCAAAAGTTCCATGAAGGATGGTTCTTCCATGATCCTTCAGTGCTCAAGATAATTAGCACTGAGCATTTCTTAGCTTCATGGTGATGCACTTTAGCATTAATTGAAAGGCTCAAACCAAAAAAATTTATTTAATATCTCAGGAAAAAAAAACAAACCTAAAATAAAAATTTCAACACATTTTCATTCTCTGTCTTTCTGAAAAGTCAAATTATTTCTTTTTATCAAATAAAAATCCAGTAATCTCTTAGACATTCAAGTGTTTGTTCTCAGATATGGAAAACAGGAATTTTACAGGTTAATAAAGACAATAAAATCCCCATCACTCAGATATAAGGCGTTTAGATGAGTCTCCTGACCTACCCAGTCCCTGTGCAAGGCATGGATTTAATGGGAGGAAAGGGCTAACAGGTCTGCTGGCCTTCCTCAAGTACTTGTTTGTTCCTCCAAGTCATGTAACACTGGAGTAATTGTGTGTCCAACACAGCCAGAGCAGAGCTGGATTTGACCTCTAGGAACTCAGAGTTGCCCTTAACAATAGCTGGCACTGACAGCTCACTTATAAGAAGAAACTTGATGTAGCATTGTCATGAATGTTAATATGAAATTAAGTAGGACAGAACAGGATAAAACTTGGAAAAGACACAGCAGTGTCCTGTAAGCTATTTATACCATCTTCACTCTCACAGTATTCAAATGTGACTTACAAAAACCTTCATCAAAAGTAATTCTGTGTTTATCTTAGTCTTTGCTTAATAAAGCAGTGATATTGTACCATTTAATACATATTCATATTTCAGGACTACCAAATTCTTTCTTCTCATTTGTCTCTCACTAAATTAGGGAGAAATACTGTTTTCTATAAATAGAATAGATTTTCCATATTTATTCATATTTTGGACAAAGCTGAAGAAAAACCTAAACAGAATATTGACTGCTTTTATAACCTTTAAAGACTACTCAAATTTGCTTTCCAGAATTGTTTCAAACATAAAAAGGATATTCATCACAATGATTTAAGTTATCTAAACACTCAAAGAGACCAAATATGCAATACTGTGTGATTCATATTACTCTTACAAACCTGATGCTTTGAATGTGTCTCCAGTCACAGTCAGAATACCTTCCTTGTTTTTAGTGCTGAGTAAAATGCTACTTTTCTTATTCTATCTGTACAGGAATCATATGGTTCATCTCTGTCTACAAAAGAGGTTTTCTATCTATGAAAGAGGCTTTCATCTATGAAAGAGGTTTTCAACCCAATGGTAAGTTTCACTCAGAGAAAGGGTCAAAGCCTTGAAGATAATGAAGTTTTATAGATACCATAAATGCAGTTGGATAGACAGAAGTAATAGACAAACAGTTATGTAAGTGCAGAGGAAGCGATAGCATGGCTATATATATCCTATTTTACAGAAAAAATACTATGTATTCATATCTTAACATGTATTCATACCTTAACTGTTGGACATACTTCAGTGAGAGCTTACACTTTGTTAGGAAAAGAGAATCACAACTGGACATTTATAGTGATAGGATTTTTGAAAAGAAGTCTTCGATATTTCTATTGCTAATTTATCTTGCACTCAGAATCAGAGGAAAAATGTTAATAGAATAATTTAAGATGGAAGGGACATAATTAAGGTCATTTTGTCCAACCCCTCTCAGAGCAGGGTCAATTTTGAAGTTTAGTAAGTGGTAAGAGACATAGAAAAGCGCTCCTCATGTGATTGTATATTAACAGGGCTTATATAGTTTGGACAAGATGCTCCTCTTTGTAAAATGTTTAGTGTGGATGATCATGGCATTGGCTTATCTGTAAATTTCAAGAAAGGACTGAATGAAAAAGATTTTGATCTTTGAAAGTAACCCAATAAAATATAATAATAATAAAAAAAAATCAGCATACCCTTTGTTTATCTGTATTTGAAGACTTTAACTTCAGCTGGCATTGTACCCAAGTGCGCATAGCTCTTTGCCAAATCATCTTAGTTTCTTGCAATAAGCTTATCTTGCTTTGGTCTCTGCTAGCTCCTCAAATTCATGTGAGTGCAACATAGCTGTTTATAACATAATACTCTATGTTATCAATCAGATGCTTTTTGTTTTAAACACAGTTTACAGCTTGTATATGAGAAGGATGTGTAGCGGATGCTGGGAAGACCTTGTCTTTAGGTCTCAGATGGGTGAAGATCACAGAAGCTTGCACCATGGTCACATGCCCAGAGTCTGGCTCCACAGGCTCTGATTGTCAAATGCAATACATATTTTTCCTTGATTTATGCGTTTTTAATGACTTCATCTTGTGGTTTCACACTGTCTAATCATATCACATTCCAAACACGATGTAATGCAATTCATTTTTTTTTTTTTTTTTCTGTCTCTGACTAAATTAACAATGAAGAGGTATGGGAAATGCTCTACAGAATACCTTATCCACCTTCACTTTCTCCTTAGTTTTTTTAAAAACTTTTTCAAGATTACTTTTGGCTTTCCTTATAACTGAACAGCTTGTTCCCTTCAGCCATTTCCTCAGGGAGTTTTCTGTCTTGCCTTGCCATTTATCATTATTACTTTCTTCATTTGTGTAGTTTCTTTTGCAATTTCTTTTTCTGTTCCATTTGTTCTGTATCTCTTTGGTTTGGGTGTTTCTTTTCATTTTAAATTTATTCTTATTTAGAGTTACACTTTGTAGCTTCCATTATCTTTGCCAAATGCAGCAATACTTTATGATAATCACTCATTTTTCTTCTTGAAGATTATTCACTTTAATCCACATAGCTCCAATCTCAAGTGACTAATGTTTTGATCACTTATTCATTATGGTTTTTATTTCATATTTCACTGTATCATTCTGTTTTGATTAGTTTCTCTGTGTATCTTTGTTTTGTTTTCTGCTACCTCCTTCTGTGTCTGTATAGTCTACCCCTACTCTTGCATGCTCAATCATCTCTTAAAAATTCACAAGGTAAAACTACTGACCTGTAGCTCTTAAAAAAATGTATAACCCAGATGGTAACCAATTATAAACTCTGAAGTTGGCAGCTGTTAACAAGACCACAATGTCTTCTGCTGTTGTCTCCAGTTTGACACCTCTAAGTGCAGACTGATTTGTTAAACAGGTCAGTCAGTCACATATGCAGGCAGATCCACATTTAGTGAAAATACTGCCTAAAGATTTTTCTGTCTCTGAAATATAAAAACTTTCTGAAGACTTGAAACATTCAATAATAGAATAGTTTTAATAAAGAACTTTATTGATGCTATCACATGTTATTAAATTCATATCAACAAGGACCTCCAAATACATACATACTCAAGCACTTACTGAGACTTGATGAGTTTTGTAGCCTTTTCTCAAACTGGTCCTGCAGTAGCTGTGCCATTATTGGTAACTGCACTAAGTTCTTAAATCTTTGGTTCAGGCAGTGCGGAACTCATCATACAGGAATTAACATTTGCTTTGTCCCTCATTTGTACCTTTTTGGGCTTTTGGAGCAGGGGGTGCTACTGAATAAATCAAAAGTGTTTGAATTAAGTCACCAAATAATCAGTTCTAAAAGAATCCAGAATTAATGTTCATTTGTGCCAGAATAACTTGGATTCCCTTGATTTTGCTGATACAGCTCACAGAATTTATTCCCCCTCTTTTGTCTGGGTTCCTCATTTCCTCTTAGTTTCTCTTCAAATTACACAAATAGTCATCTTTATAGTTTTTACTTCTAGCCAAACCAGATATTATTACAATCAACATAGTTTTATGGTTTTTCTCCCTGTGCTTTAGCAGAATTTCACTGCTGCATTAGATGCAGGAATCCAGCACATCTGGAAATATGTCTGTGCGTTTTCTCCCTGACTGATTGAAGGTCCTGTTTTCAATTTGATTAGAAAAGATTAGTAAATGGGGAGGAAATAGGAGTTGAATTTTTAGTGACAGAAGCAGGAGAGTTTGATGAAAAATAACCAGTGGTTTATTTTAATTTTCTTTAAATGAAGGCAAGGTGAGAAATCAGTTTTAGTTTTACCAAAATACCCAGTTATTTTATTCTGTGCCAGTCAGTGATGAGTTTTTAGAACTGTGTGTGATGAGTAGTGTTAGAAACCCTCAGAAGTCTTACATTGTGGTGAAAATTGTAGTGGTTAACATGCAGTTGACATATTCTGAAGGAGCTATTAAATAAAAATAAATTCTTTATGCAATGCCATGACTATTACATTAATGCTTCTTAATATGAAAGCTTGTTGTCAAAGTTTTGTGTCCATAATCAGCAAAATGAATAGTCTGATTTTCAGAGGCATTCATAGTTTTTTCCACTCGTTTCATAAAGGTAATTAACAATATTTACCTTTAAGCATGTGAAAGCTGCAGTGTGAATGCTGTTGACTTCAGTTCTCTTCCAACTCAGTAAGAACTATCTGAGTGCTTCAATTTCTTGCTTAACAAGGATGGTATGTTTGGATTCTCAAAAATTAATTTAAGTGTGTATGGTTGGGTAGTCTAGACGTGACACCTGACCTATGTTTGCTTATCGTGGATGTATTTCAGTTGATTATGAGCGCTAAACATATTTTTCAGATTGTGTCATATACTTTTAAAAGGCTTGTTTCCTTCTTTCATTATATGTTATGCAACACAATTGAAAATGGGATCATTTATTCATGCAAAGTCTTCAATTCATGTTGCTGGACACATTTACAGGTGACGAATGGCACAAAGGCTCTAAAATTGGGCAGATGTTATATTAAAAGTGGATTGTTGATTGGGAATCAAATTTAATGTATGTTCTTTGTGATGATTCTTCAAAATTCACAATTTCTCATTTTAGAGTTCAGTTACCTGAACCAGGGACAAATAATTAATCCATTTCCATTTTAGTGGTTTCAATTTCTTTTCTATCAATCTTTCTGCTTTGTCTAGTGTATTGGGTTTGCGTGGCAAGATTTTGGTAGTGGAGGGGCTACAGGGGTGGCTTCTGTGAGAAGCTGCCAGAAGCTTCCCCCGTGTCTGACAGAGCCAATGCCAGCTGGCTCCAAGATGGACGTGCTGCTGTCCGAGGCCGAGCCCATCAGTGACGGTGGCACCACCTCTGTGATAATGTATTTAAGAAGGGGAAAAAAAAAACAACCTGGAGCAGAGCAGTAGCGAGGAGTGAGAATACGTGAGAGGAACAACTCTGCAGACACCAAGGTCGGTGAAGGAGGGGGAGGAGGCATCCCGTGCAGAAGACCATGGTGAGGCAGGCTATCCCCCTGCAGCCCGTGGAGGACCCTGTGCCGGAGCAGGTGAATGCCCAAAGGAGGCTGTAGCCCTGTGAGAAGCCCATGCTGGAGCAGGCTGCTGACAGGACCTGTGAACCCATGGAGAGAGGAGCCCATCCTGGAGTAGGTTTGCTGGCAGGACTTGTGACCCCATGGGGGACCCACGCTGGAGCAGTCTGTTCCTGAAGGACTGCATCCCATGGAAGTGACCCAGACTGGAGAAGTTTGTGAAGAACTGCAGCCTGTGGGAAGGACTCAATGTTGGAGCGGGGGAAGAGTGTGAAGAGTCCTCCCCCTGAGGAGGAAGGAGTGGCAGAGACAACTTGTGATGAACTGATCACAACCCCTATTTTCCATTCTCCTGTGCCAGTCAGGGAGAGGAGGGAGAGGATTCAGGAGTAAAGTTGAGCCTGGAAGAAAGGGAGGGGTGGGGGGAAGGTGTTTTCAGATTTGGTTTTATTTCTTATTACTCAACTCTGATATGATTGACAATAAAATAATTTCCCCCAGTCGAGTCTGTTTTGCTCATGATGATAACTGGTGAGTGATCTCCCCGTGTCCTTTTCTCAACCCACAAGCCTTTCATTATATTTGCTCTCCCTTGTCCAGCTGAGGAGGGGAGTGGTAGAGTGCCTTTGATGCACCTGGTGTCCAGCCAAGGTCAAATCCACCACATCTAGATATTAAGAAGCAAAGGGATGATTTTCTTACAACCGCTTACAATACATAAATACCCAATTGCTTTAAATAATCCTGGTTTGTTGTGAGGACTCTTGTGAAAAAGAGGTCCATAAATGTCATATACAAATTAACTAAGAAAGTGATTCCTCACCTGTCCCTCCCTCTGACTGATATACCTTGAACAGTGAGGACAGGATTCTGGTTGCTTATCCAGCCATAATACCTGTAAAGCAAAATTTCCAAAGCTTTAAGACTGTAATACTGATACCTCAGGTTAGGGACAACTTTCTCTTTAAGAATGCTTTTTAAAACCTAGACGTCTTCTTTGATCAGAAGAATGTTGTTAAAGTCACTTTGAAAAACTAATCTGTTGTTTATGACTGCTTATTTTCTCCTAGAAATAATGGATTACTGACTACTTTTAGATTACTTTTGAGTCATGCACTCCTTGAAATACAGCTGGCAGAAGTAGTGCCTGTAGTTTTGATTTAATGCAACCTCCAACCTTTAGAGAGAGATTGGTGGTCTTTCTTGAAATAGTCTGTGTTGCTCAGCCCCAACACAATTCCCAATCTCCAAGCTGTACTCACACTGTGTAGATAAGATTTTTCAAGAAATGTTAAAGGAATTAAATGCCCTCTTCCTCTTTCCATTGAATTACACTGGGTGTTAAGTGCCTCATGCGTCTTTGAAAATAAATTTGTTAATATTAATTTCTGTAACATCATTTTTCATCCTTGAGATAAGTGTGAGTGTGAAGTTCACATCAGACCCTAGGGTTTAATTTTCACTGCAACTAGCATTTAAGTCTCAAAATTCCAGTCTAATGCAGTCTTTCCTGGCCTTCGATTTTTAAAAGCTAGTACTTCCTAGCTCAGGTTTATTATCCTTTTTCTTACAGAGTTAGAGCAGTTGAGCTGAGGACAGATCTACCTCAAGCACCCCTATTCTCTTGTACTTGCTAAGCAAACCTTTTTGACCTTAGGTTTAGTGTCTTGATAAAGAATTAGCAACTAACAGCACATCAAAGATCCCAGACAGACATTATTTTGAATAAGTGAAATCATGACTCTAAAGAAAAGTGCTTCTTCCTTCATTAGTCTGCTCCTTTTGTAATGCACATTTGTTTTCATGGGTTAGACATTTAGTGTCTAACCAGGAACTGCCGTGACAATTACATAATCCATACATGATCCATACAATAATTTAAAATTGTGCCTCATGTTTTAAAGTCCACATTTAAAAGAAGATTCTGTGTATTATAACCCCTTCCTGTTGGCTTTATTTCTTGTTTCAGCTTTTCCTCTTTCTTTTAAGTATTACTTCTGTAGTTTTCTCATGAATATTTAAATGTCTTTGGAGACTTTGCTAATGTGTACATAGAAGTCAAGTACCTTTGCAAAAGGTGCTTAAGCATATAAATCTCCCTCTTTTTTTTTTTTTTTT
>VXBL01000334.1:117161-173874 GCA_013400195.1 Aramus guarauna | reverse complement strand
TTTTTTTTTTTTTTTAATGTGAGTGCACCTAGGCAACCTTCATACTGCTGACCTGTTTCACTTTGTTCTTGACACAAATCCTATTTGAGTCACAATGTCTAGCCTTCAGATAATTGGTTTATATCTTTCTGGGCAAGTAATGAATTCTTCAAGATGACAAAAAGGTTTAGACCTTAAAAAAAAGGAGCTTCAGGAACATTTCCCAGAATGCCTTTATGTGTTTGATAGTACTGGTATAAAATTCAAATAACTTGAGGCATTCTTATAGTTGGTTTGATATAGTCAGACAACTATAACAATAAAACCAAGGGTGAAAAGAATCAGGACAGTAAAAGGATAAAACTATTGGGAAAGATTAAAAGCCGTGTTTCTAACTATGTTGTCTTTGTGGAGGTAAAAACAGAAAGAAATTAACTATGATCAGAACAGAAGAAAAAATTAAGAACCATATCCCAATTTTCAAATATTTATTTGCAATTATGCATACTGCATTGCGCACCCTTGCATCTCAGTAACCTACAGAAGCTGCTTATTAAAAAAGAAAAAAGTAGCAAAAGTGATTATCTGCTTGTAGCAATTTTGCAGAACCCTATCAGCTTTCATGCATTGGGGCCTGTTTACACAGGGACTTTTGTCCTTTGTAAAGTATTTGCAGTAAGACTGATGCATTACGTCCATCCAAGGTAGCAGGACACAAACTTTACCTTCAGGATTTGATATGACCATGTGACACAATTACTGATGACCAGCTTTCAAGCAGTGAAAGCCATACCACTGCCCCCAGCAAGTACTATGATGTACTGTGGGGTTTTTTTCCTTTAGAAATAGAGTGTTAATGAGCAGCCGTACCCTTCAGCTATCTTCTTCAGAAGCCAGAAGCAGAGGCATAGTTGAAGTACTTTGATTCCCCCCCCCCCNNTTGAAGTCTTTTAATCCCCCCCCCCCCCGGTTAGCAAAAAAGTAGGGCTTTACTGCAAACTCTGAATGAATATTCATCATCATTGTTTTGCAGCTTTCACTTATTTCTAGGTGTTAAAAGCCCCACATCAGTTCCAACAGTGTTAGAAACTTTTCCGTCTGCATGCATTTAAAATGTATGTTTTTAATTTGCTCAATTGCATGTAGGGTTTTTGTGTGGAGAGAAATAAAGCATTTTGTTTAACCGTCCAAGTATTTCGCTTCAAACAGCTGCAAGACTGTGTTGCAAAATTTCCTTCTGTTCTCCTTGAGCTGAGCTGCCTGGGGAAAGCCGGTCCTTCCCCCCCCCCCCCCCCCGGGGCAGGGCGCAGCACTAATGCTGCCCAACGGGGGGCACCTGTGGCACCAGGCACACCTGTGGTGCGGGGGGGGGGATGAGCACCACACCCCGGCGAAGGTCAGAAGGAAGGCACTTGTGCAGGGAGCAGCTTAGAAACAAAGAAGGTAGGAAACAATTCCACAAAATATAACAAAGTGCCTGTTTCTGGGAATGTTATGGTACAGGCACTTTGTTTAGATTGAAAGAGTTTAGAATATAAATTTCTTCAGAAAAATGGTGACTATAATGAGTGTAAGAAAACTGATAGCAGCTTTGATGAAACAACTGAGAGAGGAAGATTCTTGTTTTCTACATGGTAAGGTAGCACTGATAATTGTATGTATATACATTAACTGCTTGCAGTGTTTGTGTTCATTTTCAGGTTTTGCTGTTGCTGTAATCTGTGAGAAATAACAGTAGTTTCTCACTTTGTTAGCTGGTAAAATGTGAGAAATAAAAGCGAGGTGCCTGAATGGAGATTGTCCTCTTCTAGCTTCTTTCCAGAATCTTCTGTTACTGACTCAATTTTTATACTTTGTAAATCATCTAACTTATTTATCAATCAGTTAGGAAACTGTTAGGTAATTTGTGCATGACTAACAAGTTCATTATCTGGCCAATAAATTACTAGCATAACTTAAATTCAGTTGTGTATTACAAAAATAAAAAAGTTTGTATATGTAGTAGGTGCTTAAAATTTATCACTTATACATCAGAGTATGATACTTTAGGGCATGTGAAAAGAGGAAACCATTGCATGTAAGTCACTGTCCTCATTCAACACTATGCTGAACTGTTGAAATGAGACCGTTAATTTAGTAAAAATGTATGCTGAATATAGAATAAAAATTGTTGGTGGCTTCTATAGGCTGGCTAGTGGTATTTTAATGCTCAACCAGCTGCTTGGAGCAGACATAACCTATTGTAATTAATTTGCCATTTTTTTTCTTACTCATCCACACAAATTTTTCTTCTAAGCATGTTATATCTGCATTAAGTTTTGGGATATGTTTTCTTTCTTTTTCTGATGATGTTTATTTCTTGCAGTGTTTTATTAACACCATCAAACTTCCTTTTCTTCTTGTTCCTTTGAGTCGTTCTGTGATACTTTCCACTAAAAAGCACTTTATCAGCCTCTTCCCAGATCATAGTGTGGTGTGTGTTTTGTTTTTTTTTGGTTTGGTGTTTTTTTTTTTTTTTGTTTGTTTGTTTGGTTTTTTTGTTGTTGTTAATTAAAATATGCAGTGCTCTTACTACTCAAGGCTCTGGTAGTAGCACGTGGCTTCCTGAGTTACTGGACCCATGGTGCACACTCAGCTCCATCATGTTGAATAGCTTCAATTGGCACTGTGCAAAGTGTCCTAACTGTCATAAGGAAATTCGAAAACGTATGAGTTAGTGCCATAGTAACATGGCAGACTACTTGTAAGCAAGAAGTGCACTTAGAGCAAGGATCAAGATATGAAATGTCTCACTAGCCAGGACATAAATAGCCTTTCTGGTTAGTTTGTAGAAGGCTTAGTTTTGGATGTATAATTTCAGGTGTGGGTGAGGTAGCTGAGGGTAATTGGAGTTACTGTTGTCTAAAGTCCTACCACCCATTCACTGAGCTATGATAACTGTGTTTGTAGCCCATACTGATTATGGAAGAGTAGATGTGAGTTTTAGCAACTCTCAACAAGCTTTACATTAATCCTATGCATGTTTCATGATGATTTAAGTGAATGTATTTCACTTGACAATTACATGCATAAAGCAACAGAAGCATTTCCTGGCTGCTGTTACCCATAATATCTGCTTCACCTAGTTTAGATTAAAATCCTAAACTTTTGAGAATTGAGTTAGTGGTGAGGGACACTTGGGTTATACCAACATTTGTGGGTATGTGTCTTATAGATTTGTCATCCTCCAGAAGTGGATGCCTACTGAATGCAGAGGTAGCCAGGATGAATGTCTTTGAGAATATCTTAACTGTTTGCTGAAACAGGAGTCCCATTCTAGAGAGCCAGGCATTGCTCGTAGGTCTGAAAATGCCAGTTGTAAATAATATTTTTCTTCTTGAATACCTTTTCCAGCTTCTTCATCTGAAGGAACCCAAATGGGTGGAATAGCCTCTCAAAGATTAAAGCCCTGGAGGAAGTCCACAATTTCTGTCTAAGCCCAGAAGGAAAAAACAGCTCTTGAACGACAGGTACGGAAAGAGTTTAAAATCAATTCTTTATAAAAGTTGTGACTGGTTAAATTGTAGAATAACTCTGAAATGGTTGATCCAAATATAAGGCTTTACAGAAATTGACTTCAAGTGATATTATTTATTTTTATGTTGAAAGTGTGTGTGTGTCTGATGCTACATAGCATGCTCTGTACTGTTATTCCCCAGCACGTTTTCAGGCATAGGATGAACTGCATAGAGTGTATTTCCAAGTAGTGTTCTGATGAAGAAAAAGGCATAGTGTATGGCCTGTTAGAAGAGCTAGTTCATTTAAATATTAATCAGAAGTGCAATTGTTCTCTAAAGCTTCTAATTGCTCATTGAAGACCAGCAGTTATAGTTTTATACTAGTTAATATTAGGAAATGTATGTGCTGTTAGCTCTCAGAGGGGTCATCCCAAGGATTTTGACTGACACAAATGTTTGTTGGTAGGACAGTAGGCATCAGGGTATCAATACAGAGTTCATGTCAAATATGCTTTTACCAGTAGTCATTTAAATGATACAGGATATCCACTGTGTCAGGCATATAAAATAATCACAATTCAATGCATTTCTCCCTCCTCTATTAATGAAATGAAAATGTATCAGAACTCTTACAAGGTAAGTGAATTCTAATGATACTGTTTGAAGTAGTTGTGTATTGTGAACTGCATATTAAAGTGCATTTTAGACTTTTTGAGTGGCTGTTTTAAGTGGACAGGTGAATACAGCTCAGTTTTTGCGGTCAATGCAGGCCTCTAAAAGTAAAGAAAGTCTCATGGAAAGAAAAAGTAACTTTTATTACTCTAAAATAATGGTAAAAAATGGGTAGCAACAGTCAGACAACTTGTCAATATGTCATGTCATGCTGAAGTATGCTCCATTTTTTCTAGAATAAAGCTTGCAAGCTTTATGCAGTGAACTTTTGTGTAAGTTAAACTTTGCTTGTAATAACAAACCATTACATGCTCTGCTGGTGTAGAAAATGACATTTTTCTTTGAGCTGTGTTACTTTTAAAATTATTTGAATAATGGTACACTTATACATCCAAATCAATTTCTTATTCTAATAACCCCATGGTTTTTGAAACAAAGTTGACTTGTATAAACATGTTTAGTTGTGATTAAATTTTATTCTCCTGTTAACACTGTTCAGTCATAGTGTTCAATTACTAAATTAATTAACATGTCTGTAACTCTAACTGTGTACATGTCAATCAAAATAAAAGGAAAAAATATGACAAAGAATCTGCCTGGCAAACAAAATAGGCTTATTATAGGAGGTGAAAGTAAATTGAAAAATGAAACTAAATGTGTTTATCTACAGTAAACAGGAGTTGTTCTTCTGTTTTTTCCTATCTGTTTCAATTTAAGTTTTTTTTAAGAAATCATGTTGATATAGTTCCTTAAATATTACAAGAACTCTTTTATGCTTATATTGACTGTCTGTCAGTCTGCATCTGATACTATGTGCATTGTTCAACATCATCTAGCTGCTGATCTCTGGTGTAGCAGAGACATACTACTCTGTGTATTAGAAGGGGAAATAATTCTAGTTTTCAAGGGATGAGTTTTCTTCTCAAATATTATTATATGATGTAATTGTATTAATATATGTATGCTTTGGGGTGGGGGAGGGAATAAGTATCCCAGAAAGCTTTCCTCATAAATTACTTAATGAGGGTTTTCATCAGACTCTTCTGAATGTTCTTTTAATCTTCCTGTGTTCTAATTTAATTTGCTGTTCCATGTAATTAAAAAAAAAAAAGCTTCTTTTTTTCTTCTTTTCCTGCCTATACTGTAAGGGTATATTGACAATATGCAGCCTATCTTAACAGCATATCTCAGATACAACCTCACAACTAATCAGGAAAGAAAACCTGATAAGGACTCATTTGAGTTCTACTACCGTGAGTTCAAAAAGTTAACAGTCCAATCATCACATTCTGTTTGCTTTGTTCAGGATGAAAATTGTTCCTCCACAAATAATTGTAGAGAAGTAAGAAAGACAGTTTGGTATGAAGGATTTATAAAACAAAAGGATGAATACAAATACCTGACCTCAAAATTAATTTGTATTGTAAACTAGTTTAATGCCTCTGGAAATTGCCTCGTTGTATTATCATGTGGCGGATACTAGATTAAATGAAATATATCAGTATAACAGTACCAAAAATCCCCTGGAGGTTGGAACCTATACTTTTAGTCTTTTTATGGTCACTGAGACATTACAGATTTGGGAAGAAGTAAGGCAAAAGTATGGGCAAGAAAGAAAGAGATTTCAGAGAACACCATGCTGTGCTGTTTTGATTTGGGTTTTTTCCTCGTAAATACAGCACTATGGTTCAATTCTGGCATTTTGCAGAATAGCCAGTTATTTAGCTTTATCAGACTTGACTACTGCAAGCAAATCATAGAATCATAGAATGCTTTGGGTTGGAAAGCATCTCAGAGATCATCTAGATCCAACCCCCCTGCCATGGGCAGGGACACCCTCTACTAGACCAGGCTGCTCAAAGCCCCATCCAACCTGGTCTTAAACACTTCCAGGGATGGAGCCTCCACAGCATCTCTGGGCAACCTCTTCCAGTGCCTCACCACTCTAACAGGGAAGAATTTCTTTCTAACATCTAATCTAAATCTACCTTCCTTCACTTTAAACCCATTACCCCTTGTCCTGTCCCTACAGTCCTTGATAAACAGTTGTTTTCCAACTATCCTGTAGGCCCCTTCAGGTACTGGAAGGCCGCAATTAGATCTCCCCGGAGTCTCCTCTTCTCCAGGCTGAGCAATCCCAACTCTCTCAGCCTGTCCTCACAGGAGAGGTGCTCCAGCCCTCTGATCAACTTTATGGCCCTCCTCTGGACTTTTTCCAACAGCTTGATGTCTTTCTAGTAGTGAGGCCCCCAGAGCTGGACGCAGTACTCCAGGTGGAGTCTGAGCAACACCACTTGTCACCATTCTCCACTCGGACGTTAAGCCGTTGACCACTACTACTTCAGCGCGACCATCCAGCCAGTTCCTTATCCACTGAGTGGTCCATCCATCAAATCCATGTCTCTCCAATTTAGAGACCAGGATGTCGTGCGGGACAGTATCAAATGCCTTGCACAAGTCCAGGTAGATGATGTCTGCTACTCTTCCCTTGTCAACCAGTGCTGTAACTCCATCATAGAAAGCCACCAAATTTGTCAGGCACGATTTGCCCTTGGTGAAACCATGTTGGCTGTCTCCAACCACCTCCTTATTTTCCATGTGCCTGAGCATAGTCTCCAGGAGGATCTGCTCCATGATCTTGCCAGGCACGGAGGTGAGACTGACCAGCTTGTAGATCCTTGGGTCCTCCTTTTTCCCCTTCTTGATAATGGGGGCTATGATTCCCCTTTTCCAGTCAGCGGGAACTTCACCAGACTACCAGGACTTCTCCAAAATGATGGAGAGTGGCTTGGCCAATTCATGTGCCAGTTCCCTCAGGACCCATGGATGAGTCTCATCAGGTCCCATGGACTTGTGCACCTTCAGGTTCCTTAGATATTCTTGAACCTGGTCTTCTGCTACAGTGGGTGGTACTTCATTCTCCCAGTCCCTTCCCTTGCTTTCTGTGACCTGGGCAGTGTGGCTCAAACACTTGTTAGTGAAGACTGAAGCAAAGAAGCGGTTGAGTACCTCAGCCTTCCCTGCATCTTGGGTAACCAGGTCGCCCATTTCATTCTGGAGGGGGCCCACACTTTCCCTTGTCCTCCTTTTATCACTAATATACCTATAGAAACTTTTCTTGTTGTCCTTAACTTGCCTGGCTAAATTTAATTCTACCAGGGCTTTGGCTTCCCTAACCTGGTCCCTGGCCTCTCGGACAATTTCTCTGTACTCCACCCAGGGCACCTGTCCCTTCTTCTACCCTCTGTAAGCTTCCTTTTTTTGTTCGACCTTGCACAGGAGCTCCTTGTTCATCTGTGGGGGCCTCTTGGTGTTTTTGGCTGACTTCCTCTTTCTTGGGACATGTCGCTTCTGAGCTTGGAGAAGGTGACCCTTGAATACTAGCCGGCTGTCTTGGGCCCCTCTTCCCTCTAGGGCTTTGTCCCATGGTATTCTACCCATCAGATCTCTGAAGAGGCCAAAGTCTGCTCTCCACATAGTTTAGAGGTGTTTGAAATGACTGTTTATTGTGACCAACGTGAACTGCAGAACTACCATACAGGAGAACTGAGGAGATATTGGGTCTTCTGCTTGGGTCACAACAACCCCAGGCAACGCTGCAGGCTTGGGGAAGAGTGGCTGGAAAAGTGTCTGGCAGGAAAAGGACCTGGAGATTGAGTCACCATCCCTGGAAGTATTTAAGATGTGTAGAGCTTAAGGACATGGTTTAGTGGTGGACTTGGAAGTGCTAGGTTAGCAGTTGGACTTGATCTTAAAGGTCTTTTCCAGTCTAAATGATTCTATGATTCTATATTGTAATACCACTAAATGTGGCTGAAGTAGTTGAATGACTGATGTTCTTAGTTGTGGTGCCCTATGTCCATTCAATTAACGCTATGGTGTTTGCAAAGCTGCAAGAGCCATTACGATGCTAGAGTATTTAATGAAATGTTCCATGTACCTTTTATAATGTCTTTGGCAGTAACCCATACAATTTATATACCATATATGGTTTAATATCCCATATCATCTTAAGGAGGCGTTACACTAAAAAAAAAAATAAATCTCTAAATTAATACTACAAATTAGAAGACTGAAGTAAAGAACCAAAGAGTATGCAGATCACTTGCTGTTCAGAAGTCTTTAAGAGAGCGTTTGCACATGCCTTATGTTCTCCAGAGGAGTGAAACTTACCACATGCCTACAAAATCACAAAAGTTTGAACTGAACTGCAGTGTGTGGTGAAGCTTTGCTTATGAAATCTGCTTTATTTGGGGCTGACACTGTGCCATCCACAAGCTAGGTTACTGTCCTGCCACTGCAGCTCTCTTGCAGTGTGACTGCTCTTGAGCTCTCCCTGTATCATGTGTAGATTGCATAGGCTCCCCTGCAGTGTCACTGTGTACACAGCCTCCCTGGGCACTTCCATTCTGCACAGGCTTTACCTAGGCATTATATTTTAAGGATAAATAAGGTTTAGCAGCAATCTTAACTATAGCTCCCCTTAGTCATGCTAAATCAAACACATAATTCAGTTAGTATGGATTGTCCACTACAGTGACTGCTTCTGTTATACTGCTATAATGTTATTGTCCTTGATTGTCCTTTATGCATAAGAGGGTCAGAAGAGGTCTGCAATGAAAAAGTAATGATTGGTAGTAGTTAAGAGTAACCTAACTACTGTTTTGTTTTGCTTTGGTATTTGGAAAATACGACCCAGAGCTCAGAATAATTCATATTATGGGCAATTGGAGCCTGACGAATGATCTACAAAAGGAAAAAAAAGAAAGAGGAATATATCTGAATGTTAGAAACTTAATTTAAACAATATTTGGTTTATGGACATATGAAGTGTAAGCTGGCTGTTGAAGACAGCCAAACTTGAGCAAATGGAATAGATGGGGACTTCCTGTAGGAAATACTCATGAAATTTATGTAGGTGATGAGCTAAGGTCAAGATCAGCTGGGAATGCTGTTGGAGATGTTCCTTGCTGTATACAGATACCACAAAGCGACTTGGAGGTGAGGGGGGTGTAAAAAAATCGGTGAACTTAGTCCTTCCAATAGTTTCTATAGCAACCTGTAGTGCCTAGCAGTTCTTTTTCTATACAGTGTTTGTTACCTGGCAAAATACACTAGCTCATTTCAAAATGCCCTTTTCCTTGTAATCCTAGTAAGTGAATAATTTTCCTAAAGAAGGTGACAACTGGGAAGTATGCAAAGAATTGTACTTGCAAGATAAAATTAGCCTTTGGGTATGTGTGAGGGAAAAGAGAAATCTGAAGTTAGAAGACTGAAAATGCAGGCAGTTTAGGCTGAAGGTGCTTCAATCAAAAGCTAAAGTTTTAATAGACTGCTGTGAGGACAACTGGTCTTTTATTATGTTCTATTTGACCTTGTGAACTTGAGTTGTGGTATGGAAAGTGAACAGGAATACTTGACTCAAATGTCTTACTCTCAAGTCTGATATTCTTGGATCTGTGTTGTACCAAGATGATACTTCTCATCAAAGGAATTTCACTTAAGCATGAGTACAAGTTGACTGGAAATACCCCAAACTGAGGGGTTTTGCTTCCTAATTAGTAAAAAAAATAGCCTGAGAAAAAAATAACTTATTGCCAGCTACCAACTCCTGGCTTTTCCAGGAACCAGAAAGTAAAAATCACACTGATTCCCTTAAGTGAACGTGAACTAAAATGTTTCATCACCATGGAACAGTATGCATATACAACCTAATGAGAATTCTTTAGCCCTGCTGTTTTTAGAATAGCAGATATTATTAATGAAGTAATTTTGTATTCCTGAAAATGTCTTCAACATTTCTGTAGGTCTTAATTTTAATTCAGTTTCAGTAATTCTCCCACTCAAGTAACACCAAGTTTGGAACAGAAAACAAACAAAAAAAATTTGGTTGTCTGCATTGCTAGATTTACTTCAAACCTTGCTGGATCACCGCCTTGTAACTGCAAGAATGAGGATACTGGCAAGTAGAACTTTAGTTGGTCTACTTGCATTGTTATTCTGTGGTATGTTTCATGCTGTTCAGAGATTTTATATATTCAATTAGTTTCAATACATTACTTTTCTCTGTTAAGAGCACATGGCTAATGCCATTGGACATGGCTTTGATAATTGAATTCTAAATACACCTAAAAACTTTTTGTTTTGGTACAATGGGCAATGTGAACTTTTCAGAGTGTTTCAATGAGATAAATAGTTAACAGTGGATCACAGAAGTCACAATTAAAGGGAGCAGAACTAAGTAACAAGCTTACAGGATTTCAGTGAAACTGTATAAAATAAGATTAAGTACGTAGAAATCAATAAACAGTTATCCATCAATTATTAGGGGAAATGAAATTCTATTCACTTAAGAGGAATTGTATTTGTGCTTAACAAGGTTACTGCTATATTAAGTAGCTTATGGTTTGGCCTAGAACTAAAGTTCAATTAGTGTCAAACTTTCATTTGGTGACATGAATACATTAGATCCTCAGTTTGACTATTTTTGGATCATATTAAAATCCTGTATAATGCTTGCTTTAAAACAATATGATGCCAACTTGTATAGCATGTACACATGATGTATTTCTGATACTTAGAAAAAAATTCCTAATGTCCCTTTTCAAAAAGGACAAACCAACATAGAAATAAATCAGATCCAAAATTTGAATGTTAGGAAGTACTGGCCCAGTTCTAAATTTTGACCACTTCCTTTTGTGCAGTGCTATTCAAATACTTTGGGGAAAAAAGACAGCCTGGGTAATGAAAACAAAATGATTACATCAGCAAGGTATTCACTGGGGCTAGTATTCCCTGTTTTTCTGCACTGTGTCACATAGACCTACTTTCTGTGCCTGGGTTTGCATGCAGAGTTGAAACTGTATTTAAGAAATGATTGCTGAGATAACATTTGTTCTGTGTCTATTACTCTTATCAGAACAAATATAGATGTGATTGATTTGAATTTATGAAGTGCAATACTATTTATTTTTCCTAATGGCAAAATAGGTATCTGCAATAAATAAAAGATGACATTCATTCCCCCTGTGCTTTTACGAGAGTAAAAGAAGTTTGCAAGGTGTTGGCAAGATAAGGACATAAAAAGCTGTGCTATTGAACACAGAAGAATCCCCAAAGTCTCTATCACCCGTTCTCAACCCTTGCAACCAAGACCTGAAAAAGTCTAGGCAGTCCAACAAAATGTAATTGATCCCATTGTGCTTGCTTGGTGCTATATCAGGCCACCATAGAACAAGCATAGCTTTTCATAGTATTTTAACACCTTCTAAATGTCAATATGAAGAAGCTGCATTTTCTTGTCGAGTATATAAATCTGGAACATAACTCTTTATATATAAAAATGTTATTCACAGTAGTTGCTTAGTAAGTTGCGTACATATCCAGCCAGGCCTGCCAATTTATGAAGCATCAAAACTTAATATGATGACCATATGTCCACAACGTGATATGAATGAGAGACTGAGTCTGTATGAAAGCTTTATATTATTTTCGTTGATGTTTTATCACCAATTAACATTTATTTCAATATACTTTTGAAAAGAAATGGTATTTACACATCACAGTTCTGTAAATAATATGATCATCTTCTTTTGTCATCTAACAATTTCATTGTCAGACCTGTAAAAATAGCACTGGAATAGTTACATTCCTTGCTTGTAAGGCATGACGTTTTCAGTTGTGACAAATGATTCAAGTCTGGAAACTGTTTTATTTCTTTGTAATTTTAAAAATAATGCAGTTACTGTTCATTCAAGGTTCCTGATATTCCAGAATATGAATGAAGTCTGTTATTATATATTCAAGGGATTTCTTCATTCCCTTCTGTTTTCCAAACCTCAATGCTTTCTCTGTACTACCACTATCAGTTCTTGCCCTCTGGCAATAAGATCAAAATGAAGGTGGAATAAAAGGGGATAAAGTAAGAGTAAAGAATGCAAAAGAAAGATGGACTGGGAGAATAGTAGATGAAATGATTAAAGAAAGGGAAAATAAGAGATGACAGATGTAAACCTGATATGTAACAAGGTTATGAATATTTTCATAGGACTTTTATGGAGGTAACCAAATGAGTTTATTTCAACTTGCAATTCTGTGTGTGTATATTCATTCAGCATAATGAGAGTAGTAAAATACTCATTATATATCAATAAATCTCACATTCACTGAGTTCTGTGCAGGAAAGGCTTACAAGTTTGGAAGAAACATGTTAACCCTGATGATAGTAATCCTGTCTAGGAAAGGGGACCTAAGTCAAGCTTTTGAGACTCATTTTAAACTGGTCTTCCTAACAGGAGCAAAGGAGTGCAGATTTTGACAGTTTGTTAACTGCATCTATAAGCTCAGCATTTCATCATGCAGAAAATGATTAATTTCCATTGATTTGCAAATGTGTGTTTATTGAAAGTATGTGCTTTTAGACATACCTGGCCTAGTGAGACCACAGGGACTTCCTTGCAGTGGACGCTATATTTTTTTTTTTTTTTTTCTTTTTAAAGTCATGTATTATGAGTTCCCTGGGACAAATGCTTTTTTGTTTTGTTTTCCTTTTATGTTGCTATCTTTTAAGGAGTGTGCTGAGGAGAAACTCGGATTTAAACATCCTTACATAGTACGTGCACTGCATCTGTTATGAATTGCCAGCTCTTAATTGTTTTCTCACTTATTTGGACTCTTAAATCCTGCTTGGCCTTTTTTTTTCTTGAGTGGAAAGGGAAAAAGTCTTTTGACAGTAAAAGTTAACTTGTACTGTCAGAATCCATCAGCAACTTCACACATTTCAGTGATTGCAAGAACTTGTCATTCTCTTATCCCTCTCTCCAGCACTACTGCTTTCTCTCTGCTCTAAGGCTATGATTCCCTCTGCATCTGCAGCCATTTGTAGTGTTTTGTGGGAAGTAAATCCAGACACATAGGCAGGAGCAAATCCAACAGTTTCATTGGCAGAGCCCCAGTAAGCCTGAACTACATTATGCAACAGCTGTGTACATATTACTGATTTCTACTCAAAATGCTGGGTCCTGAGCTGTATCTTCATGACCTTAAAACAGTATTATATGCACTGCCTGTCATTATCTTCTTATAAAAAAAAAAAAAAGGAAAGCAAGCACAATAACAACTACAGACAGATATTATAATTCTGTAGACCTGAAGTGCACCTCCTCAGAGATAATGCACTATTCGAGGGGAAAGATGAAGAAGGAACAACTCTTCCCTCTATCACCTTCAAAACAGGGAACTGGTAATCACAGTTAACCAAAGATGTTGCTCCTTCCTCTGTAATGATGACTTATTAGCTATTGTCCATGTCTGTATCTCACTGAGAAGGGATTATTGTAATTTCTTCTGCCAGGGTCAATGAATGGTTAAGGGCACTCAGACTCTAATGTATGTTACTAATTTTTAGGAAGGTAGAAAAAAGGCTGTTTCTCATTTTTTAACTTTCTGTGTTTCTAATGTCACAGTGTTGCACAGATTTTTGACAATTATATGCCCATAGGTAACATGGCTAAATAATTACAGAAATAGTGACATGAACACTGATATATAAATCCCTGAGGTGTCTCAACACCTTATGAAGTGTATAACTTCTGATACAGCAGGCAGTCTATCGGGACATTTTGAAGCATTATAGCCATCTCACAATCTGATTATTTTGTTCTGATGGTTACTAGTCATCTTCAGGAATATGTCATGCTCACCAGTGTCACATTTGACCAGTGGCAGAGCAAAATGTGCTACTGCTTCTCTGGGCTGATATAGTTAAAAAATATGTAATGTTACTTTTCTGTTTGTTTGATTTCCACATAGCTTGGCAAATCCACACTTTACTTACTGACTGATGCTTCCTTTTCCACTCAAGATTGCTTTGGATGGAAATTAGCCAAGCAGTTTTGAGATGTTGCTCTTTGCAACTTGAATTGTTGTTTCATTAGATAATGTGGGAACTCAAACTGGTGTGGCAAATGAAAGTTCATCCTTTTCTTTCTTAAACACATTTCCTTTGTCCATATGGCTTCAAAGAAAAACTGTCTAGGGTTTTATCAACACAGCTGTAGTTCTCGGGAGAGAAGTCTAGCCCATGGTTTCCTGCACATGTTGAAAACCAGAGGTTTTTCAAGACTTTTCCTTGACAACTCAGAAAGCAGTTCTTTTTTATGGGTGTTGGGTTTTGGTGGTGGTTTTGTTGTTGTTGTTTTTTTGTTTTGGTTTGGTTTTTGTGTGTGTATTTTTTTTTGTTTTTTTTTGTTTGTTTTGTTTTTCAAATCTGGTTTTCCAGTTCAGCAAATCAATGTGCAGAAGACCCTAACCTCTCACTAGGTTTATAGATCAGGTTTTGATATCTGTGTCCAGCTCCTGTGTCACAGTCGCATCAGTGAGTAGAGTTTGGATACCTGATGGCCAGCACGGTGCTCTTAGTGATGTGTCCTACGAAGGTAGTTTAATTTATCTGCTTCTAATTTTACTGAGAATAGCAAACCTGACTCTGTCACCTTAATACATTAATCTGTTACTCCTCAGCTAATAAGAAGCTGAACCTGATTTCCAGAACTGCTGAACTCTTGCAACTGCAGTTGAGGTAATTTACATCTAAGGCACCTACTGTCTGTGAAGAAATTAGTATTCAGGTTTTTAACATTGTTTGAGAAGGTCTTTAAAAGTTAGATTAGTTAGATTGGAGCTGAACAGTCAGATCAATGTCTCAGTGCAAGTGCTTGCAGAAGCTTTCCTAGAGGTGAGGGAGTCATTATGGCTGACCCTTTCAAAGCAGTATGTATTTACTAGAAGAGAAATGAGATAACCTGAAGTTACTTGGTGTGAATAGTGTAAGTGGGCAGCAGAGACGCTTAAGCAGCACAGCACAAAGCAGGTATAAAATGAGGTAGCATTTCTTGTAATTTAAACATATTTAACATAAGTCCTACTACAACATTTAGACTGCTCTAAAGATGTATTGGTCTCAGGAGAGCTACAAAAAATATTTGGGTCACACAATCATAGAATCATAGAACGGTTTGGGTTGGAAAGCACCTCAGAGATCATCTAGTTCCAAACCCCCTGCCAAGGGCAGGGACACCTTCCACTAGACCAGGCTGCTCAAAGCCCCATCCAACCTGGTCTTAAACACTTCTAGGGATGGAGCCTCCACAGCGTCTCTGGGCAACCTCTTCCAGTGCCTCATCACTCTAACAGTGAAGAATTTCTTTCTAACATCTAATCTCAATCTACCCTCCTTCAGTTTAAACCCATTACCCCTTGTCCTGTCACTACAGTCCTTGATAAACAGTTTCTTCCCATCCAGTTTTGTTGGGTCCTGATAGAATCGGGATCCCAGCTCTGTGTTAGGTATTAAAAACAAGTTTGAATACAGAGATATTGACTCGTTAACAGCATAAACCAGGAAGAGCTCACATTAGTGTTTTAGCCAATGAATACAATGGACTCAAGCTACAAGTTGTTTTGTGCCTCAGGTAACACGCTGACGGATGCCATGAAGAGAGTCGGTACAATTGGATCCCTCACATAATCTCCCCGCTAGCCAACAGAGCTGCCTATGGGCAAGTCATAGCCCGAGTGGGCAGCTAGATGCCAGTTCTTTTAGCTGTTCCCTCTCTAAGCTTATTTCTGCTTTCATATCACAGGGCTCATTCTTTGCATGGTTTCCTTACTCATGCTGTTGCTAAGTTTTTTTTTTTTTGCTAAGTAGTTGTATCTTTAAGGGACTCTGCCTTTGTTCTCTTATTCTCATACCTGCGCATACTCTCAATCAAACCTGTGGGGTTTTTTTCACTGTCCCCCTATGTTTTCCTTGCAGATATTCTGTGAAGTTTCCCATTTTTTTCCCATAATCAATGTTTTCCTCTCTCCTTCATCTTTATCTTCTTCCCCCTGTAATATAAAAAAAAATTTCCATTTTCAATCACTCTTTTAATCTTTGTTCATGTCTTTTCTGTCAGACCCTGCCTTTATTTGGCTTTTCTCTGTTCCTTGTGGCCTCTTTCACTCTCCCCCTGCATTCACAGATGAATATTTATTAAAAATTCAAATATAAATACATTTACTTTTGTCATGTTCATCTGCAGCTGGCTCACTTGCTTTCTTCATATGAAAGCATGACATGTGAAAGCATTAGTTGTTTGTTATACCCTTGATAACACTGAAGCAGATTTTTCCCCAGTAAGGTAAATTTTTTCACTAGCACAGGTGAGAACTTTTTCCTTTCCACAAAGTACATATATAGAGCTGAATTTCCAGCATGATGTTTATACTTCGTCATAGCAGTAGTCATGAAGACAGTTCATCCATCACCACTTTTCTTTATGTTCAGGATCACTCTTGGGGCTGTTTGAGGAGATATGTGACTGAGGTGTAGTTTCTTGACTGAAAAAAAAAAAAAAGTTTCAACTAACACTAAGTATTGCCTTGAATTATTAATTAAAGTTAATAGAATCTTTCAGTGATCTTACTGTGTGATATCGGAATTATGTAAAATACTTGGTTTCCAATTTTCTAAAATAAAATAAACCCCAACAGATTCTTCTTCAGTGGAATGAATATTCTTCCCATCTGTGCTCTAGGCAACCATATGTGATCTGCCTGTGGGACAGCCTGCATTAGCACAGAAAAATGAAAGTCATGCAGGGACCAAAACCTAAGCCATACTTTCAGAAAAATGCTGTAAGTGCTGGCATGTTCTGAAAAATTTCAGACAAATGTTAAAAAAAATCCCAACAAACCTAAACCTCAGGAAAGCACAAATATGAAAACCAGTTTGCCAAATGCAAAAAAACCGAGCTGCTTTCCTCTCACCTTATTTATTTACCACAGCCTCATTAAGCATATGAATTGGATGACTCCAAGAGCCCTTTTTCAGTAGGGGCAAGTTTACACAAACTTGCAACTTGTTCCAATTCCCAAAGTACCTCTATCAGACATAAATAATTTTCTTGAATAAGTAAACAGAATGTTACCAAGAAATAACTATACATGTGGCAGACGAACTGTGGTTATCTTACTGTGTTAAGTAACCCAGGAGAGTTACTATAACCTAGGTACTTGTCAGAAGATCAGACGCTTGTTTCAGTGAAAATAAAACCAGATTTTTCTTATTTTTGTCTTTACCTCTTTTTGTGAAGTGATGACTGTGATACGACTGTGGCAAAATATGGCAGTCTGGCAAATGTAGAGAATGCTGTGATACACTTAGGAATGAATAAAATGGTTTTCAACACATCACTTCCTTTTCAGATTCTCTTTCTTCTGCTTACAAATAGATATCCTGGCTTCGTAGATTTGGGGAGTGTTCTCTTCTCCTTTCTCTTGCTCTGTTTATTGCTCCCTTCTGGCTTCCATTTAGAGGCCATTGACTTTCTATCTCAAGGCAACTCTTTACCATCTTCTGCAGTGTCTTCAAAATACTTGTGCACTTTGTCCTGTACGAAGATATGCTGATGGTACATTTAGAGTAAAGAGAAGGGCTGTAAAATCACACCAGATATAAATGATGCAAGACAATGAAAACAAGGTGTAATGACTTATTTGAAATATGTTCTATAGGAAGGGCGAACATTCTTTAATTAACATTTTTTCCAGTGATTCATAGTGCATATCCTTCCATACTCCCTAGTGAAGTGATATATTGAGCCTTGCTTTTAAGGTAAAATAGGAACCGAAGGTATTGAACTGCTTTTGTTCATATTAATATTTCTAAATGCTGATGTACTGACTCAAGCAGCTGGTGTCTAGAGAGCCATGATGTCTTACACTACATTTTGGGCCTTTTATTTTACATAGAAAGAACAATTATTTTTTTTAAAAAAATAAAATAATAACTGAGCAACTGCTGGAATTTGTAGAATGAATAAACCTTCATGCATTTAGCAATATTAGAAATTGTGTGCTTGTCTACGTTAATGGAAAAGATCAATGGTATAGTTTACAATGTACTTAAAGGTGAAAAGGTAAAATTAGTTGTTCAATGGAAAGGAAGGGCAAAGCTGATGCTCAAGGAATATCAAATATATTGTTTCAGAATGGGATTGTTGTGGTTTAACCTGGCAGGCAGCTAAAACAACTACATAGCTCTTCGCTCACTCCACAGCACCGCCCCCGCCCCTCCTGTAGGACGGGGGAGAGAACTGGGAAAAAAAACCAAACCCAAACTCGTGTGTTGAGGTAAAGATAGTTTAATATGACAGAAAAGGAAGATAATAATATACAAAGCAAATATACAAATGATGCACAGCACAATTGCTCACCCCATCTCACTGATGCTCAGCTAATTCCCAAGCCGCAGTTGCACCCCTGGCCCACTTCCCTCCAGTTACATACTGAGCATGACATCATATAGTATGGAACATCCCTTTGGCCGGTTTTGGTCAGCTGTCCTGGCCGTGTCCCATCCCGGCTTCTTGTGAACCCCCAGCCCCTCACTGGAGGGGCAGTGTGAGAAGCTGAAAAGTCCTTGACTTGGTGTAGACATTGCCTGGCTTCAACCGCATCATCAGTGTGTTGCCAACATTATTCTCATCCTAAATCTAAAGCACAGCACTGTACCTGCTGCTAGAAAGAAAACTAACTCTATCCCAGCTGAAACTAGGAGAGGGATCTGTTTAAAAAATAACAGCAACCTAAAAATCAAGTCACAAAGCATGGAACTGTACTCACATGTCTTCAAGTTCTTCAATTTTTGTAAATAGATATATTTAGATAGTAGTCATGCCTTTTCTTCTGTTCTTATGTCAAGACATGTCTCTTGTCTTATTAATATAAACTTCATTACTCTGAAAAAGAAACTCAGTCAATACTATGGACAGATTCCATTGTGAGTCATTTGAAATAGGGAAAGATCCTAAGCCCAAAAAGAGACAAAGTTGTGACTCTTCCTAATGCAATTTTAGTATTTCGAAGTGGATGATGACAGTGTTTTAGTCTTGTAGCTGAAACAAGTTAGTTGTGTTCCACATACCATTGTCATTACAAGTTTTGCTGAATGAGTAGATTCACGTGGTACCAGTCACTGTGTTCACCATCAACTTCAATTGTTGAATTTCAACACAGGATTCCTGTTGTGAAGTATAGTGACTTTTTAAAAAATTTATTTATTATACTTTGAATTTTAATTTTAAACATTTTTGATTTGACTGGTTGGCCGTTCTTGTCTGTTACCTGTAGTTTAGAGAGTCTGAGACAGAAGAGAAGAATCTGCCATGGCAGTAAAGGAAATTACAGCATACTGAAAAGGTCAAAGCAGCGCAGCTCACAATGATAATCTACAAAATACATGAGGCATTCAATTTCAAATACATCATTCTTCTGACAGAAATTGCAAAGAGCACAGCAAATGACAAGAAATGAACCTATAACTGTTAGAACAAAATTGGGAAAAAGTTCAGACTTAACATGTTGCAGATAAAAAAAAAAATAACCATTTGTGTATTATTCTCAACAGCGGCGCTTGAATTACAGGGAGAGTTGGTTCCCCACAGTAGACCTGCACATTGGTCTTCAGTGTGAACAGCCTTTCTCCCAATTTGTAGTGAAATACTCAGGTAATCACAGAATGCGTGTGCAGCGAGGGTATTTCCAGAAACATCGACAGCATTCACAGCAGAACTTGATTAGTTGGGGGGGAAATGGTAAACCATTTATTATTACAAAAAGAGAAGCAACTGAGCTCTAATGCCAGGGCTGATGGACAGAAGTAGATCTCATAGACCATGCTGTAATGCTGACTGATCCTGTCATTTTGGTGGGCTATCTGTCCCATGTAATATTTGGTATTCATGCTGTTTTCCTTTGGAGCTCATATTTGCATGACTGGGGAAAACGTATGAGGTTTACAGTGTCATTTGCTTTTGGGGATATTTAGCTGCTACAAACAGGAAGTGATCAGGTCAGGGAAATACCATGAGCCAAATTGTTATAGGGCGAGAGATGAGAAGCAACGCTGAGTGGTTCTGTCACGAGCTATTACGCTTGTGTAGTATGTAACATCTCCTGAGACAGTGAACTGAAAGATGTTGGCCAGTAGGGATTACTAACTTTTAAAATATGTAGTGAGAACTATGTGCAAGAATTGCTCTCCTTTCGGTGTTGTCTAATGCAGAAGGACAGAGTGCTTCAAGCAGTAATAATTGGCAATCCCTTGCGCTCCTGGTGCTTAAAATGAAATGGTGCCTTTGAAGCAAAGCACACCAAAGCGTACCTTTGCATTTAATTCATCTCATCAGCCTTGACTGTAGTTTTCAAAGTTTTATGGTCAACAGGGATATGATTTTCAATTTACTCACTAGTGGTGAAAAGAAGGCAATGATAGGTGATGTTTTATTATCCTTGTTGTCTTTTGCTAATTCCTTATTTAGTAAGCAATTCCTTCCTTGGGGCTACATAAGCAGGAAGGGCCTGTGTAATTGTACTGAAGTAAATGTGCTGTATTATTGCTTACCCTTGGTGCATGATGGTGCTATGCTGCACATGCTCAGCACCCAAAGAACTGACTTTTAGAAACAGGTACCTGGAGATTCATAGGCCATGGTGGCTATTAGGCCAGACTGCCTTCCTCAGGGAAACATTTCAAGGTTGTTTCTTTTCCTAAAAAACTTCCTGTTTACCTGTTCTGTAATAAAGCTTCAGGACTGCTAGGAAGCCAAACTGTTTCTGCTAAGGGATTTCTAGATTAATTCCAGTCTTTACACCAGATGCATGCATTTTTTACCTTTGTAAAATAGCTCTTATATCCTAATGATATACGCCTGAGTCTGTTCTGTGGTTTACTAGTTGAGTTTGGCTTCCAAACAATATGTCTTGGAGTTACAGCTAAATGGCATAACTTCCAAAGGTGCATTCTGTGTAGCAATCCACATTGGTTTTGTTTTGCTTTTCAGTATTAAAAGTGGTTTACAGAGATGTAATTTTAGATGTAGGTTACTTCATCAAACTTGCATTGCTTTTCCTTCTGTGGAAAGTCTCCTTGTCCATTCTCCAATTACTCAACCACAGGGATGAACTAACACTGTATTTTTGTATTAAACTGAACACAAAAGGTTCACAACCCAGATAGATAGAATTGTTCATTACACGTCTCCTATTGCACTTAGTCTATGGGTTTGACTTAAATATAATGACTATATATATATATAACACTGTATCATCCTCACTGTTCACTTTGAAAAATATATCATACATGACAGTCTTTACAGTTGGGGCATCGCAATTTAAAAAGGTAATTCAGATGCTTATTTTACTTAAAAATAACTTCAATTTATCACTTTAAAGAATAAAAGTTCTCCAATCAATAGTTGGAGGTTAAGTGTTCTTATTAGCATTTAAAGTAACTTTTCCTAACTAAGATCAGGACAGTACGTAATGCTGTTGCAGGCTTTTCTAAAGGAGATGAAAACAATAAGAAGCTGTGGTCTCAGGGTCCTTGAAAACAGGGGGGATGTCCTGAAAAAAGAATATGCAGAAAAATCAATGGGGTTTTCCATTACTGCCCCTGAAGAAAAGAATGTTGCAAGACGACAGTCAGCACTGGTTCTGGAGAAAGAAGATATCGATCCCTGAAATATTTCCATTATCTCTTCATTGTCATGAAAAATTAATAGGTTTGCATGGCCACTGTCTGCTTCACCTTGCTATGTATAGAAACACGATCTTGAAATAGTAGAATTTACCATAGAAAGTGTGGCAAGTGACCTCAAGAGCTCATCTCTTTTACAAACAGGGGTAGCAATGGAGATGTTGCAATCAAGTTCAGTGCTTAAGCTGGAAAGTTTTTCTGGTGTCTGACCTAAAGGCTCTTTCCTCCATAAGCCCATTACACGTTGTCCCTTCCCCTGTGGATAGTGGAGAACAATTTCTTACCCCTGTTCCTGCCGTAGCGTTCAAATAGGTGAAAACTATTACCTTGCCTATCAACGTTCTTTTCTCAAGCCTGAAAACCCTCAAGTTTTTTAATACGGATAAAAGAAATTTTGCTAGTTTTATTAGAAATTACTTTAAAAAGTGAAGCTGTAATATAGAGTAAACAAATCTGCAAGCGGGCAGATTTGGAAAGAGGAAATAATTTATAGGACAAAATGAAACTTGTATTGGAAAATGCTACAATAATCGTTTAAGTAAACAGCCTTTTTGGTGAAAATGCATGCATTATTTTTGCTTCATGTAGTTGTAATACTTTTAAGGAAAAGGCTCAAGAACTGAATTTGGATGGATAAAGATTGAGTGGGAAACAATTTTCTGATGCTATAAAACTGCTTGAAATGGGGAAAATATTTCTGAATTGACAAGACTTTTTCTTTTGTTTTATTTTTGCAACAAACACTGAGACACATTTATAAGACAGAGTTTTCAAGAAAGTAGAATAATGTGGTGATCACACCACTCCTGAGGACCATGGGGCTCTGTCTGTAATAGCACATCACACAGGGCCAGGACATAGGCTTAACTGTTAGTGCGTACATTTTCCTTACTGTTACTCGCCAGACTCCCTGGGCCAACTAAAATTTTCCTTCACGTGCCTCGGTTGTTGCAGGGAGGTTAACATGGAGGGTGGACTGTTCCCAGCAGGCAGGTGAGATGTACTTTTCTAGAGTGTAAGGGACTTCAGCTGTGTGGGTGCAAGCTTTGTCATGCTGGCTGGTCTCAGAGCCAGAGGACTGTATCTAGCAATACAGATGCATGAGAATGAGCATTGGGCTGCTGTTAGAAAATGTTGGACTGTTCTCACTAACCAGTGACTTCTGTCACTGCTGGACTATAGGTTATTGTGAATGACCTCTCTGAGTTGCCTTCCATTTACCCTCTTATGTTTTTAGTTCCTGTTCATCAAAGACCTTTTCCAAGTTCAGTCAAATTTGGTATGTTCCTGGGAAACAGTTTAGTTTGGATTAATCAGTACCTTTTGAAGAATATTTTGACAGAAGATTTGCAGACTAGCAACAAGGACAAAATCTGGCTCCGCTAGTATCCCTCTAGCTGTTGTAGGTTTCTGAAGGCAGATCATTAACTGTTTCTGTGATGGATTCAGAATGCATGTCAGGCGGATAAAATAAATGAGTTAACCTTGTCTGATATGTTCTTCCCTAACAGGGTGATGTTTCTTTTTGTTCAGTGGTGAACAGCAATATTCTGTGGTAAATACCAGCTAATTTTAGAGCTCAGCAGGTTTTCAAAAACAATTACAGTTATTTTCTACATTGATTTATTTGCCCCATCTTACTTTTTAGTAAAATTTAATCTCCTCAAGCTCTTTTTAAAGCAAATTACACTGTTGCCTGCATTGTTATTTCTGACCTCAACTGTTTCCACTGTATTCTTGCCTTGTTTCTATGTCTCACCCTCACAGGTTTATCTGTATTTGTTTCTCTGGCCTACCTCTTATGTTCAGAGGGGCAGAGTATTTCTTGTATTTCAAGCATCTTTGCTTTCTTCCTCAAAACCCACTCCTCTTGTCTTGCTGGCGCTGACATATTCACCTCTTCTCTTGCACTGTCACATCCCTATTGGGAAATACTGGATCTCATTTTCTGTGTATTTGTTAATTTCTAGACGAATTTGCACGATAATTACTTATTTTAACACGTAACTTTAAAAATTTCCTTTTATATATTAAAAAGTGTGTTTCATTAATGCCTCTCCACACCCATTTTTCAGAATAATTTTTGACTCTGATTGTTAAATAAAAATATTTGTTCAATTCCATGAAGGTAATTTAATTTTATGAAGGCGAGGTTTTCCCATTTAGTACAGCATTGCATAATGGGCAATATGTGGCGTACTGTTTAGAAAAGAAGCGGCATTCTGAGTCAGAAACTTGTCAGAGCTAGATATCTTTCTGCTTGAGGCTCTTTTGTTGAGATGGGAGAGTAATGTACAACACAATTCTCCAGTATGCCAGGCAGGGCACGAAAGATAGAACTCCAGTTTCTGTCTGTTTGATAATCTGCTTTCCATCCCACATTCATTCTATCTTACAAGGAGAATTAAAAGTTTTTGCTTGTTTAGACTAGCAAATGGACGTGAAAGAGAAGGTTACTGCATTCTATAAATATGTCAAGAAAATCAACACTAAGCAAGAAGAAGCTAAAGAATAAACGTTCCAAGAGTATATTGAAGCTGGAAATCAGAACATACTTTGCAATCATCAGACAAATGAGATTCTGGAACAGATTTTTAGTTGAGAGGAAAAAGCCTAACTAGGTTTTAGGAGGAGCTTGATTGGTTTATGAAAGAGAATACATGATGTAATTATTTGTGATGGTGGATAGACCTTCTAGTCAAGGCAGTCTCTTCAGTTCCAGTAAAAGTATATTGTTAAAAAATTTGCTTAACCACTATATTGCTTGGAAAGATGGATTGCTTTCTGTCATCTGCTTTATCCTGGTATCTCAAATCTAAACCTAAAGATTTAACAATGAATAATTTTGTTGTTATTTCTCACTTGGTCAAAACTTTCATTTACATCAAGTAAGTTGTGCTGAGTGAGAATATCTGAATGTGTTTCCACATAATAAGTACATGCCCTACTGTGACTGAATTTTCACTGTACATGAAAATAAATTAGAAACTGGTTTTGGGTAGATGAAAAGAACATCAGATGCAGGTGGTTTATTAATGCAAGTGGCAGTCACATTCTTAAAGTGTGTTATGCTGGGAAATTTACTCCAATGAAATGGATTTGCTTTTTTATTGGGAAGCCAAAACTTTCAATAGCCACTCAGAGTTAAAGCAAGACAACTTGTTCCTATCTTTTGTGATAGGAATACAAAAAGCTTAGAAAAGCTGTTGGACTTGAGGTTGTGGTGTTGCATTGGGAATGCAGAAAGCAGAGAAAGGAAGAAGGACAGGAAAGATACTGGGTTTCCAAGAAAAGGATGAAGTGGAAGCAATTAAAGGTTTCTTCTCTCTTTGCTTAGTTTATTTATGTCTGTGCATCTTAACAGATTCACTGACTTCACTGGAATCATTTAGAGATTGCTGTGTGTGTAGGTACGTATCTGAACTGGATCTTTAAGCTATTCTTGTGTCCAAGAGAGGTCTTGGTTGTGAGTGGTGTTTTAATCCCAACTTTGTAATAACTATATCTGACTAGTTGCCTTTCTCCCCTTTTTCAACTTCATTGTTTAAGGCTGGCTGAAATGAATATAAAGTGGCATTGACCACCTCTCTAGGAAGCCTGTTCCAGTGTTTGATCACCCTCTCAGGAAAGAAATGCTTCCTATTGCCCAGTCTAAACCTCCCTGGCACAGCTTCTAACCATTCCCACACATTCTATCACTGCATACCAGGGAGATCAGCACCTCCCTCTCTGCTTCCCCTCCTCAGAAAGCTGCAGAGAGCAATGAGGTTGTCCCTCAGCCTCCTTTTCTCCAAATCTGTGAGGTGTTTCATCTGTTTTACAGGTAAATGGAGTTATTCCTTTTAAAAAGTCGTCTACCAGATGCTCAATGCTCAATGCCTCTGTGTGTATGCTTGATATATTATTTATAATACAAAACAGAAAACACAAAAATGACGTCTTCAAAGTTACATTCTACAGACAGTTCCTCAAATGATAACTTTCCATCTCAATCTTTGAAAGACAAGTATGTTTTTGGGATACAAATCAATGGATGCTCTTATTTCCACAGGTGATATAAGCTAATGTGTTATATGGTGTAGGTTATACAGAGTTTATTTTGAGAATTATTTAATAATATATAAAGGAAGAAATTAGTTGACATGTTAGAGCAGATTGGTTATTATATTGGAGGCAAACTGTGAAGCCATTACTTTAATTTTCATTACCTTTTCATTTTTTCTCAGGCAAACTGACTGGACTCAGTGAGAAGAACCACTAAACTTAGATTTTGTCAAAAAATTAATTTTCATGATTGTGATCTTAGTTTTTAGTGCGCAAAATCAGCAAGTTTAACAATGATGTATTTGGGAGCAGGGCCAGCTTGTGGACATTATCTCTTTCAAAGGTGTAGCATATTACACAAATGCAGAACAGTTGCAAAGCAAGAAATTTGTTCCATACTCAAGTTCTCAACCAGAAATACACCATATGTTTTGGGTTTAAATATAACATTTTTAAATTAACTTTGCACGTATACTTTCTGTTGCAATTTTTTTGTGTGGCAGTGTTGATAGTGACCCACAATGTTCATGAGAAGTTTTAGCAATAAGCACTTTCCTAAATGTATGAACTTAATTTGTATTTTAGAGGCTATTATTATGAAGGCATTATTATCTTTTTTCTAATATGATGTGACTTTTTGTTTTGTTTTGTTTTTTTGTTAGGGAAAAGAAAATTTAAATAACTGCTGTCCCATGCATTGTGTTTTAAATTTCTTATTTGAACCAAGCCTTGAAATCACAGTGAATCTTTCTGGGTTTATATTAATATCAGAATGCTAGAGGGTCATTTGAAAGTAAGTCCACTCTGAAGGCTGGAAAACTTTCCACAGATAATTTGGATGGAAATGATATTAAAGCTCAAAACTGTCCTGAGAAAATGTTGAGATCCAAATCTTCTTCAAACCTCTTTCTCTGGGACTGGATTTTAAATGTCATGACATGACGGGGGCAGACACAAACATTGCAATTTGAGCCTATCTATAGGATAAAAGTAAAGTTGCTCTGCTTTTGCAAAGATTTAGGTTACATTGGCAGCTTCTTCTAAGCATTCATTTGCATGCACAACAGAATGTCTTCTAGAGTCACCTAGGGGATCTATGTTTTAAAATTTGTCCCACTAAGTCACTATGAGGTAGCATATGATGAACTTTTTAAATACTTCCTATTGCAATAAATGTAATGGTAAGCAGAGATCATTTATACATTATGTATGGTAATGCCTCAGGAATATAATTCTGAAAGGAGTCAGGAAGGAGTGCAGTAGAATAGTAAAAAAATCTTTTCAGATTAAATTCAACTTCAGCACTTGGAGAGACTTCCTACTAAAGTGAGCAATCTAATTGCATCATAAAATTTCTATTTCTGCCATTCTTTAAGAAAAGTGCTTATGTGACTGGATTAAGCCATCTCCTCATGTTCTATGTTTATGTGTATAACCTTTGCTCATATTTTTTGAGAGAAAGCTACAGATGAGTGTGTGTGTGGGAAGTTGGTTCTGTAAGATCTGAGACTATTTTCTTCTCTGTCTTTAGCCCTACTAGTAGGACATCATAGGGAGCTGTCATACACTTCACTTGAATTTAAAAGTAACTTTCTGCAAACTTCTGAAAGTTTCACTCTTCTCCTTTAGTTCACTCCTACCTTCAGAACTTGTCAATTCAGATATTTCTGAAAGGAAGAAAAAGTAATGAAGGTTAATTGTTTGAATATTAAGATTGCTACTTATCAATCTTACCATCTGGTAAGCTATCATATCTTCTACAGAATGCAAACACATAAAACAAGGAAAGGGAAGAACATAATATATTGTTCCTTTCCTATATAAAACAATGTTATGGAAATCCCTGTCTCCTTGTCCTTAGATACTGTCTCAAATGGTCAAGAACCTGTACAAATCCATGCCAGGAAAAGTGAATAAAACAGTTACTCTTCTAATCAAGTAATATGCTTTTTATTTAAAGGTGATCAGTACAAGTTATTGATCCATATACTGCAACATCTATCTTTTTAGCAACTAATTTTTGTCTGCATTTTAAGACTACTTAAAGAAGTAGCATTAGTGTCAATTATAAAGCAACAGTGAGATGGAATGCCCGTTTATTGATATTTACTTACTGCTAAAACTCTGTTATTAACACATTTGATATTCTTAACTCTGCCTTACTTCAAGTTCAGATCTGTGGGTTCATTCTAGAAATAGCATAAGGGATAGGAACAGCAATCAACCACCATTGATTTTTCTCCTGTTTAATAAAAGGCAAAACAGACTTATTTAAACGATTTCATTAGAGAAAGACTCAATGTGAGTCATTCTGTTCTCTTCGCTCAGCACTGCCAGCTCTCCATTAGAGAGGCCTGTTTCCCTCGTAACTCTGCCAAGCCAGCATCTCTTGTGCTCAGGGAAGAATATAGTCCAAGCAGTTAATAAGCTGAAGGAGCTTAGATTGCAGCGTTCAAGGAGGGGGAGCTGGGAGAGTTCAGCTTCATCAAGTAAAGAAAGGGAAGGTGAAATTCCCTATATGTTTTGCAGTCAAGGGAGAAGTTGTGCTTTACCACATTCCTCCTTACGTTACTAACTCTGGATTGCCTTTTATTTTTCTCAATATTTCTACTATACAGGTTGGGCCCCTGTTTATGAAGTGGTGTCAATCCAGGACTGACACATAAAGAATAGTTAATTTGTATCTCTCATCTGTTTACCCCCTCTTACTTACCTCACTTTGAGAAGCCCGCTGCAGAGGAACATATTATTTTGTAATATTTTTAATTTCTAAGTGTTCTAAAAAGATATTTCAGCAGTTTTGGTTCAGATGAGACAAATATGAATGGCAGACAAGCCTGCCGTTACTTCAGGTGAATTTTATGCAATCAATGCATTGCTATATGCAGTGGATGTTCTAAGCTAAAGGTGTTGCATTACCTAGGGAGGGTTACAAAATATCCTTGTATAATGGCGGTACATACTATCCCAATGTAATGTATGCTTTTCCCTCTGAGGCAATATTAAGCATATTTTAGCCAGGGAAATATGGCAGTGGTGACCCTTTGCTTAACCCCCTTGATATGGGCAAGTAAGCGCAAGTAGTTCAAGGATGAAGAGTCAAGAGCAGCATCTCCTGGAGATTATGCAGCATCAACAGGTCCCTCTGGGATGCTATAATGGCAGAGTGCTCCAAACTCTATGAGGGCCATCGCAGTTGTCATATCTATAATGCATATTTTAATAGCCCCTTAATTACACATTTACTCAATTCAGTGAGTATTTAATTATCTATTAAGCAATTAACTATTTGCTTGAGAGATCATAATGCTTCTGCAAATGGAGTAAATAGGTGATATGGGAGCTTTTGAAAGTGCATATTAGAGGTTTTATATAAAAATATATGTTATATATACATATACACACACACATATATCAGGAATTAAGCAGGAAGGAGACTTGGATGCAGAACGCTGTAGGAAATGTTTATGGTGCTGAACTCCGACTTGTGACCCAATAAATTAATGTCAATGCAAAAGTGTTGCTAGCAGCTTGCAGGTGCTGTGAGGTTGGGTGCTCAGACCCCTGGAGATGGCTGAGGGCCCCTGACCTGTGATCAGGGCTGAGAGAAGCTGCTGCTGCTTGTGGCTGATTCCCACTGCTCTTCTGCTCTTGGACAGACAAATGCACCCACCTCCTGTGGGTCAGTTGCCCCCTTGTTCTTCATCAATACCACCTTGTAGCAGCAGTAGATAATAATCTTGTAAGCTGCTGGAAGGAATGGCTGAGACTAAGGAGTTCCTGAGTCATTTTCCTTTAAGTGATAAGTAGGACACAGCCACCTTTTTCCTAATGTTTGGGTACAGAAGCAAACGTTTACATTAAGAAACAGATATTGGCTTCTGAAGTGGAAAATTATTTCAATATGCTTAGAAGGAAATATTTCACTGTACCTTAGAAAAGTCTCCATTTCATTTTTCCAACTTGCTTTGCAGAAATATTCTTATTAATATTTAGTGACAAGTCAATTATTTCAGCAGGGGGTTCCATTTTCCTTGTTTTCAAAAGGTTGCATTGTGTTCTTAAAATTACTTGAATATGACTGTTGTGGCTAAATTACTGCATAGGAAGCTACGTGGGAAAAACTCAAGCAGTCATAAACCAGACCATGACCAAATTTATGTGACTAATACAACAATTTTGTTTAGAACCTTCTTCTAATATCTTCAATCCTGTATGGTAAACCTTCTAATGTAGATGATATCAACCAGTGTAATGTTTTCACAAGGTTGAATTTCCACTCAGTTTAAGAAAAATCAATATTTGTTAACAGAAGCTATTGTTTGTTTATCCTTCAGTCAGCTGAACGACCAGCATGGAAGATGAAGCAGTTGAAAAAGACTTCAGTCTGCTTCAGTCTATTCATGAGCAATGGTTTCTCTAAACGGGGACAGCATAAAGAGATAAAAGGAAACAAACATAATAGTATGAAGAAATAGACACAGAAAAGGTTAAAAATAACTCTGTTAGCACCATGACTCATACAGAATTGGGTTTTTCTTTAACTTGCTAATGAAGCTGTGAAGCAGGAGAGCATTCATGGCATTGCAGTGCTGAAACTACGTTTTGAGAGTAATGTTCCTTTCATCTTCCTTCTCGGATGAGAGGTTTCAGGTATTACTAAAAGCACTTCTTGTTTCTAATAACTGTGACAAGTCACTGCCCACTTTACTTTCTATGGTTTATTTCATGCTTGTAATTCTCTACTGCTGCTCTGTAGTCAAGGCCTAGTACGTTCTTAAGCACAGCTGATCTAGACTTTGCCAAAAAAGACCACACTATGGACAGAAAGTCATTTTGACAGTTGCTTTTACCAGTTCAGCACTGTGATTTCCTTGGATTTTCTGGTTTCATATTAATTTTTCAATATTTTATGCTGTCCTCAAAGATCAAAATAGTCAATATGTTGGAGAATAATGTTCATAGAGTAATAATTGTCAGTCTGTTTTCTGGAACAGTGTTTGTGTCGAGGACATAGCTTAAACAGGCTGCAAACTATTCTCTACTTCAGAGTCTCCTAGGCTTCAGCCATTGCTTGGTCATGTCTCTCCCTCCCTCTGCTACTTGATGTCTTTGCCAGACTATTGTCCCATATCCTCCTCTCAATTTTGACTTTTTGAGCCTTATGACCTCAAGCGTACGTTTAACTTTGGACCTGTTCTATAGTGCTTTCTTGAACTGAATGCTAAACATTTCTGAATTTCCTATTCCTGTTTAGTTTCATTTAAAAAAAAAAAAAAAAGCGAGAGAATGTGCTGTCACTTTGTTTCTTCTCTCAATATTATTTAATATTTGTACTATGTAAGTGACATGGCTTGACTGATGTTTGAAATCACTGGATATAATTAATCACTAGCTTAAGCAGTGGCAACTAATTAGCTGAACTGTGCTAACTGCCTGTGTATGTACTACTTCTCTGCTGTCTTTAGCAATTGCCAGGTTAGTGTAGTCAACAAATGAGTCCTACTAGGTGGTGTAAATTTGCTTACATGCTTATTGATTTTGGAGGTTCTAGGAAGAAAAACAAACTTATGTGTGTCCTTTTCACCCCATCTCCCTACATTAGGACACAGTATCTGCTTAAACAATTCCTTCATTTGGTAAAAATTTTTGTGCATCCAAGAATACAGGACTATTGTTGTGCTTTATCTCAGTTAATAGCTTTGTATTGCATTTGTAGCCTATGTGATAACTTGGTGGTGTATTTCATTTTAAAAATAACATTCATTACTGAAATGCCAAAGTTTTCACTGCAGTAGCTCCAATGAAAGGCATTTCAAGCTGTTTTAGGGAGAGAAAATGGGAAATGAAGAAAGATGATAGGCCTCAGCATTCTTTATTTCACTGACAAGGAATCCTATTCAGCTCCAGTCATAAATGGGATGTGAAAGATGCTTCATGAACAGAAGATACATAAATATTTGCTTGAATTTGGACGGTAAGTTTTTTAAACATTGCTGCATGTTTTGCAGTTGATTTAACACTAACTCCATTACACAAGTATCATAACACAGCTCTGATATGACAGTGAAGATACAGTACAATAGTAAATGTGGAATGAAAGAAAAACTGAAGTCTTTAACCTTAGCTTAAAGTTCAGACTGTGGATAATTTTTGTAAGTCACTCCATAATATGAGAAATGATATGTTTTCTTTTTTTGTTCACAAAAGAAATCTAAACTGCAGTAAACAGGGTGGGACATTTTGCCAAACGGTTAGTAATTCTGACATAATTAACCAAAATGTTGCCACATTTTCAGGTGTATTTTCCCAGCACAGTACAGTGCACTGCAGTGTATTTTCATAGCACTATACAGTGCCACGGAGAGCTATATACTGGATCCTGGCAGTGCCTTGTTAGTATGGTGTCGCAGCTGAAGCTAAAACTATCTGGTGTATTTTTGCTGTTGATGTGATTTGATTACTTTTGATTCCACAGCTATGTAGGGAACATTCATTCTGTGTTCAAGGGAATATTGCAGGCATGCCTTGAAGCAGAGATTAATGCTTTTCCCAAAGATTTCAGGGAATCTAATGATACAGCAAAGCTCCAGGTGGTTTTTGAAAAGAGCTGAAGCTATTTATGTAAGCAATAAGGTTTTTCCACCAACACTCAGCTTTGACAATAGCTTAAGTGAAACAAAACCTCCTGCACCATGTAGCAGCAATAGCGTAGAGAGGCACTTGTGCATGATGAGCATTTTCTGCAGGGACTGAGTTATAATTACAATGAAGGAAACTATCATGTGGGATAAATATGTGTGAGCTAGGTTATTTCCACAGTACCATATATATCTGCAAATATAAAGTTTCTTAAGGGGATCATCTTTTAAGTTCCAGTGATACCAGGATACTAGATAAAGCACTTTGAGATAGTCTGAGTAAAATGGCTGAAAAAACGTAGAAGCTCCATGCAGAAGCCACTTTGGTGTATTTAGTGAACAAGGAGAGTCAGTCCCTGGATCCAATGCAAGGCAAATTTTTATGGTGACTCAAGGCAGACAGTGGCAAAGCTAAGGTAAAAGATACACAATATATTCTATTGAGTACCNTTTGCCACAGAGTTTCTGACAGAGTGTGTTATTGCCAAAGACAATTCCAAAAATAAAATTAGACATATGGTACTTGGTAATAATGAATGAGCATCCAAGATTTCAATTTGGTTTCGGTAAGTGCTCAGAAATCTGGGTGTTTATCCAAAATAGAATTAGGCAGATGAAAAACGGGCTGGAAATTTTCCCCAGATGAACGGTATCAGAGATTTTTAATCTTTTGTGGGCTTGCTAGAAAGAGTCATCTTTTATTTTGGGGTCTTAAATAATTATCAGGTAGCCTGTGCTTTGGTTTTCACTTCCATCTATTGAATTTTGAACAAGTTACTATTCTGTTCTCTGCACCTCATCTATTTTTAAATAGATAATATATACTTTGCTTCATGGGATCATTGTTAGTGACATATCTAAAATTTCTGAGCAGCAGAGTACTGTGTTTATGTAGAAGAGGTGGACATTTAGAGCAGATTTTACCTGAATTCCTGTGAGAATGTTGGCTTTAGTATTACCCCTGGTTTTCAAATTCCACCCTCACAAAGAATCTGGTGTTGTAGAGTGAAGTGAAAGAAACTAAAAGAAAATAAATGGACCAGCTTCTGTTTAAGCCAATGAGATCCTATGATTTATTCATGACCAGCCCTGATTTAATCAAAACTAGTTCTTTTACCCCAAATCTTCAGCGAATGCCAATCTAGTAATATTAAAATCTATTTTGGCAGCTTCTTGTACCATACCCCATACTTGATGTGGTTGTTTATCTAGGTGATGCCAATATGCATTAGCATGTTTTCAAAAACAGAATTTAATATTGGGTCAGATATTCTCCTTTTATAATAATAAAAATTATACAATATGTTACATCTGCGTATATATGTACATATATACACGCATATAAACAAATTTGGGAGTATGAATAAAGCGAGAAAGAAAATACCAGCTCAACCTCATGTTAGTCTCTTTCAGTATGAATTGATAATAAAGAATACAACCAAAACACATTGAAACAGTTTTACATAAGGTAAGCACATCAAAGAAACAGAGTTGAAAACAAAATAAAAGAAGTTAGCAGCTCATCCACTGCCTATAGCAAAACATAGCTAATGGGTGAGTTGATGAAGGCAGACAAATTTGGATCCTATTTCTCACTCTAATTTATCTAGAAAATAAAATGGCAATATCATTAACGACCACTGCTGTTTCCTTTTGACTTTGAAGGCTTTAGTTGGCCTGATAGCATCAACTGCAGTTGATCAAAGGGGGAAAAAAATCCATTGATTACTGAAACTGGAATCATGGCCTTACAGAGCTGTGGTAGCTTTTATAGTTGGAACCAAAATGCAATGGATGAGTCTTTTGCTGCAAAATAAGATATCCATTTCAGAACTGGAATTTTAGAGAGCAATTAAGTTCTCGCATAAAGGAAATGCTGTTAAGAGCCTGTATGGGTTTCTTCTTTCTACTACAACTGATTTTCAATGTAGAGTTTGGTTGTGGTATTTCAGACTTAGTTTCAAATATCTTCTTTTATCTTTTTCTTTTCTTTTTTTTTTTCTATTTGAGTTGTTGCAGGTTTTTAGTTTTGTTGTGCCAGTGGTGTGTAATCACTAGTTCTCACGTGGAGATTAGATCCTGCTCACTTCTAATGTCACAAGACCACGTGAATGGTCATAAATGTTGTATCTCATAAAAGAAATAGTTACTATTTCTCTTTCTGGTTACATTCTGGTTCTCATTCACAAAAGATATTGAAGGTATTTAATTGCAATATGACTCAAAGAAATTTCAGGTTAAGTTGTTAGTATTTACCAGATAATCTTATCGCCTAACATTTCATTGGGCTAATTTTGAAAATAATCATTAATTTTGTCTGTTTTGGCTCTTGGGCATTCAAAAGACCTTCTAAACCTCTTTAATCTTTTAAAATGTAGTTTAATTTCATTTGACTAATGAGGTTCCTTCACAAAACACTCATTAAGAATAGGTGAAATGATGTCATGTTTTGAAGTGCAATTAAGTTCATTCTCATTGGTTTTCCTTGTTTCATACTAATTTGTGATACAGAACAACTCAAAATGTTTTGGGGAACAAATGCAAAAGCAGTTGGCATTCAAAGCCAGTAGTGCATGATCCTTGCTATGAGTTTAGGTTAGCATAAAATAATACAAAAATAACATGTAGCGTATCTTTCTGGGATAGGTAGTGTTTCTGTACCCCCTAGATAATTCCATTACTGTCATCTGTCAACAAGCATCTGATACTATTCTCAGTAGGGTTCTTTTAAATTTTCTGGGGAAACAAGACTGGGGAACTGAATGCATTATATTAACCCTTGGTATTCTCTAGAAGTGGTTATGTTTACCTATCACCAGATGAGGTTTTGTGCTGTAAGCTTAACTGTTTCTCTAAACAAGTTTATCTTATGCCTTGGTAGAGGAAGGAATGTATTGTGACTGATAATGCCACCTTTTCTTTATTCTTTATTTCTGGTCCTAAACTAGTAGAGTTGAAGAAAAATCCATCACATTGTAGCACTGAAAAACAGGGGTAAATTTGCTCAGAATCAGGAACCTCCTTTTTCAGGAACTGATCACTGAAGCAAAGTGCCAACTCTGCCTCTGCAGCATCTGGCTTCCTGACAAAATTCTCAGGTGATGGGGTAAAAGTCTTTGATGCTGAGCCTGCCACATCTGTTGGCAGGTCATGGCGACATAACAACAGGAATAGTTCTATGCAACTCACCATTTGTTTGGAATGTGTGATAGTGCTGATCTCATGTAGGGACATCTGAAAGGACAAAGAGCTAGGTGTATGTTACAAAGAGGTTTTTACAATCAGAGCTCACTGCCAGCTATTAAGACCAAAACGACTTTAGTAACAAAATTGGTGTGAGAAGGTTCAAAATCACAGTACGTATTCTGCATTAAACAGGCATCTTGGAGAACCTGCTGACAGCTCTTAGCAGTCACTGTTAAGAATAATAAATAAAAAAATATAAAAAGGAACTTCTACAGTATTAAGTGATAATAGCATTTTGAATCAGAGGCTATTTAGGTTTTTTGTTCATGAGTAGTAGTGCCAGACAACAATGTTTTATTTTTCTGGAATAACAAGTGCAGATTTAACACATGACAAGAGCCTAGCTCCTTGCTTTGCAACTGCACTGCCAGAATCTTAGGGCTGGTAGATAAACAAGTGTGTAGACAACCTATTTCCTTACAACTTTTTCTGGGTGAATTTAAGAACTGTGAACTAATAAATCCTGAAGACCTGCACCAGGGTGTGATTAAAAGAAGAGGAATCCTACATCTTTGATAGTAGTCCTATTCTGTAGTCTTTTTCTGAAGCCAAATTATGCTGTCATGTCCACCTTCCAGTCCACTTCAACTGACTTCTAAACTACAACTTTAGGTTCAAGGAGTATTTAAGAAAGTCAATATCTCTTACTGATATCAACCTCTTATTTCAATAATTTTAGTTTTGTTCTTTAGCAAACTATCTAAATAATGCCATCAGGAACTTACACAGTGTGATCTGAGACAGTTAAGAAGATAATGACAGAAAGCTTTTTTCTATTTATTACCAATCATGCCAAACTGCAAACACTGACAAAAAAGTCAAGGCTTCACCAGGTAGGTCAAACACTCTTACATCCCATTAGACACTGTTCTTCTTTCTCTCCCCCCCCTTTTTTTTTCCCCCTCTTCTCTCAGCACTAGTGAAAACATGCTCTGGAAAGACTCCAGAATGCTTCAAGACTACTGCTTTGGGCTGTGAGAGATAAGTGAAATATATGATATTTTCAGGGCTGACACTTCCAAATGTTTCTCTCCACATAAATGGCATTGAAATTGACCTCCGTAAATCCTTCTTTACATTAGTTGTTCTGGAAAAATCTGTCAGTTTACACAGGTCTGGGGTTTTTTTAGTGAGGTACATGACAGTACCTGTTTTGTGTATATGATTAACATGTAAATGGGTTTGAAAGAATAATTATTGTACTCAATTATTGACAGTCTGAAAACAAGTAATTAAATCAGAAACTCATAAAATATTTTTATTGCCTTTTGTATACTATACATTTTTGCTTGAAATACCTACTTTTGTTGTCTGACCTGGATTAGTAATTTAATTTTGAGAAATATACAAAGTGTAGATGTATGATTTTCTTAAAAAAATATTTTCTTATGTATACAGCCTTTGGGAATGAAGAAGCACCTTTTTTTTTAATGGTATTGAGAGAAACTGTGTTTTTATTTTATCCCTTTAACAGGACAAATAGCCTATTATCAGTAAACCACCAAATAGCTGTAAGAGAAGCTGGCTTTTAAGACAACTGTGTTAAGATAAAATACCAAGGGATTTATTGGCATGATTCAGGCAAATATTTTTAGAATTGCAATCATAAGAAATTCCTGCAAAGTGATAGACAATTATCAAGTTGGGCAGTGACCAGTGAATGTGACGTATGCTACATAAAAATAAATTAATTAGAAATGAATTCACATCTCATTTCTCAGCAAAGGGCCAATGTTAGTAGCTTATATAACAACATAAATTAAAACTTGGTGTTCTTTTAAGTACTGATTTGCTGTTTGAAAATGAAATTAATTACATCTGATCAGAATGTAGGAGTTCAAGGTAGGTGAAATCTGCATATCACTGCAGTCAGTGGATGCTTCATAATTTCTCTGTATACAACCAAAACTTAGCTCTCTTTTTGTGGACGATCTACTCTGGTCAGATGAGCATCCATTGGAAAGAACTCCCTGTATGAAAATAGAGCGTACCAAAGGCCTGCTACGCAAGTGAGATTTGTACAGGAGAATAACCTCAAATCAATCATACCTACTAAACTGGTGTTTTGTCCATTACAAGAGCTGCTCTCTTGGTACTGAAATGGAATGGAGCAGATATTTCACCCTGGAGTACTCACAGGACATAGCAACATAAAAGTCCCACATATGCCTTCTGAGAAATGATAGCATAATATGTAAAAGTATGGATTCTTTGCACTGAGATAGATTTTTAACTTTCAGTGACATACTGGAGAACAGGCAGAATCAGCAGGGTCATATGATTGTTGTATTTTGCTGATCATTGTATTTAAGGAAAGAATTTTAGCCTGTGTCTCATTTGTCAAAGATCACAAGATTCATTTTTTAACCTTCTTGTGTATCATGAGATTCAATTCCTTTGTAAGTTTACCATGTCATTTTCACTCAAAAGTTTCTTTGCAATTATAGTAACTTAGGGTGTTGATCATCTCATTGTCTTTCCTTCTAATTTCTTGTGGTATAGTATACTTCCAGTGCAGGCATAGACTATTATTTCAAACATTGTGGCTTGCACATGTGCCTGGTGTCTAGAAGATACTTCAGCATTTCTGATACTTGACTATTTTTCTAAAAAAACCAACAACCTGGAGTGGGAATTGGCAAGTTTGAATGGGAGACAGTGAAATCAGAAAACAAAAGTGCAGGCACCTGGGATGTAAAGTGTATTTCAAGCAGTGGATGTCTAATTCCAGCTACAGTATACTCCTATTGTATTCCATCAGCTAAAGGCTTAGCTTTAAAATTTTTTACAAGTAGCCATTAAGCTAAGATTCCAGGGTTACACAAACATGCTATATCATTGACGAAATTAGTGAAACAGCCAATAGATGATTTGAATGATTTATTTAAACTAACAGACAGTTGCACTCTTAGTTTCTGTGTGGAAGCAGATCTCTGATATCAGCTCTTGGCTAACACGCTTTATCACTGTCTTTTTTCAAGATTAGACTGATCAAATAGTTTGGTCAGGAATGAGTTTGTGGAGGAGAGCAAAAGCTGTCTGTATTGTGAGCTAACGAGAAAGCACTGCAGCACAACTCACTGTGTAGATCTGCTGGGTATTTACCATCATGAAAGGATATACCCATTGGACTTGCTTTTGAAAGAAACAAGTCAGGGGAAATACAGGAAAAGATTAGAGCAAGAAATGGTTTATTAAAACTCATTTGAAATCTAATTCATTCCAGCTCATCCATTCAGATCCACCTAGAGTTGATTGCTTTTTGTTGTAGGATTGGAAATGTCACATTTCGGAAGTCGTTCTATGACTTCTGTGGGAAAAGTAATCACTGGGTAGAAAGTTAAGAATTTCTTAGGATACATTCCAACACTCATGACTGTCAGTAGTAGTGTTTTTCTTTAGTTTTTGTGAATTAGTATCCTAGCAAACAACAAACGGTGGCTGTTTAGGATTGGAAACAGAGACCCCATGTTTCAAGCAAATAGAGACTGAAGTATGAGAAATTTGTTAAAAAAATGTAGCTGGTTAATTGAGACATTTTTCTATTAATTTTTCAGAATTTTAGCACAAGTTGCTCATTTGTTGAGATGTTAAAAAGCCCAGGGGAAATTACTGATAAAATGTTTTCTTGGGTATGTAAAAGAATGTCTACAGATGAGGAAGGAAGAGTGAGAGTGGTAATCAGGATAGCCAAATGGTTCTAAAATTCACCTTTTGGAAAAGTCTTTGGTCTGTATTACTCAGGCTATCTGACAGTTTAGTGATGTGGTTTCAGGTCTCATTGGATCTTTACAAAGAGCAGAGTATCCACACATCAGCCTGAGAGATTTTACAAATCAGGTTGTTAGTGACTGCATTGTCAGTTTTGCTAGCTTTCATAGAAAACAGCACTAACCAAAATCTCAGTTTTTATGATGCTGAACAAAATCAACACAGAAACATCACTCTGTTTCATGTCGTACAAATTCCCTTTTTCCAAAGTGTTATTTCAATTGCTCAAAGAAAGTGAGTATGAGCAATGAACACATGGGATTAATCACTGGTGTGTGTGAATGCATTGTGGGGTTTTATTCAGACTCCTACATAAGGGATCTCTTCCAAATTTAGATTTGGATTCTAAATCCATATGAGCATCTCGGTTCACATGCATTATGAAATTTGCAAATGCTTCTGGGATTTGTGTCAGCAATAAAATAGCTCATTTCCCTGTAATCTGTTACGTAAAAGTTAAAGCAAGGGACAAAATCAAATCATCACACTTCAAAGACAGCCATTGTTTTGGGAAAGTAGGAATATAGGACCCTGCTGATAAAGTCTTGGACTGAATTTTTCTGTTCATTTGCATTTTCCTGTTGTTGGCTGTTCTGGTGTCTCGTTAATGAATTGTGTAGTACGCTGCTGAAATCTATATTGCTTCTTTCCAATATGGTCAACAGTAATGAAGAAATATCAGCTAGAAAGGTGAACTATCATACATGTAAGGAAGTAGTAGTAGAACTTACAAAATGCAGCATTTATAAACCCTTGGCAATTTTTTATTTTGCAGAACATTTACTAGCTCATTATTTGCAAATCTCCCCATGCTTGCAGAAATAAAGGAAAAAAGGCAAATAGATGTAATATTTGCAAAAATCTGATATTCATCTTTTTTATTCAGGTTTGTAAAATTCCTCAGCCATGTACTTTAAAATTTAGGAAATACTTATTCAGACAAATTTATGGAAACCAGGTATGGAAATTTGCCTCTATGAAAAATATCACACTGTCAAATTGAGGTAGATTGCCAGTATTTATGTACCCTTCGCTAATACTTCCCTAACTAGTAGTCTGACAACTCTTTCTCAGGGATAAGTTGCCATCAGTTATTAGATCCTCTTTTGTACATATTGGAACTTTAGCACATGGGAATTCTGCTGAGAAACAGCTTTTTCCCCAACTCCACTCGTGATATCTGCCAAGGTTATACCTTGTCATATAGAAAAGGTTAAATTCAAGCATATTGCCAAGCATTGCTGAAGCATATAACCTTGTCACATGGCAAACTGTTGCATTGCTAAGAAGAGGTTCTAGCCGTCTGGGAAGAGAAAACGCAGGCTGTCTGTGTCACTGACTAATGGTGCTTCGCTTAGGCAAGTACTTGCTGCTGTATACATTGCAGAGTCATCCACAGGATGCTGTGGGAAAAGATAAAACTGATTAGGAATAGAAAGGAAAATCAATTCACAACAATAAAGGCACTGACTCCATAGGTGAGCGATGCAATTTTTTTTCTAAAATGTATAGTATATAATTATGCTTAATATGAAATGCAATATGCTACAATAGAGGCAGTAGAGAAACTATAAGTTAATAACAAGCAGAATCTCAAAGACAAATGTCATGACAATTATCTAAAAGGATCAGACAGGTGAGATTATTCTGCTTTTTCTTAAAAATGCTGTTTTTCTCTTACCCGATGTCATACTAATACTACTTCCCTTTCTCATTTTCCAAATGCTTCCTCTCTCTATCTTCTGTATGCTGCTGAGAAGGATCTGCTGCTACTTATGTTACCTATAGCTGGAAAAAAATATGTTGACCATACAGTTACTGGGTGGGTTTAGTTAGTGTAGTAATTTAGTTAATTACCAGCGAGATTTAGTTAGTGTATGAGTTCATTGATCATTATCACTAGCATTCCTGATTCCCTCAAAGCCAGAGGAAAGATGTCCTCCCTGAATTATGGCTTCTGTTTCTCACGTTAAAGGGATGATCAAGCTGCAAGAGAGTAGTTACTGTTGTCTTACAGATATAGCAAGCCATTTTCTGTTCATGATCTTCTCTTCCCTTTAGTTGCAAAGCAGGTATTTGCTTATTCTTAATGTCCCCACACTTCTGCCATTCTAATTTCTTGTCATGTAGCTTTTTTCTAACAGCTTGAGGATTAATGATCATAGGAAGGTAATTAGATACCGTTATTAAGATTTGTGACTTTCTGCTCCAAAAGCAGCTAACTACGCTTTAAATCACTTGCTGAGAGGAGGGAAAAGTAAAAATTCTGGGATGTTTTAATTCATACCGCTTTAAAATGAGTTCAGTTGTATTTCTACTTCCCTTTGGCCAACACCCATATAATGGGGAACAACTATTTTTCCCAAGACCCATCTTCCCTTGCTGCTGAGCAGTGTTTGCCCGCCTTTCTTCGAGGCGTTTGCCCGCCTTTCTTCGAGGCGTTTGCCCGCCTTTCTTCGAGGCGTTTGCCCGCCTTTCTTCGAGGCGTTTGCCCTGAGGCTCCACCGGTTCCTCTGATTGGCTCAGCTGTGCCCTGTGGTGGCGCCACTGCAGAACCGGCTGGAACCGGCTGTATCCAGCTCTGGGCAGCCCCAGCCTCTCCTCACAGAGGCAGCCCCACCCCGCCAACACCTTGCTACCTACACCCAATGCACTGTTGAAGACGACAGTTATTTGACAAGATTAATAATTTTTGGTATTTCAGTAATATTTGGGAGGCCCTGGCACATAGCTTAATCTTATGGTGCCAGGTGCTGCATAGGTGAACCTCGCCTCAAGATCTTACAACAAGTAGGAGTCAGTTGTAAGGCTCTGAATACCGGCTGATCTCCTCAGAGTTTCTCTGAGGCCTGAGTACGTGCTGCTTCAGGATTTCTAGGGTTGCAGCCTATCCTGCCTAATCTTGGAAATCAAGTTAAAGATGGCTAAGTAGAATATTTGACATATTGGTATGTATTGAAACTCAGTGTTTCATCTGCTATATCTGCTATATTCATAGCATCATTTTAAGTATCATAGAAATGCGAGAACTGTGCAGCAAAAGAGCTATGCAGCAGAGAGAAAGCAGTAGATAGCGTTTAGGCATACCTTTCTAGCCACAGGGTGCCACCATCGCTCCAGCAGATCAAAACTGTTAGAGCAACTGAAAATGTGTCACCTGGAGATTAATATGACTACGAACTACTTAAATCTAGTTTTCGAGCTAATGTTTATATATTGATATGTTATAATCACACAATAATAATTTGCTACCTTTGAGAAGCTCTAAAAGATGTGTAATCTATTTAAATTAAGGTAGGGAGTCCCCAGAGAATTTAACAATTCTCAGAAAACAATCTTCCTATTTTCTAGCATCTATCATGTTGGCCTGAGTTTGCCACTGTACTGTGCTCATGTCAGCCATAGGAGCCACTAGATTTTTCACACTAACAGGCAATTAGATGCATATATTCTGTTAAGTGACTGCAGTGAAGAACTGCTTTGATAACATTCTCCATAGACCATAATAGCTGCTAGAGTTAGAAAAACTAGTTTGGTGGTTGTGTGGCAGCTTATCAACATGATAAGCAAAACCAGAAGATGAAATATTGCTTTAACAAAAGCAGAACTTCACTTTAGCCAGTGGTATTCTGAAGCAATAACTATTGTTTTCAGGTCTTCCAAGTGAGGGTTGAGTTGTTTTTTGTTTTTTTTTTTTTTTTTTTCTGGTTTAGTAATTTTAGTTATGACTGCCCACTGAAGCTAATGGATCATTCTGAGATTAGTCTGAGAGGACAAAAATTTATTCTTCATGTTGCAAAACCCAATTAAAATTTGGAAAGTGCATGAAAATACTGTTAATTGCTATAAAGCTGAAAGAGCAAGGGAGTGGATGAAGTTTTTCTGGATTTCAAGGACTTGTTAAACATTTTTAACATAAAATTGATTGGATTGCATGCTAAAACAGCATAAGGAGTTGAAGTTAGAAACTGTCAAGGAAGTCCCATTCTCACTGGAATACAGACGTAGGCATTTTATACTATATTTTTGCTATTCAGTCCTTTTATTTCCTAGTCTATCTTCACTTAATAAATAATTTGCTGATAAAGATAACGAGTCATTCATTCCATAAACAGCAAAATTGGTGCTTATTTTTTAGGGTAACGTATCTGAGCACTAGATAAAAGAGTACATGTACATTGTATGTTCAGAGAATGAAGACAGTGACAACAGCCTGAGGTCTGTTGCCCCTGGTTTTGTCACATGGTTTGTTTTCTTTTCTGTCTAATCCCTGACCCTTACATTGGAGGGTAATTTTGTAAGAAGCATTCTATCTGATTTAAATAGATCGCTAATTTAAGTTCATGAGCAGCTATATTCATGTTTCTGTTAGTATTTGTAGGCAATGTAAGACAAAGCAACACTGATTAGATCCAAAATGAAATGAATAGAGTATTTTTTGTAGGTTTGGTTTTAGGTTTTTTGTTGGGTTTTTTAGGTGTTTTTTTGTTTGTTTGTTTGGGGGTTTTTTTGTGTTGTGTTTTGTTTTTTTTTTTTTTGAAAGGGTAACTTAATGATAGAAATCTTGATGACAAAGAGGTTTTGTGATTATTATACAGCATCAGAGCAATTTCAGGTCTGGGCTTCTAGGTTCTGTTTAGTTTGCAGTGGTTTGTGAGATGAAATGATTGGCACATGTACAAGACTGGCAAAATTGACCGATGAAACATGAAGATGCAGCAGACTGCTGATAAATTACTACTGGAGAGAAAGCCTAGATGACTTTAAAACTAGATATACTCTACTGTTTTGACCAACCAAATAGCCCCATATAGCCTTTAAATAAGCAGTTCAGTCCTTAGCATTTGGGTAGAATCCAACCCTTATTATCCTTAATATTACTACTGTCCTTCAAGAAAAATTCTTAGTTTATTTTACTGGAACTAAACTAGTTTCTCTGCAAGAGACAGGAACCACCTTGCAGGCAACCTAAAAATGTACAGTTTCAAAGCATTCATTTACCTCATGCTCAGGAAAGACAGTACTTTTGTCAGTGCTTTTTCTGTTTGTGGTGTGGGGTTTTTTTTGTTTTTTTTTTTTTTTTTTTCCTTTTTTGAAAATGCCTTTCCTGCCACATTTGAGGCCATCCAACCTGTTATCTAGTATATGCTGGTATAAATTATGCACAGAAAAATTGTATTCAGAATTTTTTTGCAATTTATGTCTGTATTTTGTCCTAAAATTACTGAGGTCTTAAATAACAGAATATTGTGTGTGAGTCTGAAGGAGGAAATCTTCAGCTCTCCAGTTTGATCTCACTGATGGAGAGAGGGTTCTGTGTGTCTGGGAGAGAGGCTTGGTTTGAGCATTTTGCCTTGAATGTGAGTCTGGTTTTGGAATCCTTGATTTTTAATCTACCCAACAAAAATAACACCAAGACTAATAGAAAAAAAGAAAAGGGGGAAAAAAAAGGTACCACCCACCAAACCCACAGCCATAAATGCAGAAAATGTCATCCCAATTGTCTATTTAGTCTGGTGTTCTTTCAAGTTTACTTCAAAATTTTAGGTTGTTTAAGATGAAATGGTAAGTGTCCATGGCAGACTGTTGTGGTCCACCCTGCTGACATCTACTGTTTGAAGGCATGTCTGGGATCATGCAAGTCTTTATACATTTGAAAGTTTTTAAAATTCAAGTGTTTCTGTTGTAAGATTGGTAGGAGTGTTTTATAGCCACTGAAATGTATACAGCTTTCTCAAAAACCTGCATTTTCAAATCTACGATTGCAAAAATCAGTGTGTTGGGACTATGGGCACTGTGTTTTCCCAGTCTAGAGTTATGTTTGCATAAGTATATATGGAAATTACAGATAATCTGAGAATGAGTCTGGAAAAATGACATACTGACAATTTCATCAGTTGCCTACCTGCTGCAACTGGTTTTGTTACAGAATTTCGGTTGAGAAATATATTATTTCTGTAATTTTTACTAATCTTCTTAATGTCTAAACTGGATCTTAGACTTTCAGAGAGAGCCTGAGTTTGAGCTAAGTCTCCATAGTAAAAGTTCAGCCTGAAGGAGTTTTTCATGGCCAAATTACAAACTGCTGGAAAATAAATTTCATATTGAAAATGTGGATTCAGCCTTCAGTGCCACAGTACTTTGCTTTTCCCTTTAATAACGTAGTGACCTATATGTCCAAAGTTTCTTAAAGTATTTCTTGAGGCAAGTTTTTTCTGCTCTCAGTATGATGGGATTTATTATTTTATGTAACTCACTTGGCTCCAGTAAACTTTTTGATTAAAGACTTCTGTAACAGTAGCAGATGCTCAGTAATAGAGTGGATAAAACCAGGAAGTTCTAGAATTCCATGACATTTTGGCATGGGCACACTTTTAATTGATGCAGGTATGTACCCATATAAACTTAAGTCATCCTTTGTGTATTTTTTCAGAAGGGTTCTACAAGAAGTAACATTGTTTTTTCTGTATGAAAAAAATAATCTCCAAATCAATGTAAAATGTGAAGTTTTTGTTGATACTTGCAGTGGGGGTGCAAATCACTCTGTGATGATATATATCCTATGGGATCAGGTCAGGCCAGAACAAGTTTTCACACAGGCTATTATATGGAAACAAATGTTAAATTAGTCATTGTCTTCCTCAAGTTGATATAGACTACAGGAAGATATAAAAATGTCCATACTCCCATATGCACTCTGTTATGTATTATGTAGCACGTTTTATATGCAGCTTATTGAAATGAATGAGAATCTTAAAAAAAAAAAAATCAACCTATTATATTTAAAATAAATGCATGTTTATCTGTTTCCTTTAAGACAAATATGAAAGAGCAGAATGCATGCTGTAAATAGAGGGTGATAATGTATAATAAGTCATTTCAGCTAGAGGTTTTGGCCTGTTTAGTTAGCTAGTTCATCCAGGAAATGATAAATCATGTCAAGCTGGAGAAGTTATTTCATTGCTTAAAAATGAAAAGAAAAACTGATTTTAAAATGTCAGGTTTAGGATTTATGAGCAAGATTCCCATAATCAGTCATTCAGAATGAATTGTATTATTTAGGATCTATTTGCAGGCAGACAAGCTGAAAATATTTTTGTGTACAATGCCAAGTAAGTTTACACTATCTCTCACATCTAAATTGCTTTTCCACCCTACGCAGATAGAAACACACACACAAACATGCACACACAGATTGTTAGTGCTGAGTTCCCTTATGAATTAGTTATAAACTATGACAACAGTGCGAAACAACATAAGGGGGAGAGTTTGTGGGGTTTTTTTCTCCTGTGGTATCATCAGTGGTTGCAGCCCAATGAAGATAATAGGAACAATAAAACTTGTTTCTCTAGATGATATTTATTAGTGATAATACTTAGAGGGCAACCAGCTTTTGGGTAACAAATTGGCCTATGTTGAGTCTCATCCTTCAATTATTCATGAATACGGGAATTTTGACACTGATTTCCATAAGAGGGCAGGAAGGGAAGGAGCTGGGCAAAAGTTAACTGGGTGGATGTATTTGTTCATATATGCTAAGGCAACTTTTGATGTTTGAGGGTAGGGATTTTCCTTAATTTTGTCTTCCTGTATGAGCAGTAAGTTGTGGCTTATGAGGATTATTATATGAGGATTCTTATGTGTTACTGTAGTATGGATATAACAACTAAAATGTGTGCAGTAAAGTAAATATGTAAGTAACAACTACAGTAGGTGCAAGCTGTGAATGACATACGTGATCCTTTATGGAGTCTCAAGCTGCTAGAATGTCTTTATCATCTTTCAGAGCATTCTTATAATAGATTTTTCCTTATTCTTTTATTATTTCTTTTGACTTTTTGGCATGGGAATTTTTCCTGAAGAGCATATGCAGCTCTCTGCAGTCAGAAGTCCAAAACACCGAGGTTTATGCACTTTGTGAGGATAGAAATGACTATGAGCCAAATCAGTGCATGAAATGGAATGACAGCTCCACCTATCTTTGTAAAAAATCTGTTTCAAAACATTTTTCCAAGTGCATATCTCATTTTAACAGATAACGCAGAGATTTAAGGATGAACATTATCCTATACGTATCCTCTGTGTAAAGTGATTCTTGTAATGGCACAGGGCTGAAGATGGTCTGAAGCAGGAGGGTTATGATGGGGCTACGTTTCAGGGAAACAGGTATAGGGACACTTACATAAATTGCTGACTTGCAGACTAAATACAAGTTCCAGATTTTGTGAAAGATAAGCCCAGGAAGGGGAGCATGTGAATTGGATCTTAATATAAGACAGGATATAAAAGATAAGAAGCAAGGAGGAGGTCATAGACTAGACTTGAGAACACCATATTCATGTTTGGTTTTTAAATTTTAGGACTCTTCTGTTCATACTTCATCCCCTTCATGTGAAGGAAGTCTGTAACGTTTTGATAATGTGCTTTGTGGCCTGTTGTCTCGTGTTACAGCTATGGTTCTTCCATCATGCATTTGATCACTGTCATTCCTGAGGCTGTATGTGATCCCTCCTCTCTTTCACTAAGTGATAATTTTACCTTCTTAAGTACTTCTAGCTTTTCCTGAGCTCAAGGAGACTAAGAACGTCATCATTGTTGGACTGTCTCTTCGGTCTCACCAAAAAAAAAAAAAAAAAAAAAAAAGGCTGAGAGTTCATATTGCTTGCTTCTATGAGAGGGATGCATTGGACTAAGGTTGTTAAGAACAAAACAGAATAGCTAAAATGATCCTGCTTCTACCTTTTCTATCATATAGGACATCACAAACAGTAAGGAGTTGGGAAAACTAGTTTAGATGATTAAATGATAAAGATAATGTTAATTACTTAATCAGTAGTCATGCTTTCAGACGGACGCATATGAGTCCATCTGAAAGATGGTGAAGGAATTGCAAGGACTCAGTTATGCAAATATTTCAGTAACAGTAAACATTAATCTTGCTTAAAGATTGAAGAACACTGTAAAGCCAAAACCAAATAAAAAAATAAATAAAGGGAAAATAGGAGGTGGAATCTTGGGGTAATATGCCAGGCCTCAAAGTGCTATCACTGCCTCCTCTTCATGGAGAGAGAATTGGGAAGAGAAATCTGTCTCTGATGAAATGAATGAACTGATGTCTTAGCAGCTGAAGATACACCTATTCTAAGCTACAGCTATGAGTAGCTTCATGAAATAGTGCCTATCCTGAAATAAAAAAATTCCAGAGTAAAACCCACTACATTTTTCTTCCTGAAATGGGACACTGCACAGAAGAAAGGTAAGTTACATGGCAGTAGGAAATCTATTTATTTCCCTCTGTATCGCTCAGTGCTGGTCTGTATCACTCTGCGCATACTCTATTTATATACCTTCGGTTTGTGAGAGTGCATTGTAGGTCAGATTAATTGTTTTGGCACACTCAGTTGGTCCCTTTCTTCCAACTGCTTCTCTGCAAGGAGAAAGCCCAGCTTGCTCTCTTTGTAATACATGAGTGATCCCTCATTTAAAAAACCTTGGGTACTGCTAAAGTTTTCGGCACAGACACCTATCTCATGGTCAAAAATGAGTATATTGTTTCCTTCAAAGTATGCTACTAATTAGGTGAACTGAAATTTTGCTTTGTATACAGCTGTGGGCTTGAATACATGCACAAGTTGCTTTACAGTAAGCCTACTGAACAGTTGGTAGTACAACTGCCTTCAAGGCTGCTTTGCACTCCTGTTATGATAGATACATACTTTGAAAGTTCAAACTTTTAACCAGTTACTCAAACTTTCATATTCATTTTGTACTATTATCCCTTTTAAATTTATCAGCATGTGTTTGTGTGGATCTTGTTGTACTGGACTTACCAAAAAACCTACATGCTTCCACAGGGAAGTAGAGCTGTTAAAACATTCCGGAGTGTACCATAACATTTGGCTTATGATTGAAGCCAACAACCTATAACTGCAGTCTTGTTGGTTGCTTTCTTTGTGAAGAGCAACAAACAGTCTCCACATGAATGATACTATCTAAGGTAACAGTATATGAAGCTCTAGGGCATCCTATGTTGCCAAGACACCGATGCTAGAAAGCACAGCTGCCAAGTCAGATGCGGTTTGTTTAGGAGTCTGGAAGTATGAGCCTGTGACAGTAGCATGATGTAGAAGCTCAGTTTGGGTTCATTTGTACTAAGGGGCAAAAGGAGAATAGCAGCACCTTGATAGACCCTTCAGCTGTCTGTAGGAGAGAGGCAGCAATCAAAAATGGGATGGGGAGGCGGAAGGAATTGCTGGATTTTGAAAGCCTTTTAACCTCTGACTTCAGAGAAGAATGTGTGTCAAATCTAATGAAATAAGGAGACAGATCTGGAAGAGCCTAATGGTGACACTTTTATAAGACAGCAGACAAAGAAGCTGTCTTTGCTGAATGGAAGCTGACAGTAATTTCTCTTTTCACAAAAATGGCAACTTGCTGCAGAAGAAAATAAAAATGGTAATGTGTGGTTATATATACATCAAATCCCCGACTCCTACAGCAGAACACTAGAAAACGGTAATGCTGGTGGCTTTCCATCATTTAATAAGTCAATCCACACTCAACGTGTTTCTTCTTAGTTTTTTTCCCCAGCTAAGTGATCCCTTTTACAGCAGCACTTCCGTATAACAAGCCAGTAGAGCTTCTCCTCAAAGGGGAGAACCCAATGTTACAGAATGTATTGGCTGTTTAAACCAACTATATGTTTTCTTAAAACAGAGATATGAATAGGTGATTCCACTTGCAAATGACTGACATTTTACCCATCCTTCATCAATTGTGCTTGATTTCCTCCTTCTCTTCACAAGCAATTTTGAAAATATAAACCTTAACGTAATTGGTTTTGCTGCTCAGTTGATGTTATATAGGTGGTGTTTATTTTTCCTGGGCTGCCAAGACTTAGTTGATATTGAACAAAAATTTGCCTATGATTAAATTATTAATGTCAATATCCATATTGAAGTGTGAGAAACACTTCCCATGCAGTTAGTCTTTTCAGTATTCTCCTAATTACTGTAGAAACAGCATATTAGATTCTTACAAATTTTGCCAAAATATTGGCTTTTAAACGCTTAATGCCTAATAAGTGACATTTTATGTGGACTTGGAGAAGGAAGATTACAATCTAACATCAAAAATATGGAGAATATTGAGTCAGCTGATTCTTGCATATTTTAGTTGCACAATGGGTAGGCAATATGTTTAGAAAAATTGCTTTCAGTTGGAACTGGTTGAAAATTTCTCAGTCAAAAAAATAAAAGAAAATTCCATTTTGTAAAACCTGAAACATTTCAGTCGAAACATTTCTCAGTGATATACTGTCCATGAATCCAAGGCAAGGACTTAAGGGAACTCTGCCTTTGTGGCATATTTATTTGCCTTGAAATTCTCTGAAGACATTGGAAACATCAGTTTCTCTGAATAAGATCAAGCTCTGAATAGCTCTGAGTTTGCTTCAGTTTTATTTTTATTAATGAGCTGTACAATATCAAAGAATAATAAGAAAATTCCCTATGAACTCAAATCTCTTGAGGATCAGTTGCTTTTACCTTCTGTGCTCTAGGGGAATGACCTAATACAATCCCATGTAGAAATGCTGTGTGAATAATTTTAATTCTGGCTTCTGATTTTTTTAGTGAGTGTTTTGAAGTTGTTTCTGCATAAAATAAAAGGAAATGAAGAATTGAACAAGGGACATGGTCCTTCATGATACAACCAAAACACTTCAAGTGTAGAAATGCTTGAGCCAAATTTAATTCAAGAAGGGTGAACCATCTGGATATTAAAAGAACCTAAGCTGACATTTGGGTTCTTAGAAGGTAAATCCATGTTCTCTGGCGATTATTTAGCTTAACAGAAATAACAATGTATTGCAACACAAGCAGTGTTTGATAACTAAAGAATATGTTGAACCAGTCTAGGCTTCAAGGGAGGGCTTTACACAGAATTGGAATAATGTTTTTAGCTACTGTATCAAAATAATGCAACTGTTTTAAAGTGCGAGGTTTTGTTTTTGTACTTTCTGCTGCTGGATAATCTGTAGACACACCGTAAGGTTCTTAGGTTTCTCCTCCTGAAAGTGTGTGTAACTAATGGAGAAGCTGCTTTTGCTAAGATTTGTAAGGAATTAGTGTTAATTTGAATACTGTGGCTGTCTCACCTCCTTGATTACAGTTTCTGAGCTGTATTGGAGGAAGGTTAAGCAAAACCAAACCAGAGGAGGCAAGTGCTATTGATACAGGAATGCTGTCAAATTATGAGGACTGAGCTGTGGTATCCACACTCTCACGAAGAGAAATTGGAAAGGGACCACAAGGCAATAAGTTTGGCTTACCTACAAGTCTTCTGGTAGTAACCTTGATTATTTTTTCCCTTATAAGAGCAAGTTGCGATATTAGTGGGATTCATCATCTGATGCTGCTGCTGTTGATTCTTTTTCTGAATGCATATTTTATATCTTGGGGTAAATATTTCATTGTTTCTTATGATCTATTTTTATTATTGCTAGTGTTTTTGCTATAAAATAGGCTCTGGTTTAGAATCATAAAATAATCTGGTTTGAAAGGTACCTCCAAGGTCGTCCAGTCCACACACCTGCTCAAACAGATCTAATGAGATCAAGTTGTGCAGGTACTTCTCTTGAAACCTCCAGGGATGAAGATCCCGCAGCCTGCTCCAGACTAAACCACTCTCATGGTTTAAATAAATAAATAAATGTTAGATCTAACTGGAATTTTCTAGTTGGAATTTCCAACTTGTGTCCATTGCCACTTGTCCTAGTGCCGTGCACCTCCAAGAAGAGGCTGGCTGTCTTTTCTCTGTACAATGCCACATAACCAACCCCTTTCAGTCAGGCCCCTGGAAACACAGGCACTCTGAGTTTTTTGCTTCCTGACTTTTATCCTGATCCAGCTGCTTTTCTTGATCCTCAGTGTCTGTTTGACTCTTATTACTGAACTGTTGCCCGGGTACGTATTGACGGTTACAGGTCTTGGGTGTTGCTGCTCTGGCCCCCTGCATGTGAGGCAAGTAAATAAACAAAAACCAAAAAAACACACAACCCAAAAAATCCAAACAACACCCTCCCCCCCCAAAAAAAAAAAACCAAAAACAAAACCCAAAAAAACAACCCAAACAAAACCAAAAAACCAACCCTGCCAAAACCAAAAAGAAACCAAAACCAAATGCAGAGTGAAATATAATGCTTACAGTAAACACAAGACAGACAAACCAGTAAGTACCTCCATCAATGTCTGAAGAATCAAAACACAATAATTTCATCTTAATCTGTAGACGTAATTGAGGTTTTGATTAATCTTGCTGCAGTAACAAGTAGTTTTTCAACTTAAATATATGGTATGCTTACCATAAGTGTATTTGTCTTAAAAAATCTCAAAGATGATCAGAGGGCTGGAGCACCTCTCCTATGAAGACAGGCTGAGAGAGTTGGGGTTGTTCAGCCTGCAGAAGAGAAGGCTCCAGGGAGACCTTATGGCAGCCTTCTAGTACATAAAGGGGCCTATAGGAAAGCTGGAGCAGGAGTGTTCACAAGGGCATGGAGTGACAGGACAAGGGGAAATGGCCTTAAGCTGGGAGAGGGGAGATTTAGATTAGATATTAGGAAGAAATTCTTCACTGTGAGGGTGGTGAGGCACTGGCACAGGTTGTCCAGAGAAGCTGTGGATGCCCCCTCCCTGGAAGTGTTCAAGGCCGGGTTGGATGGGGCTTTGGGCAACCTGTTCTAGTGGAGGGTGTCCCTACCCATGGTGCAGGGAGTTGGAACTAGATGTTCTATAAAATCCTTTCCAACACAAACCATTCTATAATTTAGGAAAAACTTCTGGAGCACAATTAAATAGTCACCGCACAATGCTGAGAATTATATAATACATAGAAAGAAAAAATAATTTTTTAAAATGCTGTTAAGAGAATTGAGAGAACAAGTTGTCCTCAATTCAGTCTACACCTGTAATCAACTCTAAGTAGATCTTCATCTACAAGTGTTTAATAAGATGTGCTTAAAGGTTTATAGCCTTTAACTATAAGCACAAGTAAAAGGAAAGGTAACTGATACCCTGTCAGTCAGCAGATAGTTTGAAATCCTGCATCTTTTGATTTTCTAGAAGATAAGCTTTAACTTTTTCTTTTATGTTGTATTTCAGTTTTCTGTAAGCAGAGTGGCACTGCAGATGTAAAAATTAACTGATGACAGGATGGTAGAGGTAAAAGATTCTTGAGTGCTTAATGATACAGGCACTATTTCATCTTCGTACAATGACAATGTTCTGAGATGGCTAGCTCTGCCATGAAATGCTCAGGATTTGTGAGGTGCAAAGGAGTACCTTGAGCACATGAAATAACAATGAGATTTTAAAATCTGTATCTTTATGCATTTTCTATAGGCTAGTTTTGCTTTTCCACAGTGATTTGATTTCTTGTGGACTTGAACTGGATCATGTTAAGACATAAACTAACCAAGAAAGCTGGCAATGGAAGTAAAGGAGGATTATGTATTGACGTCTCATTCTGTGGTATCTTTCTGAGTTTCTTCAGAGTTAAGATTTGTTATGGTTTTGGCTGGGTAGAGTTCCAATGACTGGACTATTTAAAAGTGAAGGAGGCTGGCCTCTGGACCAAGGACCTAAGAACGTAGTTTGTAAATAAGAATCCACTCCCTGAATTTCTCAGTTAATTGCTGTTTTCCTTCCATGTCATTTTTTACTGCTATTTGAGTCCACAGAAATCCTTACAAGGTTTGTTAGCAGCATAAGTGTACCTGGAAAACCTATTACTAACTCTTGACAATCTGCCTTTGCAAAACTATTTAAGCTTCAAAAAGAATTGTGCTTCAAGATGAAACAGTAACAACAAAAGCAAAGTGATAGACCTTTCTCCACAAAAGATAAACAAAGGGGAGCTTTCCAAGAATGACAGTCATTTTGCTCCTAAATCTCTTTACTACTGTGATTTGTGCTCCTGAATCCAAAATTCTGAAAAATCTCCAACTTCTATTACATCTTTCTATTCTATTACATCATTCAACATATTACCAACTGCAGAAGGAAATGAAAGAGAAAATCCTGTTGTGTGAAAGGAGTGTCTATCTACTGAGGCAGATAAAAGTAAGTGTAGATTTGGCTTTTATTGGATAATATACCACTTGACTCCTAGTGCCAGTTGCAGTCTGAGACCTTGTAACACATATTTAAATATCCTTTCAAATTTTTTTTTTAGCAGGAATTCACTCTCTGGACATTCTATCTATATAAACATTTGCTGCCAGTTCTGGTTGTAAAGGTTAGGGTTTTTTCCCCCATGATTTGCTTGTTCAATCAGTTCTTGATTTCCAAATATATGGAAGAAAGTTGTTCTCTTCATAGCATCTATGCTGTGCCCTACCTATTCACTTAAACAGATGTTGTAGATAGTGTAGCAGGGAGTTGAAAAGAAAGCTAGAATATATATATTTTTTTTTTTCAAGATGCTATGGGAGCAGGGATATTTTATTTTTCCACAGCTGTTCTATAAAAGTAAAAAAGAGAGTGAGAAATTAAATGTCTTTCCTACCATCTTAGGCTTTAGTATTCATGCCACTTTATGGTTAAAAAAAAAAAAAAAATTTCTACAAGTTCATGTTTAAAAAAAAGGCAGTTATTATCACTTTCTGATATTTCTTCATTGCTATATTGCTAGTTACTCAGGGCAAGTTCGGCATGTTGTTTGCAATCTGCTATTGATTATTGCTGTGCTGACAGAAATGTAGTGAAAGCTGCTATATAAGAAAAATAAAAATGTTTTTGAGTTTGAAAAATATCTCATCATCTCTGAATACTTTGTGAAGATAACTTCCTTCCCCTCTGAAATAAGTTGTCTCAACACAGTTCTAAATTCTACATCTTAAAAGAGAGACTCCACTATTTGCTTCATGGTTAAAAAAAAAAAAAAAATTGTGCACTCAACACCACAAAGTTTCTTTTCAGCAGCCCCTCTCATTGTTAGGAAACTAGCTTGTAGCAAAACTAAGCTGTGAAATAATGGCAAACTTAGAAATAGGAAAGAATGAAGTTGACCATAGCTGTATTGTTATTCTTTTGTGCTATACAGATTCTTCTCCTTCAGTCAGGCACTAATCAGGAGTAATGAGCTCCACATTCTCGTATCTCAAAGGACCTCATCCTACTATGTCTTAGAAGATCCATTTTATCACTTCCCTCTTATTCTTACTGTAGTTTGCTTGTCCATTACTATTTCATTTGCCCTTTAGAAGAATATTTCACAGAAGTAAGTAGTTTTGTTTGATAGTTGGAAAATACCACATGCTTTTTTATACTGGAGCTCAATAAAAATACCCTCCGACCCATTCACACCGTGCTTTAGGAATAGAACACAGGTTCCAAACCAACTCTGGAAAATACATGATGGGAAGCAACATATAGACTTCATTTTCTGGTACGTTATTCTCTGGACCTTCATATTTGACCTCTGTCAAAGGGGGGTGTTAGGAAGATGGACCTTTGATTAATTTCTATCACTTTTGTGTTTCTGAATCTTTACAACCCACGCAGTGTTCAAGAAATAGCAATGTATTTCTAGTGATGAATTATCAATTATTTGACTGCAAATGTCAAAAGTGTATTCACCATCAAACATGCTTAATCACTTAAGGTGCTTGAGTTTTTAAGTTAATAATGTAATATTAGTTAGGTACCTCAAATGCTTCTTTTTCATTGCTCTTTCTGGTGCCTACAGTGGCCCAAACTACTTGCAATTCATCAATGGTGTCTGAAAAAAGGTTTTATCAGAATTCTGCCAGAACTTCCTAATTAGATGTAATTAAAAAGTTCCACAGTGATAGCTAAGTTAAAAATGTTCTTTTGTAAGCAACAAAAGTAATGAAGCTGTTTTCTGGAGATTTGTCTTATGTTCCTATGGAAGCAACTTCATTCCTTTCATAAATCCCTCCATTAAATTCCTATGTTGTCCACACCATTGCCTTCACACTCCCCTCACAACATTCTCCAGGATATGCCCTGAATCTTGTATGATACTCCGTGCTCCTTCTCATATCCCACACTGTTCTCTGGGCAGGAGGCAGCTGTACTTGGCTAGGGTTATGCATGTGCTTACAGGCCAGCAAGCAAAACAAATGGAACAGTTGATCTTACACTGCACGCTTCTTCCTTTTATCCATCTGGAGATTTTCATAAAACTCAAAAAAAACCCCAAACCAAACCCAAAGTCTTGTCGTCCGTCCGTGTCCCGTCCATCCCACACCACCCGCCCCC
>VXBL01000334.1:78778-117116 GCA_013400195.1 Aramus guarauna | reverse complement strand
CAAACCAAACTCCCAAACCTCAAAACCACCAAATTTCTTTCTGCCTTTGAGATCTCTTTCAAAGTTTATGATTTGGCCAGTAAACTAAGAATGTGTGAGCGTGTGACAGATGATGTGAATGTGTAAGTTTGCTTGCATTAAGAAAACAGGGCTGAAAAGTTCTGGTAGAGACTTGCTTGTAGCTGACATGTTGTCTGGATCAACTCTGACGCAGTCTACTGTGGTTTAACAGAGTATGCAGCTTTCATCCCTCTGGCTCTGAGGCAGCCTGTCAGGAATTCTTTTGTGGAGAACAAGGAAAAATATTGAATTTTTATTTTAAATGGGAGCAAAACAATTTTCAAAATTCTCTTTGAAACCTGACTGCTCTTCTGTATGTTTCCTGGAATTTTGCTCGCTGTAAATATTTGTACATTGTTCACAGAAAACAAAGAGATGGGGTGCAAATGTAAGACTGCTGCAGTTCATAATTTTGAGAAAACAGTCATTAAGAAAAATATGACTCTGAGTTCAAGGTTCACTGAGGTATTCCAAATAGTTTGTGTGAAATCTCAAAACAACAACAACAATATAATCATTTGAGGGAGCCAAGAACTTCTAGTAATTTTTTTTTTCAAGGAAATTCATAATGTGAAAATTTCATATATTTGAGAGAAATATATGTAAGTAACCAAATTTCTGTTTTGAAAATCATAAATGTGTTTAACAGTTATTTTTTCTAGATTTTTGTTGTTACCTTTTCTGCATTGCATCAAACTCAAGCAGCATTCTTTTTTCATAAATTGTCTTGGAATGGCATCTGGGAGCCTTCATTTTAACTACAGGACAGGGTATCACCTTTATGGCCCATCTCTTCTCGGCCTTCTCGTTGATGATATACCTATTTCATCTTTTATGGTATGATTAAGAAAAATTGCAATAGAATGCATCGTTATTACTCCTTGTACTCTATCCCAAATTACCATCCAGTTTCACATTTATATCTCTGAAAGTTCATAGTATCTAAAAGAGGATGAGAAAACAGCAGGATAAGTGTGAATGATTGTTTACTTGAAGAGGGTTGTGAATTTTTTTTTTATTATTTATTATTATACACAAAAGCAATGTTATCTAACCAGAAAGTACTTCATACAGGTCATGCTTACTCACCTTATCTCACCCTGCAGTAGTTATCTTTGAAAAAAAATAATTCTAGCTCTGATGTCTATGAATTACATCTTACATAATTTGTGATATGTATAGAGCAACTCTGCCATTTCTCCTGTTGAAAATATCATATCTCAGCATCTTAATTTAAGGTAGGTTGCAAAGAGAGACCAAAGAAATCTTCCACACAGCTAAAAAGGTTTTTATCTCCCCATATTAGTTTTTTATCTCTTCTCCTTATGTGTCCATATATCAGCAGCAGTATTGAATAATAATGATAAATAATGTAGAGTCAGCCAGCACTCTATGTTAGGAATGTAGGCACTAAACTCCTGAAGAGTATTCTCTGTGTGTGTGTGTACATGCAGGAGGTCAAGGTGCTTTTTCCTAATTATTTACTGATGTGCTCTTCCTCGTGACTATAAAAGTTAAGTCAATTGTTTCTGATCCTTGGTAGCTGGTTGTTGGTCAGCTCTGCTGGTTGGAAAAAAAAAAAAAAAAGTAGTACATTAAAATTGTATGATACTGGATTTTCTATGTTAACTTATATTTATAGCTCTGATCTGATAGTAATTCATGAGGATAATGTTAAAAGAAGCAGAGATAATTTAAAGGTGGTCTCTTTAGACAACTGAAATCACCCTGTTAACTTCATAAAACAAAAGATTTTTTGCTTTATTTTCCACTATTAAAAAAGTCTTTGTAGATTGTACCTGTGAATCACTAATGGATGATTCCCCACCAATGGATTTGTTATTTCTTTTGAGAAAACTGTAATTTCAACACATGAGGGAAAGCAAGAAAATTTCAAGTCTTACCCCGTGTTAACACTGGCATCTTCTGTGTTTTTGGATAAGGAATTCTCTCTGTTTCATTCACTGACCAGATCATGAAACTAGGCTCAGTTGAGTAGATGATGATAATGATTGGAATTAACCCTTGCAACTAAGAGCAGATTTTAGCCTGGTGTTTGCAGAGCACTTAAATGCATGCAATGAACTGCATTTGTGTTACTTCAATTATTTCTGAGTTATAGAGGCTATGTGTGGCCACTACAATTGCTTCTGCTAGTGAGATTTGGATAATGCTTTCCATTAAGCCAGAACTGTGGGAAGTATTTAAAAAATAATTGAACAAATGTGGGGACCATCTTTATTTCCATATTGAATTTCTAATTGTATTGATTAGGCTCTGATTCGGTAACACAGTTTCTTGGGGCATAATTACATTTCATTGTATCTTAACCCCTCCTGAGTTTTTTGGTGTACAATGGATTTTGGTGTGGCAATGGGTTTCTCAGATTGCAGAGAGGAAAAAAACCCACTAAATAGTTGTGCCATGTAAAGGGTGTGTGAATTCAACATAAGGCTGCAATGAAATGCCAGAATACTTTGGGAGTAGCGCATCCCCAAACAGTAAGAAAACCTTCCAAAATATAAAGAAATAGTAATGATTATAGAAAAGCTTGGTGCCAAGTACTCTTTAGAAAGCAACCATGAGTTTCTGTCTGGCTTAGAAAACACATCTCATGAGCTACAGTTATGAAATAAAAAAGGAAATCTGTATCAATGTGAACTCACAGCTTGTGATCAAAAAATTTGAACTAAATATTTCTGCCTTTTTCAGCAATGTTCTCTGAAGTTAATCAGTTAATTTTCAGTCCTAATTGCAGCAGCAAACTGGACCCAGCATTTTCAAACTCAGGCTGTAGTGATACTACAGATAAAATATAAGAAATAACAAACCAGGTCTGGACATTTAGTGAAGGATCATTGCATCAAGCATGAGGGTATTTAAGAATGGGCAAGGAGAAGGCGGAAAAGGGCTATAGCCATTTGAAATAAGAATCTTACAATCAAAAGAGTTCATTGTTCCTTCATCTGCTCACTCCTTTGGCTAGAAATTCAGGAGTTTAAAATTCCATATGCTCACTTTTGGTGATGCTTGCCTTTGATGCTTAAATTAGAGATGAGTGGTGTACAAGAATCTGGCTTTAATTTGGATCAGGAGTCATGATTTTGAGGAGAATATCCTAATTATCCCTAGTGCTTTTGTTGCAGAATATACTAGCTGGTTTGTTCTCAGATAAAACTAAATTAGAAGAAGTGCTCAAAGAAGCCAGCTGACGTGTCCCAACCAATAATGAACACTCAGGCCATAGACTCAGGTTATAAATATTCCAAAGTAAAATCCCTAAAACACACATAGTCTGGATACTGCCTTCTTAGCACCAATGCTGTACTTCTGCAGGCCTTCTACAGTGGCCTGCTCTCATGTACACTAACTGATGTTGGAGACCTGGCAATGAATTTTAAATTTGTGAGTGTGCCAGTGTGTGTGGGTGTGACATGAGGGAAATGGATCTTTTTTTAAATCTCTAAATAGAATATTTCCTTGCAGAGATTTTCAGTCTTTTTCAGACATGAAAAAAGTATGCATCCCCACAAATGAAAAGACTGTGGTTTTATGAAAGTATTTCAAAAAGAGAAACAACTTATTTTCTTACCTTTTGATCAGTTAATATTTGTATAAGCTATGCAGCATGGCTTCTGTGTATTTTTTTTATTATGGAAGCTTTTATATTTCTGTGGAGTTGCACTCAATTATCTCTTTCTTCCAGGAATAAATGCAAAGGGTCAAGGTGTTTGAGAATTTCTCTTATTTCCTGCCCCACTTAAGCTGCCTAAAAATGTCAGCTTTAAAAAAAATTCTTGGAGCTTCTAATGTCAACTGTTACTCACCTTAGTAACAAATGAGAGCCTTAGGGTCATGTCTTAAGATTGGAACTGAACTAGAGGCAATTCTCAGAGTTCACACTTGCTAAAGTGCAAAATGTTTTGAAATACTTTTTAAGTATATCCATACTTCAACTTATCATGTCATAGTAATAAGAATGAAATAGAGGGTTCAAGTTAAAGTTTTGTTACAAGATTTTCTCATGAGATTTGACAATACAGGTTTACCACCATAACTCATAGAAATATTTCAACTTAATGAAGGATGTATCATAAACAAAAAGAAAGGCTGCCTTTTATCCTAAATCCGAAAAATACTCAAAGTCAGAATTGACTGGGGGTTTTTAGCAAGAATTTTTGTAGAATGGGAGATGCCATCCAAACTAAAGGGAACAGTATGTTGCATGCTTGAGTTCATGTGGGTTATATATCTATATATTTTTTTTGTCTTTGGGTGTTTTGTGAAGGGATTTGGTGATGCAATGGAAATTCTGCTTCCTAGATTAACATTGAATATGGAGATGTCAGACCCGACTGTTTTGATTTTACTGTTACTTTGTTGAGGTTTTAGTTATTTTAGAATTGAAATCGAGTGTATTCAAATCTTTTCTGAAAGACTTTGAAAACCCATGTTCACATAGTGGAATCATCTGCCTGATAATTCTGCACAACCTGAGGAAACCCTGGTCTAATTTTTTAAACTCCAAAGTTAGCACTGTCCCCCCAGTCCTTCCCACAAGCTTAGCTAGGCCAAATACAGAAACAAGAGAGATGTATGGAGAGTTCCTAAAACCAAAGAAAAATTCACATGAATGAATACCAGAGTTCTCACAAAGTGAGACCCTATGACAGCCTTTAAGTAATAAGACTTGTGATCATGAGCTGATTTTTAGAGGTTTCAGTATAAAATCACCAATATTATCATAGGTGCTTCCAAAAATAGGAATTGTTTGCAGTTGTTATAAAATTTTGTTGTTTTGAATGTTTATCTTCCAAAAGGAGGCAGCATTTGCTTATTATGTTTCCTCTAATGATTTCTTTTACTGTGTGCCTTTGTGGACTATTTTTCCGATGTGTACAGGTATTATAAAAGGTTTTCCCTCTCTGGTAAACAATGTTTTCCAAACTCAGAGAAAAATATACTAGTCAAACATATCCCAAATTTGTCAGAAAGAGTGAGAGTAGAATAAATTTATAAACAAGTCAATTAAAAAGTAGTTTTTACCAAAAAGAAGCAACTCTTTCTTTGCTACTTCTTCACAAATCTCTTCCAGATTAAACCTTTTTAGCAAAATGCCAGTCATAGTGTCTTAAAATTGCTGAGTGATTACTAAGTGAACTAATGACATTAAATAGATTAAGAAATTAATTATAATACATTGCTTTAATTATGACTTTTTATTAGAGCTGTAGCCTTGAACTTTATTGGCCTATCTAACAGTACTGAGAAAGCCATGTGTTATAGATGAATGTCTCATACCTTCTCTTCTAGTCAGGCTTACCTGTTGTTTTTTAATTTCTCACATCCTTAAGTAATGTGAGAGGTTCTTGCAGAACCCATTGTTGGCATGTCCTAAGTGGGTGGCCACTGTGCAGTGCATTGGGATATCATTCCATGATAGTAGTATTATTGTCATTTTACAGACTGGAATAAGCGAGCAGGTCACATGCAGGGTGACCTCTCTAGAGATTTATATTGCATTCATAATGGTAATTTCCAAGTGCCCATAAAGAAATTTCCCATGTGAGCAAATTTAAGCAAGCTGCTGCAAAAAAAGGTCTAAAGCACTTCAAGACTTAGCCCACCAATATTCACTTATATAGGGATAGGTTGTGCCTGTTGTTTTTTACACATCCCATCAACAGATAATATTTAACAGAACAAGAATTTGAAGGTGGAAAGCAGTCATACTCCAATAACCAGATTATGGAGCTTTTTACCGCTACCAACAAAACAATTGCCTGGTCATCATTTCTAGTGATGCTTTATAGACATCAATAAATTCTCTTGTTCATCTGTAAGAAAATCTCCTCTCTGTTCCTTAATAATTATTTTACATTACCCTAACTCCAGACTAATTTAATGAATGATTGCAGAGAGATATCAATATTAATATTGCAAACCAGACATAAATGAATCACCCAGGTAATTGTTTGTGAACTAAAATTTTTTATGAAGGTCATAACAAAACCAATCACCCTCTTGTTTTTATTTCTTATTCTCTTCAGCATCAAAGCTGGTCTGGCAATGAAAATTAAATGTGTAGGGAAACAAAAGTACTTTATAGATCTTTTAACAACCTGACACCTGTCTGATAAATCCATCCTATCATATCTATTCCACTCACTACTGAAAACAAACACAAGGCAGGCTAGCTGAAACACTTGTGCAAGACTCATGAACTGTAAATAAAAGGCTGTATGTTGGTAACAGGGATATTCTTGAGGCACTTGAAAACTATAGTAATGACTGGAAAAGTTAAGTGGTCACATTTACCTTGAAGATTGCAGCAAACAGTCCCAGGGAGCAAAAAAGTACAATTCAAGCCCCTCGCCTGTATGATATAGTGGTACCATAATTGGAAATACCCAACTCCAGACCTTTCTCTGTTTCAGGATATCATAGATCACTATCATGAGCAATAGCAGGGCTGTGTTCAGGCACTGACTGTCTGGCAGCTCTGGGATATGTCTATACTATGTGACCTAAAGATTCTGCAGGACAGCAATACCTTCAGACTATGTGTCGTAAACCAGTGTAGGAATATACAGTTTTGCAGGAACTGCAATGTTTTAGATTGCAAACTCAAGCATTTAGGCTGCCTGCTGAGCTACTAAAGCACAGACCAGTTGCCCATAGCTGAGATGACCCACTATTTTCTCAGGACACATGATTTTTGTGAAATGTCGACATCTCTCTGCGCTTTTCAAAAGGAGCTGTCATGTGCCTATTCTCTGTGTTGGTATAACCCCGGATACATTTGACAAGATGTGCACCTTAATATTAACAGGGTAAAATAAATAGACTTTTACATTTTTGTTAAATAGCTTAAACAGTCGTTAAAACCATAAGTCCTGCCAGATTCCAGGCACTTTTCATATCCTAAAAATACAGTCCAGTAAAAAGGCTACTACTACAGTGTTTTCACACAGAAAAATCTCCAGAGGACAGAACCTTAAACTCCAAGGAAGCAAGCAAAGAAGATAGTTTAACCATCCTCTTTCAGTCCTTCTTTCTTAATAGCTTTTGTCCTCTTGCCTTCTGTTGCAAATACGGAAATCCTTCCTTTCTAATATTTATCGCTTTTGTCACTAGAAGAATAATTGTGAACCCAGCACTGAGACAAGCAAATAAATCCTTGAAAGGAGTTGGAAGTCAAGTTGCAGCTGTATTTTCTTTGTTTCTTAATGTGAGTCTGTGGCTGCTTGCTGTAATATTAGACAAATATTTGTCACTACTAGGTCCGTGGATTCAATTGCTAAGACCTGAGCACTGTAATTGTAAGGATCCAGTTTATTGGTGGCTCATTTTCATGCTATTTTCTTTTAAGGTATTTCATACTATTGTTTTTAGCTGAAAGTACATTATGGATAGTTGTGCAAAATAACAGACCAATCCAAAACCAAAGTTGAACAAAAGCTTTGCATCACTATGTTATTCAGTGTGGCCAGATGTACTGAATACTAAAAGAAAATGATCAGTCATCTGGATGTGCAGAAGAGAACAAGTAGTGAATTAATTTACTGTGCTTCTCAGCTCACGTCAGCTTGCTGTAGTTGAACAAAATCCTTAAGCATTTGCATAAAAGTGTCAAACTTCAGAAAGGTGTACAAAGGATGAGTAATCTGCCACACATCTATAAAAGAGACAGTATTCAATGCCTCTCAATGGGAGTCTGATAAATGACTTTAGAATTGCTTCCACTGTAGCGTAAATCAGATTATCTACCTGTTATCTGAAAAATGCTGTGAGGGTACAGTCTGCCAAGGACACTAAAAATATGTGCTACTTGTGTATCATTTAAGGAAGAACCTTCAATCATTCATGGCCTGGAAATCTGCACTAGTAAAAAGTTTTCAACAAGGAAACCTCAAAAGCTAAAGAATGTTATTGTAACTGCTGTACACAAGGGAAAGAAGTCAACAGGGTTTTTCACTCTAGTACTCCTGAACTGATTAGCTATTCAAATACTGTCCTGCTTCCAGCTTCTGCCTGTGATCATTTGTCTGCTTGTTCACTATTTGCTACGTATTCCTCTTTCCCAATGCCATCCATTCAACAGTGCTGACAAGAAAAATGCTCCACCACAGTGGACGTCAGTGCCTTAGGAAATATCCTTTCAATTAACCCATGTCATGTGGGTTGTGTTTATTCTAGGGATAGGTAATTTACTATCGAAGAAAAGCTTTTAAACTATAATTCAGATCAAGAAATGAATGGCCATGATGTTCTGCCTTCAAGCCAGTATCATATAAATAAAACCAGGAATGTCTGTACTAAAAACGTAGGCTGAGCTACTGGGGAAGACTTTTTTTTTTTCTTTTCTTTCGTTCTGCACTGGTTTGTTGATGACTTTGAGCAATCACACAAGCAAAGAAAGGAGAACTTACTCATCATGTAGTATGACTTTCCTCAAACACCATATCCAGTAAGCGCTAGACCTGTTTTTCTGGAATATGTTTGGCTCTGGGGATGAAAACACTCCAATTTACGGTGCTTACCAAGAAGGATCCTCCCTGAGGCTACAGTGCCTTCTGGAGCTTAGGAAATGTGGGTGGAGGTCAGCTGCTTATAGCCAAGAGTCTTCTGGAGCAGTGTGGAAATGACAATAAGACAAAGAAAGAGCATTAAATGAATGACAGATTGGATATGAAGGATGGCAATAAATAAGGAGCAGTACCAGGAAGAGCTAGATATCACGGTCCTGATGAGCACTGTAACAGATTCAATCCTTGGTCTTTATAAATCTCTGGGACTGTCTGTTTATGGAGTAGGGGAAGTTAGAATTAGTTTCATAAGTTTTGCAAACTGTTTTAATGACTGTGTAGTTTTGAGGGTCTGTAAATTCTAGTGAAGCTTTCTGAGTTTCTAACAAGAAATATCCGAGGTCTCAGTTTCTTTTGCTGTAAAAAATATGTGCTCAATATCCCATAAAATATAGCGTGCATTGTTATTGCATAAAACTTGCCTTAGTAATGATAAACCTGACATTTTTTTCTTAGTTCTATTAAAAAAAAAAAAAAAAGGAAGGAAAAAAAGGGGTAATAAACTAATTTAAATAGAAGAAACTTGCCAGAAATGCTTCCTGTCTGTAATTCCTGTAATAACTATTATAAACGCTTGGTGCTAGCCCTGGATTAGAGCAGGCATACTAGGTAACCTATGGTGCACCCTCTTGCAAAAATTCTGAATAGAGATTTATTCCATACAGCTTAAATCAGAAAATCCTTAGCTTTATTAAGCATGGTTCTCCTTTCTTTATGAAGCTTTTCCCAACCTGTAGTTGTTTTGCATCTCTTTCACTGCAGGAGTTTTTAATGTAGTTGAGCACCTTTTTTAATAACAAAGACTGTTTTACAAGGCATGTTGAAATATCTAGATCTTCCTTCTTCACATTCTTATCCTGTTTCTCTAGCTCTTCTGGTCAGCACTTTTTGTCTACATCATACCCTAGTTCTTGAAACATTGTATCTTTACAACAATTTCCCTTCTTTCTATATTTCTGATATAAAAAGAATTATAGTTGAATTGAAAACTGTTGCCTATGAGATTAGTTTAACTTCAGATTGCGATATGGTATTTTACAGGCTGTAGAGACTATTTGAACAGTATGGACTGTACATTTAGAAAGTTGTTTCTTCTTGTCTCTTACCACACAAATGGTAGTCCTGCTTTCACTGATTTGCATGTGAAAACGTCCAAAGAAATACTCTGAGGATTTTTTTTTTTTTAATATAGGCGAACTTGCAAAGATGAAATGCTTGCTCTCAGCTTTCTACAGCATGTTGAGTCAGCAATAGGTAGTGCATGTCTTCTGCTGTGAGCTACCATAACCACAAAAATAGATGAGAGTCATGCTATTACTTTAGGTAAAAGATTAAATAATTGTGATACAAAAACATTATACTGCTATATCTTTATGCAGAAAATATTACTTTTTGAATGACATTTGACAGTGTTTTTTCTTATATGATGGTAGAAATTAATGTCTTAATATTAGTTTGTCTTTAATTGCAATATGTAACATTTCAGTATTTGGAATTCCAAGTTTTCTAATATTTTAAAAGGAATGTAGCACCAATGTTCTTTCCAAAGACTCCATGGCAAGGTTGTTGATTACGTATCTATAACTGCAGCTATAGCTTAGAATTGTGTGGGATTTTCTAATATGAAATACATCTTTAAAGTCTTTCCTTAGTATCCTTCTCCCATGCACACATTCTTATACAGAAACCATTTTAAGAAAATGAGCTTAAAGTTTGCCCAGGATATAATATCTATCTAATAGAGTTGGAATGACCACTTTTTTGTTGTTGTTGTTGTTTTTCTGTAATGAGAGAGAAAAGTAAAATCACGATGTAAATTCAGAATATGTACTTTGTATTTCACTGCGTATGTGCGTCATGGTCTTAATCAGTTACAACAAATAATTCTCAAAGTATGGTCTGTTTCTGAGAATATTAATTCAGGTTTCTCAGTAATTATAATTTTTTGTTGTGGTTTTTGTTTTTTTTTTTTTCTTTTACTATGAAACGTTATTATCACTTTTGCTCAACCCAGCCACAAACATATTTGGATTTCTGAAGGCTGCATTGTACATCAGAGGCGCAGTTAAAAGTTGCACATTCCGAGCAGTTGGCTGAGTATGGCAATGTATTCTGATCAATTCAGCATCTTGGCAGGTTTTCTGGCAGTAAGTGGAGGAAGTCTTTAATATTTTTTTGTGGATTGTAGATTAATAATATAGACAAGTATAGCGTGCTTGTTTTATGACCATGAATGTGCTGCATTTGATCTTTGAATTTCCAGAGTGCCAATCACCACAATATTATGCAGGTACTGTACAAAAATAAGTGCAGCCTGTTCAGGATGTTCGGGGTGTGGGGGAGGGGGGAAATGAGGATGAGATTCATACCTACTAATATAAAGACCAAAAAAATTTAATGTTGAAAAAGCAATATTTACTCTACTCTTTCTCTAAAACAGCCATATAATGTCCAGAACCTTAAGTTATGAGATGGTTTCTATATTTAATAAAAAGATATTCTCAGTTCCAGGTTCCTTAGGGTTCACAAAAATCTGTTTGATTTACAGGACTAAAATGGTTTAAATGCACTAAAAATACCACAATAATTACAATAAATATTTATTTTTGATATTTAATAACAAATTCCATCAAATATGGTGAGAGCTATGGTAGAATAGTAGGACCTAACAGTGCTATATTATCCTTATGCTCCTATAAATTTACTAAAAATGCAGAATTACTAGAAAGAGTTACTTGCTGGCAACTTTGTCTGCATCATTTGCCCTGCACAATATGGAAAATAAATGTACTTTTATCTTTTGTGTGTGGATTTTATGGCCTTTAAAGAAAGAAAAAGTTAACACAGGAGTTTTTTTCGTTATCAAAATAACATGACTTTGCAGGGAAGAATTTCAGAGTGAACATTTCTGCCAAATAAGTGACATTTTTAAACAGTCACTATATAGGATACACATTTTGTGATCTGCCTTATTTTTAGTCTGGGAAAACCAGCATAGGTGAAAAAGACTGTGACTTCCTTTGTTTAGCAAATTTATCTCTATCTGACACTACTTCTACCCTCATTCCTGGCAGTGATGCATAGCCATTTTAATTCACTTCAACTCTTCTTAGACAGCAGTCCAGTGTCTCTGTGACTGAAGAAACAAGGAAAGAGAACCGTTCTTCCTAAAGGTTTCTTTAAAACATGCTATTTATAGGTTCTGTGCTTGTTAGCTGCAAAGCTTTTTGAATGCACAGATGGAAGACCTTTCTACCCTAATGCATTCAGGTAGACAAACACACTGACTATAAGGAATGCTGTAAAGAGGAGAAAAAAGAAATGCAATGGGGGAAGAGAAGGTTCAGGGAGAGAGAATATAGAAGAACAAAAAAAATCCTGAAAGTGGAATCTTGATTAGTGTAGGAGTTTCTTCCTGTTCTGTGACCTCTGAACCTCGTATAAGTATTCTCTTCTTATGGAAAAGACTATTACAGTGAGTTGTCCAGCACAGCAGGGTACCATTCCAGCAGCCAGGTGTTTATGAACTCTATCCTCTGAGCATGCAGGCATTCGTCTTTCTTTGGTTTTTTTTCTTTTTTTTTCTTTTTTTTTTTCACACATCATTTAGTGCTTACTGTGTAAGCAGTACAGAATTAGTTTCATACTGATGACAATGATAAACTACCCTAAATTCTCAACAGAATCTGATTCAAAATTTTTATCTCTTCCAGTTAAGAAAAGAAACCAAAACAAAACACTTCCTTTGTGGTATATACTCTTTTGAAGAATTTAATCAAATTCAACAAAACTTGTCTTGAACTGTAATGTGCATCAATAACTCTTTGAATCCAACAGTGGCAGGAGCTTTATTTTTTTAATTCCAAACTGGTATTTTTCTCTAGCCATGGATGGTTACTTCATGGAACTGTACTTCTAGTTGGTAGAACTATACCTTTTACAAGAAGTATGAAACCATAAGCCCATTTGTGTTTTCTTATTTGCAAGAACGATAAATTTAAAATCTTTTTTTATACCTTTTGTATACTGAGACAAATCACCATGGGTTTACCTTCACTTGAATTTGCCCTGAAAGATAGACACAAAGGTCCTTAGTCTTGCTTTTAGAGAACTTCAGATACATGAAGTACACATATACAATAGGAATTTTAACTTCTGGAAGAGGAGATCTGTTATACTTTTGCTTAGGTGGATAAGAACAGCTATACTACTTCAGTTAACAAAGGGAAAAGACTTTCAGTTTATTTTCTGATTTGAATTGTGAATTTTTTTTTGTTTTGCATTTTTTTCAGATGTTGACAATTTCAGGTACCAGTTATGTCACTGAGCTTGCATACTTTGTGTGACAGAACAAGCACATTCTAAGTATTTTACTGAGTATACAAAGTTCTCCGTTAGGAATCAGAAACTCCCTGTGCTAGGTACTGACAAACCTAAGCCAGAATGGTCTCTTCTCCTCTCTTTCCCACAATTATTCAGTGAAAGATTGGATTTGCCTAATATCCATTTTTCATATCGCTTCAGTGAACTAATACTACCTGTTTGTATACCTCCTACTTAAGTTGCAATAAATGAAGCTTAGTTCTAAGGAGTTATTGTAGGAAACAGGATCTCCTTATTTAAAAGGGCTCCATAAATATGGCTAATCTGCCTTCTAACTGTGCCTCCTTGTTCCTAGTGGTTCCTAGTCCTTCTCATGTGAGGAAATTTTTTGGTTTGTTTTCTTGTCTTGTCTTCCACTCCCCCCAGTATAACTGCAAAACAGAATTTTACCATCTGGTCCAGCGCAGCAAATCTATCTGTAGCACAGCATGCTGCCACTTGCAGGAACTTTGCTTGAGCCAAATTTAGTGGTGTCATAAATGGTGTAAATTACATGCCAGTAAATCAGTGCAAGTCAGCATGAAGGCAATTTAGATACTAGAAAGGGTAGGTTATAATAGGAAAGAGTCCAATTTAGGTATGTAATATAGTGGAATGTTGTGTAACTGATCACTTTCGTAAGTTATACGTTTAGGCTCTAAAACCACTATTTGGAAGGCTGCATCTAATGGCATTCAACATAGCACAAGATTTTCCATACAAAACTCCCAAAACCTCCAAAAGTAGCAAAAAAGAAGACTTTTTTTGATGATGACCACAATGATAATCACAAAACAAGGGAACTCAAAGGGAGCTGAATGTATGGAGCATGAGCTATGTGAAAGCCCAGAGAAGCATCATTACATATGTTATTTTTAAAACTCAGCAGATGGTTTGACATAACTAATTTGCTGATGAATTCTGCTTTTCATTTCCATTTGAGAACTGTCTCTGGATACTGCTTTATGCTCTTAATTCTCCTAATTAAGCCCATTGCTTTTGTGTATACATTTAAATGAAAAAGTTATTTTAAAAGTTGCGGGGGGAGTTGAAGTGGGCAAATTAAGCACACAGCATGTTAGGACTCAAAGGTAAAGATTTTAGATTCTGCAAAAGGTGGATATATTTCACCCAACTTTAGGCCTCTATTCCTTCTACAGACCCTGATGGGAAATACATGCCTCCTGAGGGTGATTTATCCTTCCTTACTGCAACTGCCTAAAGCAGGCACTTCCTGTGACTGAACCCAGCTTTCTCTCTCCATTCACTTGAAAAGAAGTGCCAATTGCTATGCCTGACTTTTTCATGGTGCCTTTCGTATTTCCAGCCTGCAAAAGCCTATTCTAATCAAGTGTGTGTCATCTATGTCAATCCATTTTATGGCTAATCTATTCCAGGCTTTAAGTACTGGCAGATAACCACACATTAGGAAGTTATTAGGCTTGGGTTTACTTCACTGAGCAAGGGATCAAAAGGATGATAGAGGTACACATGAACATGAATGTGGCATAATAAGAGCAGATCTGTGGAGTAAGGCTGCTGATACTGAGGATCCAGTGATCACAGCATGTGCCTTTTGTAAGCATTTCTCTGACTGCTATTGTGAAACTCAAGCATAGTTGTTGAGAGCGGTGCAGGTGGTAAGACTAGCCTGACAAGAGGAAGTGATGCTGTGATTTGGTTAGTTATGCTTAAGATCAAGCAAGAGTATTCAAGTAAGACTAGAACTTGTAAAACTCTGAATGTTGTAAACTTCCTCTAATGTAGTGGAGGCCTTGTATGCTCCTCTTGATGAGGAAAGTTATTGAAACCTCCTTTTTTTGAGCACTCTGATAAGGTGAATATTTCACAGAACAGGATTCCCTGCTACTTGTACCTGCATTTAGTGCAGCACTTCTAAGTCTGGAGAGCAGACATTACCCCCATTTTGTTTTATCTCCCTGTTTCTGATGCTATTTGGATTTTTGGAAAACACTGCAACTTTGCTCCCCATATATGTGATTTAGCACTTAGAAATAAAGATAAAAGCCTGCCCTTTTGGGCAACTAGCTGGAAACAGATTATCATAGACTATACTTTGGGAACTACTAGCATAAAGACAGAATTTTTTTTTCTATGCTAAATTTTTGTGTCATTTATTCTCATCACCATTTTATATCACTGCAACAAAGTAACTACAATAAATTTGTTAAGTTTAATCTTCGATATTTAACAACTTTTCCAATCTCTTCTTTTAAGTGGCACCTTCAGCAAATTACCAGGTAGGCACTCTGTTTACAACAAGATGATGGAAGAGGAACATGGTTAAAGCCAAATAGCAGCAGGGGTCCACCTCAGGTGTCATTGTTGTAATGTCTGTCCAGGTGCCTAGTCAAAAAAGACCGATTCATTTATGGCATTTAGCTCTTTTCTGTGAAAGGTCTGTGTGAGCATTCATGATAAATGAGGCTGAGGTTTAACAAATGTTCAATACAAGCGAAAACACAATCTTGAGAGTCAGCCCAGCAGCAGGTGAAGGTCAAGGAGGAAATGTGCTTTATTCTGAGACCTTTTCATGGGCTGACTCAAAAGCTGCATGGTCTGCAGTGGTTCAGCTTTATGATGTCTTATGAGTTTTCCCTTATTCTGTCATCTTATTGTGACTGAAGGTACTGTAATTCACTGTTACTTTGTAGAGAAAAAATGGGTTATAATACAGCTAAAAAAACATTGCTGCTTAGAAAAAGAAGACAAAGAAATGGTGAGAAAAGTGTAATTTCTATTGGCACTAACTGGTTTCTTGTAAGTCAAAATGACATGAAAACTGAGGAGGACACCATGGTCAAGGTGCTGCTGCAGTGATGGTAACTCCAGCTCTAACCTCTTGGCCCCTTGTATCTTTACAGATCTTGTTTTCTTCTTCAGTACATGTAGGCCTGCTGTATCTATGAATAGCTGTATTCATTTCTTCAGTTTGGCTGTTTCTTAGATAAAAACATCTGCTGCTTTCTCCTGAAGCCAAACTTTTATGTAAGATGTATGACTGTCTCAAAGGTGTCTTACAAAATTGTAATATTTTCTTCCATCATATCAGTGTTACCATCTGCTTTTGGTACCTATTTGATATGTTTCCCATATATTTTGCTGTAACTTGAGGTCAAAATCATCAGTAAAACTATTAGATTATACTAGACTTTGCGTAATCAAAAATGTACCCTAGTTTATTAATATGGGAAATACGTAAAAGAGACTTCCTAGTTATAAAAACAAATAAAAGACTGAAAATATAAAATATAGGCAGTGATGTTGAATGAATGAAAGCAGACAGATAGATTAAACCAATATTAATATTAGTATGCTATCTATACCAGTAAGGCTGGCAGCAACTTAAATGTTGATCCAGCTATATGCCATTGATCATTTCAATAGGAATAGTTTGGCTGGAAAAAAAGGCTATTGCTCTGAAGGAAAGATGTATTTTCAGTACAATCACAGGCAAAATAGATGTTTTTATATTTTTGACAACAAAATTAGCACTTATCTCCCAAAATATTGAGTAAAAGAATAGAGGCTTGGACCCCAGGGTCTTCCCTTGCTTACAAGAGTTCCTGAACTATCAAATCTTTTAACTGTTTTGAATGTCTTTCTGTTCCAAATAAGTCTGTCAAAACTGATAATAATTCCTTTAAATACTTGAAGTTCAATAAAATGGTATATTTCAATAATGATTTTTTTTTTTTCCCCCGAAAGAACCATCTATTGATACAGCTGAAGCAAGCAGGCCAAAGTTGTCAGTAATATACACACATTTATGTTCACAATCTGCATTTTTTCACATTTTCAAATACAGTTTACTGATGGTTAAGAGGTTGGAGAGGGTTGAGCTGAATTTTCTGCAATCCCATTTCAGATTTCACCAGTCAAGGGTTTCACTGATTTAAATAAATAGAAGGATTAGCTGAAGGCCTTGTGCTGCTTCATAAAGCTTCTCTGAGTTACTTGTGATTGAATCTTGAAATAATTTCAAATAGTTCACAATGGCCTTTATTCTCTTCTGTCTGCTGCATCTGTTGAAGTGTTTCAACTAATAAAGAACTTATCTGGGCATTTTCTGAAGGAAGTCATAGCTTCTGTCATTTTAACTGTAATTTTTAGATTTTCTAGTCAGTATTTCAACTGCTGATCTATAATTGTAGGTATGACCTGAACTGAACACATATATAGCCTAACATAACTTGCTTGACCATCTCAAGGAGAAATTTTATTTTTCAACTGTGTGTCAGTTCCTATGTGACTTTCCGCTGACAATTGCTGGAAAATGTTATGCTCTGTTTATGCAAGATTAAAAATGTAAATCCTGTTGCCAGTCTTCTGCCCATACAGTAAGAATGTGGGTTGCTACTGCTCTGATCTTATGTGTTCAGAGAGCTTTATTCCTGAGTGCTACATAAATGTTGTGAATAATCTGTGTTGTTTAAAGGGTCATGAGCCAGGGTTACAAAGCTGAACACTATCTATCTTGTCACCATTTAATTTGTGTTGATCTAAATGGTTTATTATTTATGGATTATTAAGCACTCTTTACATATGGAACATTTACTTTTTGGCTTATTATTCATTTTTAACCACTGTGTTGAAAGGTACTGTAATTGGTCCATTCAAATACTGCCAGTTATAGAAATGAAGTAACCGTGCAGGACTCTCAAAAAACAAGCTGAATATGTTTAGCTTAGAATCAAAAGAATATTTTTCCTATGAAAGGCCTAAAAACTTTGGGGTTTTGTTTGGTTGGTTTGTATTTTTGTTTGATTGTCTGCACAAGATTACTTAAAAGAAAATATACCTAGGAATGTGTGTTGTTCAGGCACAAGTTAAACATTATGAGTTGGTAGTGACATGGACTTTGTTAATTCTCTGAAAATGGTGAAATAGATGACCTCTGACATCCTTTTTAGAAAGCCACATATAGAAAGCTTGTGTGGGTAGGATGTTACACTGATGCTTTAATATCTCTAAAGGTAGTAAGCATTTCTGGAAAATAAAGTTTATGATCCTATTCTATTAAGAAATATGGAACTCTTTAGCACACTCAGAAATGGGTTTAAACTGAATTTGTTGAGGGAATTAATCTCTTGCTATTGCAGCCACAAATTCTAACTATGAGTCTGATCGACACTTTCCATTTTTGTTGGATTGGGTTGATCTCTACATCTCCTTATGAAATACAATATATCAGATACTGCTGCCTTATATATCTCTAGTCTTATAAGTGACTTTCTCATTTCTAGATATTCCACCCAAAAAGCCAAACACCTAGACTGAATGGATGTACATATCTAGCAGGTTAAATATAAGCTAGACACAAAAATTTCCAATAGATGATTCTCCCAAACATGCTGAGCACCAGGACAAAGGAAAAAAGGTCAGAGAGTTAAAGAAAAATATAATCACCATTCTCAGATTTATTTCTGCAACTGTAACCCAGTGAAGAGGAAATAAGAGTTTGCACAGCTCTAAACGTTTGAAAAGGATTTAGCCAGAAATCACATATTCTTCAGTCACTACTATCCCATGTACAAGTAAGATTCAAGTTTTTTTGACATAGGGAGTAAAACTGTGGTGATTTAATCAACTCCTTCAATATGGCTGCCACTCACAATGCCAAATATGTCTTTAGTTATTGTAATGTGAGTATATATCCAGTAAGGGCACTGAGGTTACTTGTTAATTGTATACAATAATCACAGAGCTCTGAGGCAGTAGCAGCTGTTGCTTTTGATTTTTATCAAAGCCTCCACAGATACATGCTGAAAACAGTTTTCTTCCACAAAGAAACTAAGGATTTTTATTGCTTTAATTTATGGGCAGTGTGAGGTATCTTACAGTCTGATTGTTTTTCAGTGGGTGGGATACTCAGCACTTCCCAAAATTCAGAGCTCTACAAGGTGATCACTTGATGATTACTGAAACTGTTGGCCTATGATTATGATTTTGATAGGCCACTGCTCAACCACACATACAAGTTATTTAAAAAACACAAAGGCTACATATCTTTCACGTGGTTGTTCTTTACTAGTTCTGTACATTTACCCTCTTGGTCTCTTGCTTTCTGGATATACAGTTTACCTCTGCTTGTAGTTTTGCATCAGTGACAACAGCAGTTACTTTATGGTGCAGGATAACTTCATTAATTAGGTTTTCTTTTCCTAAGGTCCATTAGAACATGACTGTGCTGTATATTTGATGCTTCAGTGATGAATTGTTTTCCCTAGTAGGAATTGTAATTGTAGCTATTACTGTGTCAGAAATGGGTGAGCTCTGCTAAGGTTTATTATTGACCACTTCAATGAAGTCAGATGCTGAGCTTTGGCATCATGTTGAGGTGAGCTGGAACTAAACAAAAAATCTGGCTTGGCCTCTGCCTAAGTGAAAACTATGTGGAAGTCATACTATTCTATTCACTGAATTTTTGAAGGATCTAAAATTAGAAAAGCTTTGAGACTGGTACCAGCGCAACATGTGTCACACTGAAGTATTCCAGAGATGTCAGAAATTATATTCATGGAAATAAGTACATGTAATGTTAAAGTTTTGTTCTGTTTTGTGATTTTGGCTCCTTGGATCCTTTTGAAGTAGGAGATCTGATTGGTTAAAAAAGGAAATAACAAAATGTGTATTGCAACTTTTTGTCATAATCTTTTTGTTGAAGAGACTTAATAGTGTTCAGACTATTATTATTAGGGTTACAGTGGGCAACTGAAATGCGCTAACTACTGGATACCAGAGTAAGAGTCCTTGCAATTGATTGTGGCTATGTCATCTGCCACTGTTTTTGGTGGCACTGGTTTCACTGAGAGAGAATACCACTGCATGCAGTGGAATTTCTTCTGGTTTTCTGCAGTATAGATGAGAGCAGAACTTAATGCCCTCGAATTCCAATTAGTGGTTGACATCTGTTGCTAGAAAGTTGTCAGTAGCTTTTGTTTTGAAGGTGACTTCATTATCTACAATATAAGTTTTAAAGCTGGAGACATGATGATCATTTGGATAGATCTTTGAGAAACTTTATCCTTAGTCTCTTAAGCTCTGTTTTGCAAACATCCTGGTTTTGGTGCCTGTTGCAAGAGCTGCTTTGTCTGCATGAGCAACAGTCAAATCAGGAAGTGGAGTACTGCCTAATGAGGGGTTTTTTGCAAGTTCCAAAAGAATCAAAATAGAGCAAACAACCAGGTTATACAGCTCAAATCACAGATGACTATATCCTAAAGTTCTGAAATATTGCTGCTGCCTGGCTTCCCACTGAACAGTTTATTACTTACAAAAATTGTACTTTTATATCACACTTTGATAGGCTTCTCTTTTCATGTTTCAGTCGTGTTTGCTAGTCCCTGTTTTCTCAGCTGTGCCTAACCTTGTCTGAAATCTTTTATGCAGTAGTTCTCGCCTTTCTTAGGAAGTACGCCTCTTAGGTTTTTAACTGTTAATTCACACAAAGTCCTGGAAACTATCTGTGCTCTCACCTCAGTTGTGTGAATTTTTCTGCCATTATAAGTCAGTAACACTAGCACTGCAATCTGTCTGAAGTTGCAAATTTACCAGAGTCCTGTAAGACTGAACACCAGGCCACTCCAAAGTCTCCCAGAAATCTATGATAAATCAGTGGCTGTCAGCTTTGATGATGCATGGCAGACAGCAGCTACATTCCTTGCTAATACCGCCAGCAGTAGTAGTAAAGTATTTATTTATTTATTTATTTTTAGAGCTAAAGTAAGGCTGATGTTCTACTGTACATAACTATGTGCACAATTAACTGCTAACCAAAATGCTAGCTAGAATCGTCTGAAAACTTTGCTCCATCATCTACTGTCTTAAAACTCTTCCACCTTATGCCTTTTCTTACCAGGGGTACAAGTTTTGCATATCAATCCAAAAATATACTTTTGCCTCACTAGTTTGCATATCAATCTGCTATAAATCTCAAAATATCCTTTATAAGGAAAACTAATAAGTATGTGAGCAGGTTAGTTTATACTTCCATGAATGAAGCCAGAAAAGCCCATGAAGCACCTCTTTTGAACTGTGCAGAAATAGACAATTTATAGTTCAATGTGCTGAGCCTTATAAATAGTCCCAGTTATACTAGAGTTGAGTTTGACAAGATACTCCATAGAGATGCATCATACAGGATTCACAAATATCTTTCCTAAAAATGAAGAAAAGTTCAGCTGAATATATCATTGGAATGCACTGATGTACTTCTCTGCCATCACAAATGAAGTCTCCTTCAAAGCATTCAGTCAGCATCCCCTCAGCAAGTTACAACTTTCAGTTTACACCCTGCAGTGCTTGAAGAAAGTGTATGCTTAGACAGTGACAGAACAGCACTTTCAGATAGGCAACTTCATCTTGGTTACTTCCCGAAGGCACCAGATTTGCCAATTTGTTAATGCCCTTTGCCTGTAGCAATTTCATACTTGGGTTGTCAAGCACATTTGTTATGTATGTTCAAGCAAAGACTGTAATAATGAAAAATACCTTTTCCTGCAAGTTCTTCCATCTCTTCAATTCTAAACTTAGAGCTGGAGCTTTTGCATACCAGCCCGAATTGATATTTAGCTCTTAGTGGTTTTCATCTGAAGATATGGGAGACTTGCAACAGAGGAAAGCAATGTTGGAATGCTTTGAATAGTTTGTTCACATAGTGATAGGATTTTTCTAAAACTAAGATTATCCCATCTCACCTGGCTAACACAGATCATGGGTATTTCTGGAAGTATTTTGCAGTCCAGTTGGGAACTATGAACCTAGAGATAAACTGAAATGAGTTGAACTAAAGTAAACCCTTTTTGCTTAGTTGTCTGAATATATTATAAACACTGACAAGGAAAAATATATTAAAAAAAAAAAAAAAGAAAAAAAAAAAGAAAAAAGCAGACTCACTGTTGTAGAAATAAGCCCAGGGTGCAAAAGAAATCATTTCAGTTCTTCTAGCTCAGCTGTTGCTTCTGGTTTTGGGTTTGTTTTTTGGTTTGCGTTTTTTTTTTTTTTTTTGTGTCCCCCTCCCCATCTGTTCTATAACAGTCTCTCTTGAGGTTTTCACTCTCCGATAAGGAGTGCTCATTGCTCCCAATATTCACCACCACTGCATTTTTACTTTCAAAAAACTGGTTTCTGCAGGTAAAAGTATGCTTTGAGAGTAGCTATTGTTATTGACTGATGTTAGTGGATTTAGACTAGTAGTCCATGCTTTAAATGACACAATAATAGTGCCTCGTCTCCAGTATACCAACACTTTCAGAATCAATGAGATCCCACAACAAGTTTCTCGATACACTGTTTATTTTCTTGAGAAAAAATGCTATTTGAAGAGCTCTTGAGTCCAATTCTCAGCTGGTGTTCTTAAGCTCCATTCCATTGATATTAATGTTTCAAAGGGAATGGAAGCTTTGAGATGCTGACAATACAAATCATCATGTGGAAAGAATACTTCGGATGTAGCTGGTATATCAAATCAGTATATGAAATATCACATGTATTGGTTAATTATTCTGTTTTAAATTCCATTGTGTCTTATAGGTCTCTTCACAATCACTTATTTATGATGCTCCCCCCGCTTCCTCCTTATTCTTGAACTACCTAACTTCCTAAAATAAGTCACTTACGATTGCAGTCTCATGGAATCAGAACAATTGCTGGATCCATGGTTATGGTCAAACTAAATGCAAATAAAGGAAGATGAAAGTGTTAGACAAGTCATTTAATACTTCACTTTTTATAACTCCCACTTTAGAGCTGCTTCATGTAGCACTGGCTGTACTGCACCAGCTTAGAGCAACCTCTGAGGGAGGAGAAAGAGATCTAGTGTGCTGAACTTTATTTCTTTGCACTTAATTGATTGAGGAATATTAAAGCAAGCTAGAGGGGACAATTGTATAACTGCCTTTTGTGGGGCTTTTTGGTACTATTGCAGTAGTCAGGAGATAAGGCAAAATCCTGTTCCTGACACTACCCATATGCTTACTTTGAAGGAGCACCATTTGCCAATGAAAACAGGAGAGAAGTTAACTGAAAAAAAAATCAGATTTTTTGTTTGGTTGGTTTTGGTTTTGGTTTTATTTTACCTACTTACTTTGACAGTCAATATTAAAAAAAAACATAATCCAGGGTCCACAAAAGGCACTGTAAAGATGTCTGACATTTCAGCATATGTTTGAATGAGACTCAAATACAGCTGTCTGGGCATTCAGTGGCCTGATCAACTGCTGTTTTTCAATGATATTTGGAAGGTGTTAGGAAAGTCATTTTTTTTCAGCATGACTAATCATGTAAATATTCTTATCTACAAATATTACAGGAAGGGGTTAAAAATAACAGCCCAAGTAGTGCAGTTTACTAATGGAATATGGTATTAGATATTTTACAATATGAGATATATTTTAGAGTATGAGATAAATGTTGCATGAATCAATCGATTGTCCAGTCTGCAGCCTCATCATTTTTTGGTGTGATGAACCGTTTGTTTCATGGTATAAGACCTACATCAAATGCAATTATCACTTAATCAATCTTGAGTGATATAAAGTGCGTAATGAGCTACTGGATCAATTAAGAAGTTAGATCACTTCATCAATATAGCAGTATAAGGTTATTTTTAAACTGATCTCCTTTCTTTTATATAATGTGCTTTCTATGTCTGAGGCAAAACTGAGGTCAGGCCTAAATTATACATGAAACCATTTTGTTATTGAAACAGCAGTCTTAAAATTGAAATTAGGGTATTACTGAGTCAAATAAACCAAAACATAATACAAACAAATGTTGGTGCATAGTGCCATACTTTATGCAGTATTCGCACTAAGCATTTATTCTAATTCAAGTTGGGACCCAACTTCAGCTTTCTTATCTAGAGTTTCACCCCTTAATTTGGATAAATACAGTTTATCAAAGAGTGCTAGAGCAGTCCATTACTGTGAAAAGAGAACATCAGTTGTTGGTGAATTAATTAAAGAAGATATCTACAGTTGCAAAACACATTATGAAAATTTACAGGTGAATATAATTAAGCCAAGTGGGGAAAAAGGGAAATTCTAGAAATGGAGATATTTTAAATTAATGGGGGATTTTTTTTGTGGTCTTTCAAATTACTATGAATAAGTCTTTGAATGGGTCCTGGAATTAATATTGGTATAGTATGGTGTAGTTTTATGTGATGTCTTAACTGTAGTAACTAATCTTATTTTTAAATCCTCTGATAACATTTCTGATGATTCTTCACTTTGAAGTAACACTATTTTAATGATAAGTTTGAAATTAAATGCATGGCATATGTAACTAAACAGATGTGCAAATAAACGTATGGGAAAACATCACAATTTTGACATAAACTAGTACAGGCAGGGGCAAAAAAAATCAGTCAGACCAGCAACAGCTGTTCTTTTAACTAGTAGCACTGGATGAAGCTGTCACAAAGGGGTCTTAGTATACAACATACTATCTATTGACCTGATTGAAAGCCTGTTTATAAGACAGTGGGAATCTTTCCATGGACTTCCCAGCTGACTATGAATCAGGTCCAGTAAGCTGTGAAATGTTTGTCTTTGATCTAAGTGTTCTATTTTGTTCTAGTTTGTCCGAAGTTTAACATTATTAATACAATAATCTAAATATTGTTAGGCCTGTAACAGTTCTAACACATCTTTGGTTACCTTTGAAAAATCTCATAAAACCAAAAATTTAAAAAATAAGTGTTATGATAGATAACCATTCTAATTTATTTTAAGATTTGCATGAATTCTAGCATAAATTTCACTTACGAGTTCTGTATTTCTTTTGCCATTTGAATATATGCAGGATGTAAAAAGTAAGGAAATACTTGGGGTTTTTACATATCTCACAGTTTCATTCTCTAAGTATGTAAGGGCTTTTGGTATTCATATATGGAAGGAAAAAAAGGAAAGGATTGTTTGATTTTTTCCTTTTTTCTTTTTTTTTTTTTTTCTTAATTTGCAGTAATGTCTTCCAGTCAATATGACAGAGATGCTGGATCTTAAAATCATCTTGAAAGCAGTTCTTTTTGCTGTGGCTGCAATTCAATTCAAAGTCTTTTGGAAATAATAATCACTTACCTGTTCAAGCCTGATTTTCTCCGATTTTCAAGCTTTTGTTCAGCTTTGAACTTAGATTGTGATTTGATCCTCTGAAAACTTTCTTTTCCAAAAAGAGTTTCCTCTCTTAACTGCTAGGTAGCATACAGCTGTTAAGTTCTCCAACAGGAGAGCTAAATGGGAATTAATTTAGAGAGAATCTACAAATCTGAATTTCTGGTTTCCCTCTTCTGAAGTGTAGATTTTTGTTATAGGTTTTGCTACAGCATTATGCTACAGGCATCACAGTAAAAGCTTGGGAGCCATGCCTAGAGGGGTAAGGAAAGTTGCTCTTGTATTCTGTGTGAGAAATAACATAAAAGAAATGACCAATGTAAGAAAATATATGAACAAACTGCTATTTAATAAGAGCTGTTTGCTGTCAGGATGAACAAGACAAATGGAAAATTACTCTATATACAAACAGAAAAACTATTCCCAGGAGACCGCAAAGGTATTTTATAGTTCCTCTATCTTCTGGATAAGTAAGTCTGAACTGGGCAGAAGAAATTCTTTGTATGTGTAGCTGTAGCATTCAGTAGTATTTGTATATACCAATATATCTGTAATAGGTTATAAAGAAGTAAAAATAACCAGGCATTAGGGATAATATAGAAGGTCAGATAAGTCCAGCCACTCCTCTTAGGTATTAGGTGATATCAAGGGATTCCTGCCTGAAGTATATTTGAAGGAATGAGCCCTGATTTCAGATGGAGATGGGAATGTTATTCCTTGTATTCTATAAAAACAACCCTTTTTCTTTTTTAGTTTTATATCCAAAAGCCTAACTCTGAAGCTTGCCAAGTAATTCTCATGTCTATTTTAGCATTAAATCTTTCTGCCACTGAACTGTCATGAGGGATTGCAGGAAACCAAAAAATTTGTGCCACTCACAGGTGTGAATTCAGCACAGTGGTGTCCAACCACCACCAGCGCAGGGACAGTGGTGTCTGGGCATGTGCGGGGAAGCTGGGGATTAATAGTAAGGGCTGCCAAATGCTGTGGTAAAGGCTGACTAGCCAGGCAATGCCTTTAATCAGGAGAATGATCAGCAAAAGCAGTAATATGTCCTTTGTGCAAGGAATAAGAAGTAGAGGGACTTTTTGATGCCTAGCAAGCCCTGAAGCATCACAGCCCTGAGAAAATATTGCTAATTATCAAGAAAGGAAGCATTAATTGCAAACATTGATACATACACTGGGAGCCAGAATTACTGAAATGTTTAACATGAAGAAAAGGTAACTCACTACGGTGAACGGCACATTAAGTGCCATATGACTATGGACTGTGTAATGCATTCAGCTGTATGTGCTTTTTATGTGAAGAATATGTTAGAGAGCTAGGCAGTTTGTAAAGAAAAATGTCATGACTATATTGACAAGGAAACCAAAAGGAGTATATGTAAATAACAAATGCTAATTTTCACATACAAACAGAATTAATTTAAAATACTCTTGTGTGTCTGTAATAGAGTTACCCAGCAACACAATGCTTCAGAAAGGTCAGTATCATTTCTATACTGCAGAAAGGAGTCAGTTGGATTCAAGGTTTAATTATATATACTGATTTAAGCTATTAGAAATGGTTTAAAAATACATTTACAAAAATGAAAAACCATTTTCTGTTTAGATTGCAGTGAAATGAAAACATGACCTGCCAATTAATTTGGAAAATTACTGTAGGAGTAGAATCCTGAAAGTATTAGTATTTCAGAATAAATATTTCACTAAAGATTCAAAATGACAGTAGCTTCAATTTTGAATCAATATATTATCCCTGTCAATATAAATTGATTCATCTGCAGACTCAGTATTAACTGGAATATTTCAGAGAAAGATAAATACTTGGAAGAAAAAGTCTGCTTCTTAAAATGAGAAACACTATGTATTACATTTATTTTGTCAAGGAAATTATGATAAATCATTCTTAGCTCAAAGCAGAAAAATGTGATTAAGTGATCTGAACAACTAGTGGCAATATCCATCCTAATTACTTTCCTTGTGATTGTGTAGTATCTTCTGAAAGTATAGGCTAGCTCATAGCAATATATAAATGTGATAATCGACATTTTCAAGCTGGGGCAGCAGACACCTAGGCAAATGTCCTAGTTCTTAAAGGCCGCATTACAGCTTTTGTGCGTGAATCATAGAATGGCAAGGATATGTAAGAAAATGTGTCTTTTGTTCTGTCCTTAGAGGACTCAAGTTTGTTCCCAGAGGGGATGATTTTAGAAGAGAGTCCTATAATCACAGGTAGCTGTGTAAATGACTTTGCTTTCTCTTCCCCTCTAACAGAACAACAGCAGAACGGGGCAGTAAGGGAATCAGTATCTTCATATTTAAAATTGACATTTGTCAAGCCAAAAAAATAGAGATAGAGAAGATCTGGTTATTTTCTATAAAAACTTCATGGATAAACACCGTGGAGGTAGAAGAGCTATTTAAGATGATGAATGATGCTGGCAAAACAAAAAATGAATATACAGTGCCCCTGAATAAATTTATGGTGGAAATTAAGAAGAACTATGAATGGAATGAGGTTCTGTAGCAGCCATCCACAGGAGCAGAGGGGACATGAGCACATTTGGTGTTAGGATGAATTTTATTATGCTCAGAGTTATTTGATGTGGTTATCTGCAATAACTGATTGGATGATTCTGTTACGTCTGATGTGCCTTACACTACCCTTTCAGAGTTTCATTCTGCCCAAAGAAAGCAGCTGCCTTGGAGATGTAAGCCAGGAGACAGTGGCAATATTTTAGCTAGATTGAACTTAATGATCACTACTGTGATGAGGCTTTGAGTTTAATCTAGTATATGATAGGTGAAGGATGACATGATTTAAGCATCAAAGCAATGCATGTCTTCTGTGACAAGTATTTGTTGACAGGTGCATTAGTATATCAGTCTTAAGAAAAAAGATTACTTTCGTTCTCCTGGATAAAAAGTATCTCAAGATTTTGCAGCTAAGCATTGAAACCTTATCAAGTTTGCCATCAGCGGTATATGTAATTAAATGCTGAAGATGTTTAGCCATTGAAGGATCCCAGTGAAATCTTATAAATAAAACTTAATGTCTAAGAAGACTGAGACACGTTTTACAGACCGTTATAGTGCTGGTGGTCAGAGGAGACAGCTTTAGTAATCACTAGCTCCTGTGAGTCATGTTGTAGACAAGAATATCTTTCTTGGTACTAAAATAAGTGTCTGATTTACTTCCTATTTCTATAATTTTACCTAGTATTAAGACCGTTATATCCCAATTCTGAGAAAGTTGTAAGTTTGAAGATTTATTTTCCCCTGAACATATTTCATTTTTCCCCCCCCCCCACAAAATGCAATTAAAATGTTTCCAGATTTATAAACATTTTAGTATTTTGACCAGCTACAGCTGTATTCATGACACAATTTCCTAACTTGCTGTGAAATAATAGTGGAATATATGAAGTAGATGAATTGAATTTACTGACATATGGTTTCCTTAAACATTTATAGTGCTATATCCTCCATTTGATTCAGAAGTATTGTGTACAGTCTGTAGGTAGTATAAAACAGAGAAAAAGCATAAGTCTAGAAAATATATGGATTTCAAAACTGCAAAAAGAGTGAAATGAAAAAGCTGTGGTATTTGGAAAGCCAGGATAGTATTCTCTTTTGTGATATTTTGATGTCTTTCTATAAACTCAATATTGAAGAAAATATTATAAGATTATCCAGGTTCTACATGCTCATTGTCTTTTATTATAAGCAAGACTTTCACTGAATAGAGACTTACAACTGTATTTCTCTAGTCCTAGTGGATTAATCCAAACCGCCTCAGTACAACCATAAATGTCATTTGAACTGTGGTGACATATTAATTAGTATTGCATGTCAGACTATAATAAATGGCTGCATTTTTCTAAATTGACAGAGTTTCTTAAACATATGCGTTTATAGTAAATAGTTTACTTAAGAATTTCAAATGATTTCATATCATAATCCAAGGAAGTATTCAGTGAGGGATCTGATTTTGTTGTAGTAAATGGATCCATTGATTTTCATTCGGTGCTATAACCCACTACCAACACTGGGTCTATAGTTAATGCAGCTACCATTTTGTATAATTTTTGTCTTATTATTGTCATGGAAGAATGCTTCCTAAGCACACACTTCAAACACATGATTAAGTGTTGTTTGTTGCCTAGATGATGTTATAGTTCTATCCATGACTGGTTCTGAATATCTAATTTCTGGAGAAAATTCTAGGTGTTGATTTTAAGAGATTATCATCCTATCTGACATCTTGTGATACTTCACCAGGGTAGTCAAGCCTTGCCATTTTTGCATTGTCACTGAAGTATTCTTGGCTTTCAGTTTAACTGTCTGGAACCCTTGTTTTGCAAGATTTACCTGTGCTTCTAGGAAGAGACAGAACCAAGGTGGTTAAGAGAGGGAGCTCAGCTCAGAAACTGTAGAGGAGTTTATGCAATATAATTAATTTACATACTGAAGATAATGCTATATAAGAAGATACAATTGCAATATGAGAACACTTGGGATTTATTTTTTTTTTCTTTTTTGTTATGTTTGCACTTTATTCGCAAGAATTTGGATTTATTTATAATCTTTTAGAAATGTGAGACAGGTAAAATAGAAATAAAAATAAAGCGATCACTTTAATATGTGTTAAAATATATATTCACATTGCCATACATGAATTAAGGTAGAATTTGGGTGATTTAATCTATAATCAATAAATTCTCCAAGTCTGATTTCAAAGAGAAAGTCCATCTTAGTGGGACTTCTGTTTGAGGAAAAAGTCGAGCAGAAGTAATTCCTTTTATANTTAGGTATAGATACAGAACTCTGTTTGCCAGAAAACAGATTAAATTCCTCCATGACATCTTTTCTTTTTTTTTTTTTTAAAGTTATAACATACTGGCTGTTACAGTAGATAACCCACTATAAAAAACGCCAAAACACCAAACACAAAAACCAAACCAAAACAACAAAACAATCCAGTATATGAAATAAACTGAGATAACTTGTAGGTGGTACTACTTCTAAAGACAAGGTTAAGTTACTAGCTGAGGTTGTATAATTCTAGTTTAGGACTGAGTAATTAAAGAGGGAGAAATATGAGGATATATGGCATGTTACCAGAATCTACAGTGCCTGAAAGTCATGAAGTTGTCCTTTCTACTCAAGTAACTGTTTGTCAAGACTTAAATGTTCAATTCAGTTAATTTGTAACAGAATCATGTGTATAGGCTGTAAAATTAGTTTTGAAAGCCAGTTCTGTGGAGTTTACTGGAGAAATGAATAATTACTCTAGAGGAGTGAATTTTTCTTTTTCTGAAACAAATTTTTAAAATGGGGAGGGGTGTTTTGCTGAAATTAACTGTTCTTGTCCTTGTTTGGCAGCTGCCCACTGACAGAACTAGCTCCTCTCAATCACGTATTGCTAGATCTTTAGGAATAACTGAAGTGTTGCTGAGATATTTGCAAACCTTGGAAGATCTCAGGGATCCATTTTGTTGACATGGGTATCAATGTAAGAATTATGCACTCCACTTATGTTAATAATCTATCAAATTACAAAATTATAAACCCATTCAGAGGGTGCAGTTCATGCTGCCTGTAAAACATCAAGTTTTCCTTCATCCTGTTTGCTGTGAAACTGTCATGCAAGGAGACAGGTTCTTGCCCAGGTCATGCCATGAGTGATTGAATAGCTACAAATTAAGTGGCATTTATTCTATGAATAGGTAGAATTAACTCTTAGTTTAAAGAAGAACAGAAATTGCATCTGCAGCTAATCAGTAGGAGGTTTTTGCTACAGAGTGCTGGGTGACTCATTGATCTGGTCATTGAAACTCAGGGTCCTGTTACTTTCATGCAATTTACGTTATACGTGCAAGTCCTGTCACCTCCTGCACTGCTGACTGCTAGACAGTAGCTTTCCTATACCTCTGTCTGTGCTTTTGGTCCATCGCATCAATGTCATCTGACAATTGATTGCGTAGCAGTTCAAATATCTGTTTCACTGGCTGCTGTTTCAGCCTTAATTGCTACTGAATATTGCTCACTGAGGTGCACAATATTGAGCAGAAGCAGAGCTGAAACTAGTTGGGTATCTATTGAATACCATGAACTGTACAAGCCATTCATTAAATTGAACTCTGCTGTCTAAAGATGACCATAGCATGTGTATGTGTATGTTCTCTAACCTTTTGGAAGGCTTGTTTGGCAATAAGACTTTTGTTTTCTCTGTAAGACCAATCTATAACATCATCAGTTAATGGATTTAACTAACTTTAAAAGTTTAGCTGAGCTTTTTATTCCTATTTAATGAGGACTAATGGACATGAATTCTAGCTGAATGCTAGCTTAGCAGCTTTGTATTTTCTCCATCTGCACTTCTGAAAAGTATCATAATTGTGTAGTGTACAGGCAACCTTAGGTTTCACGCACAAAAAGATTCAGCCATTGTAACTGTGAGCCCTGCACTTCACTTCCAAACAGCAGAAATAAAAGCTCTAAATAAGATTCTAGTTTGTCCTTTTAAAACAATTGAAAAAAATAAAAATAAAATGCATGGGGACTGGTTTCTCAGAAATATCATGAGAGCAGGAGATGTCTGAGTGAGAGGAGGGGGTTAGGGAGGGTTGTTTTGTTTTGAAAACTCCTCTAAAATGTTGACCATTAACTACTCAAAGCAATAAACCTCATCGAGGAGGTATTGCATGGATGGAAATACCAAGCTTGGAAAAAGCAAATTGAAAGAAAAGAAACAAAGATATTCAGCTCAGTGCACAGGCAACAATGATCAACAAAATTTATTTCAATCACTTTTTCAAACTGAACAGAGCTTGAGGCCAAATTTCCCGCTTTGTAAATAAATGGACTTGGAGTAAGAAAGTTATGCTTTGCTGTCTTTTGGTCATGAAAGAACTGATCAATTTTTATTTTTTTTCCTCAAGCTAAAAATCATGGTTTCATTTTATATATTTGTGTGTACGTACGTGTGTGTGTGTATATATATAAAAAAATTATTTAAATGCTTTCATCCAAATCCTATTGCTTCCACTTTGGAATCAATGTGAAAACTCTCATCTCAATCAGAATTTGCCTGTTCATTAAACATTTCACAAAAATATGTGATTTCTAGCATCCATGAGTTAGAGCAGAAGTTGCTCCAATTTTTCAGTATTTCTTGGGATAAAGTGTGAATGTGACTTGTAAATCCATTCTACTCTAGGCTTCTTACTAGATAATGATACTACAGGCATTGACTTTGTATCTTCAAATCCTATCACATAACATGACACTCTTTGAAATTACATTTAGGTTTTTGGTAGGCTTTTCTTTTCCAACTTATGGAAAACACCTTCCATGAGAGCTTTAAAAATTATTTCCTTAATAGCTCTATTTCCTTCCTTCACAGATACTAATTAATTTTGCACTGGCTTGTGAGCATGATGATTTCATTGCAGAAACATCAACAGGACAATAGTCAAGCACAGAGAATCTACTGTGCTAGGTGCTGTGAATGAATAACATGACGAAAACAGCTTTTCAGAAGGAAAAAGTATAAAGGTCCATATAGCACTTCACACTGACATTAATTTCCTCATTCCATTTAACTATGCAGATCTCCAAGTGCACCAGGCAGATAAAAATAGGATCTATGTTGTGAAACTTGGAGTTAAAGCCAAGGACCATGCTAAGCCAAAACAAACTCTGAAGCTAAGTTAAAGATCTGGCATGAAAGAAAACAAACAGTATAAAACAAAATAAAAATTACAGCAGGCCAGAGTGGTACTTGACCAAACAAATACGGTTCCCTGGGAAAATATGTATTTTTTAACATTAGCTGGACAATGTACTAACAGAAAGTTGGACAATCTTTCCCTTAGAAGCTATTCCCAATCATACGCATTAAAGTATATTTGACATCAGCACAGACATGAGGCTCAGAGTTCCCCTTAGTGAACTGTTATCTGAAACGACTACAGGCCACAGGTCAGGAAAATGCATGTCCTCATGGATCAGTAAATAATAGCAGTTTGATTATACTCACAAGGTGTAATGAAAGTTACTTTCAGTAACATTAATACTAGAATATAGTCTTGCACTATTTTTTTCTACTAACACTTCAATAAAACGTGACATTACCTGAATGCAAGCAAGGATTTTTAAAATGTTCCTAGTTCTGTTAACCTATGCTGTTAAGCGTTAATTCTAACTGAATCCTACTCACACAGCACGCTCAATGTTTCTTTGTTTAGCCAGATAATGCCTGGTTTTGTCAATAGGCATTTAAGGGTACCTAAACAAATAAGGCAAAGTGTGGAATGAAATGGAGCTAATATTTTTGGGACCTAAGAATCTAACATGAACCTGACAAGCACTGATGAGTTCCTGTGCTTGCTCTGCCTCTTTTCTCAATCTAGAAAAAGAGATTAACTAAAATCTGCTGTTAGGTAATCACCAACAGTGAAGATGATCCAAAATACATTTTACTTACACGAGAATGAAAAGCATTGAGAGAAAAATGCTAGACCATCAGAGCTGGAGCCCAAAACTTGGCTCAATATCCTGTATCTCTGAGGAAATGGGAGACTAGGCATGAAAAACTGAGAGCGTTTTCTTCTATTCCACTGCATAACAGGGAGTCTCTGGTTAACATTAATCATCAGAAGATGCATTTTTCCATACCAGCTCTATGTTACTGATGCTTGCACTGTTTATGCACCTGAGTGGAAGAATACTCTTTTATGAATAGTAGCACTAAGAAGTGTGTATGCATCCAGGCGTAGTGAGAAGAGACTTCTACCTTGATTGCAACATAGTTTGGACTGAAATGCTGTCCCAGAAACTGGCATGAACAGCAGAAAAAATCTGCAGATGAAGATAGAATGTACTGATACAATCCAAACATAGACAATACTGTTACCACAGATTTAGACAGGTGTATAGAAAATAAAAGGAAAAAACATATGTTTATGTATGCTATATTTTCTTATATTTCATAGCTATTATGTCTTTCTGTCACCAGCTATTAAACAGTTAGGACACCCAGCTCAGGAGAGTGCAGCTCAAAACCCTGTGTCTGGAACTTTGCCTCTATGGGAAAAGGATCTTAATTTGAGGTCCCCAAATCTTCCTTACAGTTCGATTAATATTTAAACCTTATGGATTTGCTAAAACTTCAAGTTCAGCCAGTCGTCAGTTTTAACTCTTCTAACAGATCAATAACTGTCCTTTCCTTTCTGGAGAGGTAATGTTTTATGCACCTCTCAGGAATGAGTCATTTCCTATACAGAGAAGAAACAAGACCTTGTTAACACTTTATCTGTTCTTAATTTCTCTGTATAAGATAAGTGTTAATCTGAGAGAACTTTTATTTTGTTCTGAAAGAGATGTTCAAGACATGAAGGAATTTTTGGATGCTGAAACTACATTGCTACTTAGACATCAGCAGGCACAACTGAACAACCATATAAAATGGATTCCTATATGATGTTAAACATCAGTCTAATTAGGTATGATAGCAACAATATACTTTGCATAAGGCAGACCTTGCTCTTTGTTCAAGAGTGCCATAATTCTGAGTTTAAAGTTCCTGTTCAAAATCAATCACAATAGGTATTTGAAAACTGATACAACTAATATAATTGCATTAGTCTTATTGTTGGATGGGAAAAAGATGTTTTGTCAGAGATTTTCTGTTCAAAAGCTCTGAGTTATGGTGCCAAATTACTCCTAGTCACAAATTATTCAAGCCAGGCAGGAATCAAACTTGCAATCTTTTAATCAGTAGTCAGGCACCTTATTTGTTGCATGGCTGACAGAAGCATCCACCTCCTTGGCATTTGCTCCATATCCTCTGCTCTCCCACCATATATCTGCAAATGCCCCATCTCAAATATTATCTAGATCTGCTGGATTGCTCCAATATCTATGTTGCATCTTTTTCAGAGAGATTAATTCTGAAGCAGGTATCATACTCATGTGAACATATCCCCTTCAGTGAATGCTTATTTTTGTACACCTTGGTGTACTGTTGTGAAGAAAATTGGACATTTAAATATGAAGCATTTTATCAGTCTAAAATTTGCACTAAATTAGCAACATATCTTATTGCTTTTATATTTCTCTCAGACATTGTAATTGTACAAATCTTACATTCTTAGCTTGCCTACTTTCACAGAACTCCAAAATTATTATTTTGGTTTATGAGTGATAAGAAACCTCTGCACATATCCAAGGAATGATATGTTAATTAAATCTGCTTTCCTTCCTGTGCAATACAATGAGTTGACTTGTTTCATCATTTAGTAATTGTTGCCAAATACCTCTAGCTTATTATTATTGCTAGATTTTAGCAATGGTAGAATATTTTTATCTTTCAGTGAAACTCAGGGTTGCAGTTTTAGAAACAGAAGAACAGAGAAACATGTGCTAGTACATTAAAATATGTATTTCAAAAGAGAACATTAACATTTAAAAATGCATACAAAAATATTTTGGTCAAGAGATGTACCTAATTTTGTGGGAGGATAAAAGATCTTTGCAACTGAATTGAGTAATAAGTTTGAGAACAGTAAGACCTCAGTAGGTACAAATCAATTTAGTTTCCATTTATCAGAATGGTGATTTTATTTCTACATTAAAGCTGATCTACTTAGTATTTGTTATTCTATTTTCAAGCCCACCTATAGCCACATGACAACAGTGGTGTGAGTGAATAAGCTCTGGAGTGTGGGTTTAACAGGGCTAGGTTTTAGACTTTGTGCCACACTTCTGCAGTTTACCTCTAGATTTGGGAGCTCAGAGCACAAGCAAAGCAAAGCAATCCTCTTAGGGGGAAGGGAAGAGAAGAGGTGATATATCTCCTTTCCTAGATGTATCCTGAATGACTTTGAGGAAGAGTGTGGAATTTCCCCACTATGCTTCTCTAATTTACAGAACAGGAAAAATGCATGTTACATGTTGTTAATGAGGTGCTCAGGTGCACTTCTGGGGGAAATTGTCAAGTCCCATGACTTCTAAAAACCAAGATACTGAAGGAAATGACAAGGACATTGAAAGTACAAAAGAAGAAATTCTTTATGATGGGAGTGATGAGGCACTGGAACAGATTGCCTGGAGAAGTTGTGGATGTCTCATCCCTGGAAATGTCCAAGGCCAGGTTGGATGGGGCTTTGGACAACTTGGTCTAGTGGAGGATGTCCCTGCCTGTGGCAAGGAGGTTGGAACTGGATAATCTTTAAAAGGTTCCCTCCAGCCCAAACCATTCTATGATTCTAAGCATTAATGGACATCCCCATTCTGAGTAGCTGTGGGAGGAAGAGGAGAGTTGAAACACGGAGCTCTTAGTCCCTTGCAACAGTGAGCAAGATTTGTTAGGGAAGTTCCAAGTACATGGAAATTTTTGCTTCGTTTCGCTTCATCTCCTTCCTCTGAGTGCCCCTGATGCTACAAAATTAATCTGATTTTAATTTAAGGACTTAAACTTAGGTTCAGATACATCATAACACATCATAACTCTCAGAATTACTTTCATCCTTCAAGTTATGGTCATTTGCTTTCTAGAAAGGAATGGCATAATTTGAATTCCAGTGTGTGTCACTCTGAAATAGTATTGCATGGTAGATTACTCCTATATGCATTTAACAATGTTGTCACATATCACACATTCTAGAAAAGATACTATAATGGGAAGGTTGCAGATGGTAACCTATTAAAACATACTCTTTAGCAAGCCTCGCTAGCCAATGAAACTGAGCCAAGCAATGTGCTCTGAGAGATTTTCTAGCTGAGGTTATTTAACTTCAAAAGCACAAAGTAATGAGAGAAAGTAGGTTATGTCTGCCTTTTGAAAAGAAAGCCACATACAGGTTTGTTTTTTTTTTTTTTAATCTCATATCTGCCTGGGTAACACATACAGTCTCTGGGATAACTGAATTTATAATAAATGGAACAGCATGTTTCACAGAACACGTGCAGGTATTGCAACGTCTGCTTTTTAGATACCCTGTGCCCAGCAGAACTCAGCCCAGAGCAGTGAGTATATATTCTGCTATGTAACTTGTAGGCAGCAATTAGGAGTCTGAGGAAGAGAGGACTGTATAAAGTAGCCAGGAGGAGATATATATGTATATTTTAATCAGGTTTTATGATAAGAAAAATGAAGGGGATTTTGTCCATTCCTTAAAAAAAAAAAAAAAAAAAAAAAAAAAGAAGAAGAAGAAAATAAACATTGAACATGTAGTGATTATTTGGTAGACAAGTATAATTAGTCTTGCATTACGATGAAATTGTCATCCATTCCTTTTCTAAATCTCTGGCACTTTCAGTTCCTCCAATCAATGTCTTGCTGACTAATCTCATGCTGGCAGGAGGTGAGAAAACAGCCCTTGAAATAAGAATTATGGTTATTTGTTGAGCACCAAGGTTTGCATTTGAAATTGGACTAATGATGCAGCTGGCTAGAAATTGCTTTTATTGGATGATGAAATGAATGGTATATGTTTTATCTTTAGCTTCACCCAGCCCTTTCTGCAAAGCTTTAGTTGCAGGTTTTCGATCAGATAAGTTGTGGTTAAGGTTGCTCAAGGTCTACTCTGAAAATGCTTTTCACTGAAATACTGGACTTCGCAAAATGTCAGCTTTCCAGTTGCATTTCCATCTAACCAGGGAAGAAAATTGAAACAATGCAAATATGACTATACTGTGCATAAAAGTTGTTTGGGTTTTGGTTTTTTTTTTTTCCCCTGATATATTAAAATAATTTACAAGTAGGTCTGAGTGAAAATTTGAATATGCAAGTTGTATGGAATTGCTAGAGGTAATGTAGCTTTTCCAAATTTTAAAAGTTCAGATTAGCTCTGGTCTTTGTGCAGACAGTGACAAGGAAGGATGCAGAAACCCTCTTCTTCCTCTGTAATTGTTTGCACTATAAAGTCTAGCCATAGTTACCGCCTTCTGCAACTTTGAGATCTTGATTTGTGAGACTATCTCACGTGTGAAAGAAAGAAGGGTCATTACCTTGCCTTCCTTCCATGTTACTATGGGAAGGACAATGTAGCATTGAAGAGCACCACGAAATCATCAGAAAAATTTGTACCATAGCAGCAGAAGTTGTCCAGTTTTTCCTTGCCTTTTTTTGTGGTGTGTCTCATCCTGTCCCCCCGTGTCGTGTTGTGTGTTGTTCCCC